>JAWWEQ010000027.1:10692976-10703913 GCA_035583055.1 Torymus tubicola | reverse complement strand
AGCCATTGATTAGCTAGTTTTACTAGCCATTTTCTAACTTCTTGGCTATTTCGTATAGACGAATTTCTACTAGGGTACGTACGTATCATTTGTTAATATTTGCTTATTATATTCATGTAATATTATTTGGATTATTGGGATATCGTTTAATTTTCGACGAAATATTTTATAATATACAATTAAAGAATAGTGTCAATGAATTTGAAATGATTTGTTTATTTTGATCAGAAAGGTCACCATAAATATTTCTAATTCTGATAATAAGATTATTCACTGTAATTGTGAAAACTTTACTACTGAAGGAGGGGGGGGGCTGAGGAGGGGCGACACCCACATTTCTTACAACTATATAATATAGTAAGATATATATAGAAACTTTTGGAGAAAATATCAAGTATCACATTGAATTGATTAGAAGAAAATTTTGAAAATACTATTTGTTCCAATAGAGTTAGCTTATTTGAAAAAGCTAAAAATTACATATGATCTTCTACAGACTCTAGAGGCGATTTAAAGAAAAATATTCAACCAATAAATCGATCTCTATAATTTAAAATAAAAGTTTTGTTAAACTGCAAACAACTTTTCGCAATAAAGAACGTCGTTCCCATTCATTAAACCAATTCGGTACCGTCCGTCGTCGACTTCTAAACGCGCTAGCTAAACACGCGTAAAACTGCATTATTTCGTCAGCCATGCCGCGGCGATTCGTCAGCGTCGTCGTCGTTGCGCGCGTACCCAACTTTCCTTCACGGTATACCAGAGCCGCTCGGTAAAGAGGAGTTAGGTCACGTCTATCCCTCTCTCTCTCTCTCTCTTTCCCTCTTCCTCTTGCTCTCTCCCTCTCTCTCCCACCCTCTACGTGCCCGCCAGGAAGAAGACGTGGGTGGTGTTTGCGGCCCCGAGAGCACGTAATCTACATCTTAAACAGTCTCTGGGCTTTTTGCCTGCGCGCGCGCCGCTCGCCCGCCGGAATTGAACGCTGAATTGTTCAGCGACTAGAAAATTGAGGCCCGTTGACCTCCATTCGCGCTCGCGCGCTGCTCATAGTCCATTGTGCACAACTATATATATAGATCTCGAAGTCGGCTGATCGCTTAATTTTTTTTCTCGCCAGTGACGGCTGTTGTGTGTTGGCCGTCGAGTGGTTCGAACGAAGCGCTTCGTGTGGGTATGTATAGGTAGTTGGTATTGCGGAGGATCGTTCTGAAGAGGAACGCCCGATCTGTTGACTTGGAAATTCAAGAGTTTTGTGTATACGAGGATTCATTCTCTATTGATATTGTCAAATTGGAAAGTTTGATATCCCAATAGTTGATGGGTTCTTTCAAATCTTGTATAGAACTATTTTGAATGAAATCGAGTTCATATTTTGGTTTGTGATGTAATTAAAAGTTAGAGTTATTGTGGAAGAGCTGTGTTCTGATTATTTAAAAAAATATATGTTATTTTTATAAGTTTAAAAGTTAAAAATACAAACATAAACAGTATATTGGAAATGCCGCAAGTTTATTTTGAGTAAGTTTCGCAAAAATTATATCAAAATATCGATATATTGATGTATAATAGAAAAAAAACAAAGTGACGCTATTATTTTTTCGAAAAAGTATATTTAATTCTTCTCACTCTTTTCAAACAAGTATAACCTGCAATATATCGCAGAGATTTGACTAAAGAAAAATAAACTTTCATTTCAAAAAACTCAGACTCCTCAATATACAGTAGATAAAAAATAGATCTGTCAAATATAAGTAAAATTCAAAATATGTACTTCAAAATTGTTCCAACTTCCGTATTTGCAAGGTGTGATAAAACTTGATATTTTTAGAAAAAACTTTGGTATAACTTTTTAATACTGGATCTTTTTGTTATAATCATATTATTAAAAATTAGTCTAATGAAATCTTAAAGTATCCCTGAAGACTAACCTTTGTAGATAAATGTACGTGCTGAAGTAAAACTACACGTATTGCTATTTTTTCAACTATCTTTATTCTCGTTCATTAGCAATTTTATTTCCATTAACAAATCGCTCGGGCAGTCATAAGATAGTACGAACATTGACTCAAAGCGTTAAGGGAATTTCCCATCAAACGAAAGCCGTGTGCACACTTCTCTTGGGCAAGACCCTGGAAAAAACTAGCGTCATCAATGAAATCCCATTTGTAGCTCGAAACAGCGTGAAGGAGGCTCTCTCTCTCTCCCGCTCTCTCTCTCTTTCTCTCTCTCTCTCTGTATCCACGACAGCAGCAGAGGAAAAAGAAAGCGGCAAAAAGGCTGAGAAATGCGCTCACGCGCGCGCGCTCGCGTACCCGTCGCGAAGCGTCTAATGTAAAAAGGAAATTTCCGCTCAAAGCTCCCGTTCTTTTTATCCTTAATTTTCATACGGGGCCAGCCTCGTCTGCTCCTCGGGACGAAAAACAAAAGGACGAGTACGCAAGCGCACGAGAGAGAGAGAGAGAGAGAGAGAGAGAGAGAGAGAGAGAGAGAGAAAGAGGAAGAAATTCCCTCTCTCAAAGTGCAGCGGCGAATCCGAAATGGCTCGAGCGAGCCTTTGTCCGGCGCTCTCACTCTTTCTTCTCTCCTCCTGCCTGTCTCTCTTTTTTCCTCTCCTCCTCCTCCTCCTCCTCCTTGAGAAAAATAAGGCGAGTTTTCGTCCTCGATCGAGGAGGAACGCCCTCCACCCTCTCTTCCAGCTCCTGTACAACGACTTTGACGTATCTCAGCCGGAAGTAAAGCGGATCTAAAAATCCTTTTCTCCGGGCTAAAGGAGGAGAGCTCGACTCTCGAGGATGTATATGGGAGTACGCTCGCGCGCCCAGGCGAGTGTCAAGAGGAGAGAAAGCGGGGAATTCGCCGTATAAGGCTGCACGGTAGCGAAGATTGCTCAGGTGACCCGTCCGATACAGCCGCCCTTCCCTCCCTCGACCCTAAAGCGGCCCGTCCGTGCAGGGATTCTTCCTATCTTTCCCTCTCACTCACTCTCTTTTTCTACGCCAGTACCGCACACTACCCCCCCCCCTTATTATTTTTCCCCAGAGGGACCGGACGACTCGATGATGGAAATTTCATATTTACGACGTGATCTCCGATGTCGCCGGGAGGAAAAGAGAGTGAGAAAAGGAGAGACGTCGCGACTTGTGCCCTTTCTCTCTCTCTCTCTGTATATACTGAGAGAGCAGACGCGTCGTTCGCTACATTTTGTGTATGCAGACGACGTCGGGCTTTTATAGAGTTATACGGGAAACGTCGTGCGGATACGTCACGGATTTGAGGTCGTTTCAGTTTCAACATGTAAAGTGGATTGTTGCTGTGTCATTTTCTCACAAGTTTCGTATTTATATATATGATCAAAATGTAATCTAAAACAACAATTAATATTTAACCATTAAAAGGATATTGTTACGGTGATCAATTATTACAAAGGAAAAAAATATTCAAGCCAATTGTAGCATCGGAGATGTCTCTCTGTATTGTAATACATTAAAGGCATCCCTTTCGAGATTACGTGGCCCAGCCCTTCTCCGGTAACTATCGGCAGCAAACGGGAAATCTGACGCAACAGCATCGAGACGTCGATCGATTCGAGCCTTGCTAATCGAGTTGGCACTTTCAGTGCACTGCTGCTCTCGTCACGAGCCTCTAACGTTAATCGAACGCTCCCCTTGTACTGAGCTTCGGAAGCGTTTCTATCCGCAGCCAATGCTATATCGATTTTTTGAAATTTCATGTATTATCCTTGCTAGCAAGCGCATGCATGAATTCGTATTGATCGCTACTGAAGAATTGCTCAAGTTGTTTGAATGCGAAATATACCGTCGAAAATTCTGTTCTAGAATGATAAAATATAAAACTTGAAAGTACAGAAAATCAAATGTTTCCAATAGTACATTACGACACATGGCCAGAAAGTGAGATTTTCTGGAGTGTGGATATGGTGACCAAGGCGAAGCCGATATACAATTTTTTTCGTATATTATTTTTCTTCATCCTCTCGCTGAAAGTACGTTTAATAATCAATGTTAATCCATAAAAATAGCGTTGTCGGTTGCTAGCTCCCGCTCGGCCATACATATCTATATATTGTTTTCTTAAAAACATGCAAAGAAATATATGCAAAAAGTCATGCTATCAAAAAATATAGTTAAAATACAGAATTCAACTATGTTTCTATTTTTTATTTATTTCTTTTTAGTTACGAAATAATACTATGATTGATTCTACAATATCAAATAAATTGTTTAATGTATTAATAATAACATTAAATCAATTTAATAGTATAATTGTTTATATCTTTTTAGGTTTTATAAGTGAATCTCATTCTTATACTTTCAAGAACTAATTCTGAAAATACAATTGCAAAAGTACAAGCATAAAATTTTAAATCATGTTTTCGTCGATTCGAGGTTAAACATAGTGACAAAGCAGACGCCGTATCGGACGTTGCTGTGCAAATCTCACAAACGCTGCGAAAAACTTCGAAAAATGGGCCCAAAAAATTTTTTGTCGATGATACCTTCCAAATTAGGTTTTTCTTGTTTGGGTGTCTAGAAAAGATATCAGTTGTTGAACAAAGTTCATCAAAGGGTATCATTTTTCTGGGACCAATAATCAATTGTTCAAAAATGATTAGAAATAACTCTAGTTTAGTTCTAAATCATTCCATCAAAAACAACTTAATAATAAATTTGAAAAAAAGAAAATAAAATTAATGAGTGAGAGCTTTCCAGATCTTTTTTTCAGAATTAGAAAATGTTTATTCCTTCAAAAGTTATGTGAGTTTGAAGTTGAGCTTAAAATACAATGGCTGGGACAATTGTTAACCTTTTCACACCGTTTTCGCGAATTTTTTGCTCAACTTCAAACTCACGTAACTTTTGAACGAATCAACATTTTCTAATTCTGAAAAACGATATGGAAAGCTCTCGTTCTTTAAGTTTATTTTCTTTTTTCCAAATTTTTTATTACGTTGTTTTTGTTGGAATGATTTAGAACTAAACTACAGCTATTTTTAATCATTTTTAAACAATTGATTATTGGTAACAGAAAAATGATACCCTTCGATGGACTTTGTTCAACAACAAATATCTTTTCTAGACACCATAACCAACCAGAAAAACCTAATTTGGAAGGTGTCATTGAAAAAAAATTTTTTAGTCCACTTTTCGAAGTTTTTTGCAGCATTTGTGAGATTTGCACCGCTACCTATGCGATGAGCCACGAAAATCTCGCAGTCAATCAGAGCACACGTTAGCCTGTAGCGGCTATAAAAGTCGCTCTTTCCTGAGCGTAGGTACAAAGAGTCCGAGAACTACGTACTTTCGGTGGGGGGATGAAGAAAACATTTTTTTTGATAATCGGTATATTCAAACGAGTTACTGAATCGTTCTTAAATAATTCGTAAATGTAGTGGATAGAATTTCATGTCACAACAAAATTATTGAAAAGAAACACAAATATCAAATAAATAAACGAGCTAATCATTTTGTTTTCAAAGTGTACTGTACTGTTTTTTACAAGTCAATATTGCCTCTAATTTATAAAAGTTTTGCATCTTCGAAACATTTTCGAGCCGACTTTATTATCAGCAAGATTATAATGAACATAGTTGGTCTTTTCAAGAGCCCGCGATGCTAATATTCTGTTTTGCAAACTACGCTTAATTAATACCCCAGATCCACTTACTCCCCCAACTGCTTCAATAGCAACAGCAGCAGTAGCAGCAACCGCCGAGTAAAAACCACCACCACCACGATATATCGCCTATCCGCGCAGATAAAGATAGAAGAAAAACAATACCCGACGCGCAGATTGTTAACCTACTCTTCAAAAAGTGCATATACACTAACGCAAACACGTGTATACATTGAAAAATAGCTTTTTGAAATTGGCACGACATCATGACACCCACGCTCGTGCGTGGCTTCGTTGTTTCGCATCAGAAATCGGGAAAAGTTAAGACACTATATATATAATCTGCGCGTTACACAAAAGCCACGTGCGTTCGTCGCAAACCTTTGCAAAAAGTGCCAATAGTGCGAGCGAGGCCTCGAATTACGACGACCCAAACTTTTTCGCATCGCGCGCGAGCGAATTTTTCGACGCGAGAAATTCGACGCCAACGGCGTACGCTGCTGGTGCTGTTGCGTCTGTTGGCTTTTTTTGCAACTGTCTCTCTTTCACTCTTTTTTCTCTTCTCCCTCTCTCGCGCACGCGCCTGCACGCTCTCAGTATTGTTGAAAAGGGAAACACAGATCGACGCTCGAGCTTCTTCTCTTTCACGTCACCCGGCCGCTTTGTTTCCTTCGGGCTCGTTCGCTTTTTGCGCTTTCGCGAGTGTATTTTACCATCCCGTTCTCCGTTTTCGCACGCGGCGAGGAAAAATTGTTACTCTTTCTGCTCGCGTTGCAAGCGCACTGCTCACGCGTGTGTCTGTGTACACGCTCTCGTGGTGGTTTCTCGTTAATCTTTATTCCTATGAAAGTTGAAAGCTTCGATGCGAATGGCCGACAGGTGTGTAACGTGCGCGCGGGAATGATTTTTTCGGGTTATTGAAAAGAGATGGTTTTTTTTAATAGGGCTTCGTACAGTCGTTGATTGATGGTAGAAGAATAAAGATTTCTTTTAGAAATATATAGACTTTTAAAAGTTTCTCGGAAAAACGTGATGACAAAATATGGTTTTTGGAATGAAAAACCGAGAACTGCATGATATTTCATTTCAGACACGTAGAAGTAAATCAGTATATGATTTTTTAATTGACTGAATTGCATTTATTTTATTAAAAATATTAAAAGAGGTTCATTTTTTATTATGGTACAGTTTTGATTGTTTGGAAAATAAATAATTTTATTTATTTTAAATATTGCAAATATTTGTAGAGTAGTAGTGTATTAATTGTTGTTTATTGAATATGTAAATAGCAGAATTATTTCCAACAAATGATCATTTCCAGTTGCTTATTGCCGAAACTAATCAATAATGGGAAAAACGTCAAAGTCATATATATAACACCATTGGATTTCCTCAAAAGTCCATGTAAGTGATTTTCAATTAATCCCTGGATATAAAATATCATACAAGCGTTAAATTCGTCAACTATACATGATCAATCGAATCGACAAATGGCCGAGCGATAAAAAAAGTTTCTTTTCGCCAGAACTGTGTGTTGCTGTTGTTGTTTTTTTTTTGCTCGTGGGTGAGGAGATAGGCCACGGGATTCCTTGCCCGATAACTGCGGTGTGAGCTTTAAATTTGAATGCCGTTCGACGAGGGGAGGGAAGTTGGTGTACATATCGGAAACAATGGACGAGCACACAATAAATTGAATGGGGATGGCCGCGGCGATAATAGGTTTGATTTATACGCCGATGGAGTGGATATCCGGTGGGAAATTAGCATTCCGAAGAGACAGACGGCTTTTAATTATTTATTTGGATACTGTCTAATACAGGGCTTCAATATCCAGCTTTCCCAGAGCAAATTTGCTTTAGTGAGACGGTGTTTTAGGAAAATAGTTTGATAATGATAATCATTGAATAAATATTTTAAGTTGTATATTGCATTATATATTGTCTATAAATGTATAATGTCTATAAATATAGAAATAGAAGGACGAAAGTTTGTGAAATGTGTTATCTGCACATGATACCTATATATTTATATATAAATATATATAATAATTAAAATACTTTTGTAAGACCCTCCGCGCCGTTTACAATTAGTTAGCATTTGGAATTACGCGCCAAAACGATGGCTGGCAGTAGCGTAGTTCAGGACCGGCCGCTAGGCGACGCAGCGCCGCAACTCCCGCAATCAATTCGCCCGGCCCGACGGGATATAGGCCCGCGCGGTCCACCCGTCCGCCAGCTTTACCAACTCTGACATACCTCGGAAAAACAAAGAAAAATAGTAATTTAAACTATAAGAATTGTATTAGAATTAGAATTATTAAAAATGCAAGCATCTATTTTCGTAACGTGCAACAGTTATTCATAATCTATAAATAAAAATACTATTTCTTAATTTTTTCAAAAAGAATCAACTTGACACACAAAAAAATAACGTCATTATGATTTAATACAAAATAAAAATGTTATCGGAATCTTAAATTATAATGGAGGTATGATTATACGAATTATTTGAATTAAAAAAGGATTATTTATGTGTCAAACGTAAGTTCATTCGTCAGAGTTTTGATACTCGCGCGTCAGTTTCCGCTATACGCCGCCGGGGCGCCACAAGTCTACAGTCATGAACTGCGAGCGTACACTTTTGGATAAACCAACGCTGCAGCAGGCCTGTTTCATTTCTACCACAGTTCAAGAAAGCATTAGATGTCGAACAACCAATTTTTTTCCGCTTGAGACATGAGGCAAGAGACATGGGACATGTGAGTTCATGTGACGCTATGTAGATGTTGTATCTTGATTTTTCGCCGTTGGATCCAATAGATGTCGTTGTGCAGGAACTAGGATTCTTTTCGTCGGCTGACTTGAGGGTCTGTATATGCGCGCGCGAAATTAAAAGTAAGGAAATGAAATAAGTAGAATGTAACTTCGAGTTTGCTTTTTGAGAATTTATGATATATATATATATATATATATATATTTAAAGTATAAGGAACTTTTTGTATAGATGTGTCTGATCGAGTTGGTGTCAGAACAGATTCTGCTTCTTGGTATAGTTTCCCGTTTCCTGGAAAATATAGGCTGCTGACGTCTTGCAGCTAGGAGGTTGGGCCTTTTCCTTTTTCTGGCCAATGAGTAGGTTAGTGAGCGCTTGCGCATGCGCGTCGATGCAGTTCTTGAGTTGTCGCTCCTCTGGTGTGTAAGTGTAGTAGGGACAGCTGCGTACGTGATGCCTGACCCGTCGAGTATGACAGCCAGCATGTACCTGGTAAGAGTAAACGAGGGAGTTTCCCTACGGGGGCAATAAACGATGAACGCCGCTTTCCTAGAAGGTTTTTATTGTGAGCGGTGATTTTAATCCTTCTGACCCAAGTGGACGGCCGTGCCAGAAAACTCCCGGCTGTGTTTGCTTATTTTTTATGGCGGGACTGTCCTACTTCCAGCCAGCATTCGATATACGGTCGTGACCAAACTTTATTCTATATATCTATCTACGTATTTGTATGCAGAAATAATTTAAGTGAATTTGAAAATCGCGCGGAACGGTTTGAAACGCTACCTCACGGGCTTTCTTTCGTTACCCGTGCTCGCATCTAGTGTAGCATTACATAACAGTAGACACTCGCTTAGTCATTGCGGTCCTTGACTAAAGAAATAATATTCCTCTTGTTACCGACCACGTCGAGAGAAATATTATTTCTTTATTCAAGTACTTCAGTAGATGGTATGCAGGAGTTAATATCTTTGTAAAGAAAAAGAAAAGAAGGGGAGTTTTTAACTTTCGATTTACGCGCATACACATGATCGATATGTGAGTATGAGTCACCAAGTCACTGAGAATTTCAAACTTTGATTTATTGCATAAATGATCGACTTGTGGTAAAACTAATAGAAATAATATTAATTACGTATTGGAATATAGGAATTAATTTTTTTCAGCACCCCAAACAAGTTTTGTAATAATTATTGAAATATTATTTGCGCGAACATTTTGCAAACGGTTTTTGATAGTAGAAAGTAGTGAAGATGAAAACGATATCGCCTCTATTATTATGGATAATAATATCAACCTAACCAAAGAATACCGCGGGTAGAAAATTTTATCAGTATAGAATTTCAACTTCAACAAAGGAACAAAGTTGTTTAACTTTCAGTCAGCAAATACCTACCTAACAATTTTCATTATTTTCAGACTGCAGGAACTACTGGAACATTATTGGAAATTCTATCGGAATACACCCAGACGAGAATTCTCCAATGACTTTTGCAGCTTCAGGTTGGCAGTAGCACTCAAAAGCAACTTCTCGTCATTGGTAAAACCAATAAACCATATTCTGAACTATCGTGAAGTTGCTTGTATAGGCGCTGCTGCCAACGTAAGCTGCGAAAGATATTGGAGAATTCTCCACCTTTTGGCATCTGGACCTGTACCTTTTGGCACCCCTGGATCCGTATCTATTCTCTTTAAATCAGACAACACACTGTATTCCCACATACGTAAGCGACATGCGACCAACGAAGATAGACGTATCTAGAAGGCCAGAGCCCGTCGTGGCCGGCGGCAGCTGCTGTGGTAGAGAGTTTCGCCTCCGCTCCGCCGTTAGCCACGGCGTCGCTTGGGTCCTGCACAATCAACAGACCAACACTGGCCAGAGCCCGTATGGCGAAGTGTCGCCTCTGAAAACTAAAGTTCGTACCCCGACACCCAAGCGGTGCTAGTGTCGAGCACCCTGAGGCAGGAACGTGTCTTATACCCCGAACACGCAGGGGCGCCGCGTACTTACTATAATGATTGACCGACTGAAAATTTATTATATTTATATATTATTAGACGCTTATTTATTATTAGTCAACATAATAAAAGTAATGATTATGTCCTTTAAAGATAAAGGTATTATTGTATATGTAAAACCAGACCGGGGCAAACGATCATAAACGATCTAGCTACCAAGTATACGTATCGTACTGATAGTTAAGAGCATTAAGACGCCCAACTACTTTTGCGTAACTTGTGACGAGGATTTCGTTTAGGCGATATTCTCGTCGAGTCTAACCTCGCAGTGCCTGCTTTGGCCATAGCTCGTGCGTGTTTACAAATATTGTATACACTACACGGCTGCGTGTATGTTTTGATTACGAGGATTCGGCAACGCAGTGGAAAAGGAATCGACAAATATTATCATCGATGATGATGAATAGACGATAGAGAGAGAGAGAGGAAGAGAGAGAGAGATTAGATTCGTTTATTTCTGTACAGTGTATTGTACAAACGATTAATAGTATGAATAGAATAAGTAGTATAATAAT
>JAWWEQ010000027.1:10682431-10692876 GCA_035583055.1 Torymus tubicola | reverse complement strand
TACATCCTCTTCTTACTTTTTTTCTTAGTACAAATCATTATTAGTGATTAAAAAATGTCGAACTACTTCTTTCCCAAATTTAGAATATTTGTATAGTTTCGAAAACAACAAATCTATTGAAATTTAAAAATCAATGCTACAAATAACTATTTAAAAAAAAAACTACCTCCTATATCACCAAGCTTGAATCTACATCCAGCACCTCTGCAAACGCTAAAATTCCTTCAGCAGCCGACTGTTCAAACAGTCTAATTAGCGGCTGAAAGACCCCGACAAAACCTCCTTAGCCGTAGCGTCACCCTTTACAAAAACGCGAAAAACAGAAAGAAGAGTAGGGGGAAAGAGAGAGAGAGAGATAACAAGCGCAGCACCGAAGAAGGAGACAAAAGAAGCGCTGGCGCGGGCACGCGTGCGAGCAGGAACCGTGCTTCTTGCGTTTCTGCTCGGAAGGGCTTCCTATGCCGCAGGTGGTAGCCCAAAGCGAATTCGTCCTGCCGAGTGTAAAGACCTCATCCTATTCCTACTCCTTCTTCCTCCTTCGGTGAGAGGCTCGAGCGCACCGTTGTTCCCACTCTCTCTCTCTTTCTCTCTCTTGCGCTTCGTTATCTCCCGCGCGATGCTCTCGGCTACACTATAGCTTGATGGTGGCGGCGGCTGCTCGTGGATTCGATGTTCGAGTTCGAGCAAGTTTTACGAATAGTTGTTAATTTCTGACAAGCAGTAGTTGTAGTTTCATTATTTCATTCTTTCATTTATTTTTTAACTAAAGTTGTGTTTCTTTAAAGTCCAACAATTAATCGAAATTTATACAAATGTGAAAAACAATTGTATCAGTGAAAAAATTTGAGTTTAATTTTTATTCAATTATTTGTCTTTATAATCTCGGACATTGTGTTTCACCATAGCTAATCGCTTAACATCTTCAAAATTCCGATAGGGATCACACCGTACAAAGGCTCGTGAGCAATATACCCGTATCAACGCACACCCGTGTAAACACTCGATTAAAATCTCTCTGCTTTGCTTTTCCTTTCCCCCCTTCTCCTGCCCTTTTGTCCACCTCGCCCCTCGTATTTTCCCTTTTCGTCTCTTTCTTCCCGTTTCGCTTCGACTCGGCGTATATATGTTTTTCCTTTGTATCACTCATTATTTTCTCACTCCCCTTAGTTTCTCACCTTTTTCTTGCACTCCACATTGTCGTGGTTCCGATATTTATGATGTTTTGTCGATTCATCCCGACAAGTACAGACGGCAGCTGAATTTTTGATCTTTTAAAAGGGAACAGATGTGAATATTTTGTTAGACGTATTGTTAATACATATATTTGCAGAGCTGATATCAATTGAAATTTTACAAATCTTGATTATGTTTATTATTAGTCACAATCGCGATTGAATGATTTAAAAACACTTCAATAAAATATTTCTGGAAGAGTTCCAAATATAAAATGTGATTTCTCAGTTAAAAAACGTCTTATAAATATATTGCTATAAGTATTTCAAACATTACAAATCGATGTTGAATCCTTGACCTAAAGATATTATTAACCTTGTATAAAATTTATCAATGATAAAAAAAGCATAAGATTTATTGAATTCAATACCGATATCTAATTCCGCATATAGATTAGACAGAAGTTAAATAGTTACTTATTAAGAATGACTTACTATGAATAGGCCGAAAGATAATCATCTTTAACTTTTGAAACATTTAAAAAAATGTAATCTACCAGTAAAAAAATCATATCCACAATAAATTTTGTTTAAAAGATAAGAAGAGTATTCTGTTTTAATCTTTCTAATAAAAATAATATATTGTTATTATGTATCCCGATAAATAACTGATATGCCTTAATATTAATTCTTTATTAAACATAGAAAAACATTACAATAAAGTATCAGCTTTATTCCCAAACTACAATAAAATATCAATTTAACTAATCCTATATTTGTAGCAACTCTAACAATACTTTTGTTTCTATTACAGGTAAGCTGAGGATCTTTTGCTTCCTTAGTAAATCGTTTATACCACTATTCCAAGTACGTATTATCAACATCAACTATTACAAAAGTTTTGTTGACCCTCTTCATTAAAAAACTACAATACGCAATTGAAAAAGTACGTTCAAAACTAAACAGACCCTCTGGCCAGCAAATTCTCACTTCTCAAAGATACAAACGCCGCGTCCCAAATAAGACCCGCAGCAGCCTATATATATATATATATATACCCACAACGCTCCTCAATTCGCGCGTATACAGCAAAGCCACTCAGCCCGTATCGTTCGCCAAATGGTCGTAATACGACAACGACATAAATAAACACCACCCTTACGCTCTTTTCCTTTACATGTACGCTGAAGTTCAGCTAAAGCAATAACAATCGAGCGACGGCGGCTTGTCACTGTTGGCTCTCTTCGAGTAGTGCTACTCCAGAGCTGGGCTTGCCTCGTTCTCTCTGTCTTTCTCATTCTCTCCCTCTACAACGCGCTCGTGCGTGCACCCAATCAAGCGTATATATACGTATTTACGCGTGTACAGACTGAGAGAGACAGAGAGAGAGAGAGAGAGAGAGAGAGAGAGAGAACGTCCGCACTGTAAATAGTGAGTGAACGCGGCGCGCACAGTGGTTCGGTTTGTCGTTCGTAACCTGAGTTTTGTAGTAAACTATGTTCAGCAAGGAGGATAGTCCGGAATTGATGGCTGACGGAAGTGGCGCGGAGATTTGTTAATAAACTATGGACACGAATAGAAGTTTAAATAGAAACAAAGTTTGCTTTAGTCGTTACCGAAGTGTTAGATATACAATGGAACACGTTTATCGATATTATTGTATCAATGCGACAGTTACAATATACTTTTGTGTAAAATTCACATTTACAAAATCATTACACACTCGTATAATTAAGATTAATTACATGTATATTGATAAGCATGAATTACATTATCATTTTATCATAATTCATTAATTTCTCCCTTAATACGAACTCTTTGTTTCACTGACAATAATTAATAAATTTATTAACGGTACATTTATCACCATGATCTCATTAATATAAAAAAATCATAAAATTTGACCAGTCGATTAAACCTTAATTTCCAATATATACATTTCAATTTTTCCGAACTATTTAGTCAAACACCTTACAGAGATCCAAGGACAACAAACGGCCATTAAATGTCCATTCCGCCGTATCCATCCTGCGTGCGCCCTAACGTGCGTTCGCCCATGTGGAATCACCTTTAAACTTCGAAGCCTCCCCCTTCTTTCTCTCTCTCTCTCTCTCTCTTTTCAGACGCACACGCGTACACGGCTGGTCCTTTGGCCCTAATAAAGCCCTTCTCATTTGATTTTAAGAGGGAAGCCATTAAAATATCGCGATCAACGTGCTACGCTACCAGAGGCTCGCCATCTGCTCCGGAACTAAACAAGAATGCCCATATCGTACGCGACCACCGAAGCCTCTGACGCGCACCCTGGCACTCATGCGCCATAGCATAGGTTCACCGTATGTATATATATATATATATGCGATTTTAACGCGATGGCCAATGACCGATGCGTATACGGCTAAGGGTGGCCCACACGCCTATTGTCGCACGTGCGCGTTACGAGCCGGACACGCTCATGGCCAACGTGCTTGTATGTGTACGCACACACACAGACACACACACACACACACATATATATATAAATGGTATAGTATTATATAGGGTACAGGCAGCGTTTTATCTTAATTTTACGTGTTTTCAAGGGTTCCTTTACGAGTGATGTTGGGCAATTTTTTCCGAGTTCGGTGGACCTCGGGAAGGGACGATGCTTCATTGCCTGCCCGTATGGGTTCTGGGATTCTTATATATATACACGAATTCGGGCAGTTTATGAAGGTTGGTTATCTTAACTTTCCATTGGCAGCTAAAATGTGTTATTTTTAAGAGTATCGGAGTTTTTTTTTATAATATAGAGACGATATTGAATATTTACGCGGATAACCGCACGTGGTGTTATAAGTTTACAATATATGCTTTATACATATATATATATATATATATGAACAGTCGATGTACTGACTTTATAAATTCATAAAGGAAAAATCGGAATGAACGAAATTATCGTGACATATTAATTACATATATACATACGCGTGTTTATCAGCACGCGAGTGAATCTCGTAATTTAATCGCAAATCAGCCATAAAATATTGCCAACAATTATGATCGTCCACCTACCGAGGGTCCTAATGCAAACGAGCGCCAGAAACATATGACAATGATGATTCCAGTGGCAACAACAATGCTACAACCACCGACTAGCGTGTATATATCTACGTGTATATATAAACGAACAGTAATTTTTGCATTGGGAAATGTCGCATTCATTTGCGCGCAATGTACAGTGGAAATGTTATTGGCACGCTCTTGATTGTATCGAAATCCCTGTCAGCCGCATCGTCCGAAATAATTTCGCGCGAATCTCACGCCGATTACAAAAATATGAAGCGTAGAATTCGTTTAAAAATTTGACGCGGCAATGGCAACTCGACTCGGTGGATGAGAGTGTATATCTCTCGCTTTCATCGCTCATTGAACATCTGATTGAAAATGTTGTTTAAAATTGTTACGTTGGAACGATGAGCTAAAAAGTGTTTACACTGTGATACGTTAGCGAGGTATGACAATTGCCATGGATATTTGTGATTTCAGAAATTGCACGATATTTTGTCAAATGTAATGAAAATGTTTTTGTTTCTCGATAAATTTTTTAATACAATAAAGTGGATTCCACGATGGTTCTTCTTTCGATGTTGTGGAATACATTCGATGTGAAACATTGATAAAACAAAGAAGCGTCAATAAAAGTCTAATATACATCTTCGTAGGAATCAATATTTTAGAAATATTGCTCGGCTGACAAAATAAAGAAAACTTCGCGTCCAATACATCGGTAGGGAGAAAGGGGGAAACGATACTGGACGCGTTCTGTTGATACGAAGTTGTTATCCGATATCGGGTCATTTTTTATGACGAATTTGTGACAGTTGTGAGAAATTTATGACCGCGCACAGGGGGATTTCGAACTATATAGTTTGATACTGACGTCATGGATTTATGACGTCGCAGATTTCTGACGGATCCAAGGGCACTCGTGAACGTCAACCGCGGCTGGTAACGCTAGACGCTGAAGACTTTTCCTATAATGGTCCGTGGGATAAAGAGTTTGAATTGTGCAGTATATACAAATAGCTCGTAACGAATTTAGGATGTATTTCTGGATCAGGAATTAAATCTTTTTAAAACGTCATTATTTTAATCTTGAGTATAATAAAAAACAGACAGTTATATTGTTTGGCTGTAATAATTTCTATAATAAAAACATTATTTCAACTAATATATAGTTTCATATTGTACAGTATTTATTATACATTTCTTGTCCATAATCTCGTTACTTTAATTTTTACAATTTAAAACTATCGATTTATAAAGTATTAAGAACTTTTAAGAGATTACATGTTAAACGTAAAAATTTTGCTGAATAATGAACCCTTTATCTAAGGGATTTTGGGTATTTGAATTATGCTGAAGCAAGAAGCAGCTAAGCCCTTCTTGGAAAGGGTTAATGATGTGTACATCCACCCAGGGTGCTACCTCAAACTCCAGATCAGAACTGGTAACTGTGCAGTACGAATACGTAATGTAATATATTCTTCGCTAAAAATATCGATTCTAAAACTGTCATCACTTTTTTTAAAAAAATGTAAAAATATAACAGATTATTGAAACAAAATAAGTCGTGGAGTATGTTTATGATATCGACGATTCGCCATTCAGTCAAATTCGTCAAATTTTATGCTAATCATTGGTCATTTAGTAATTCTCTCAATGTCAAAAGCCTTTACAATCCTGACCAATTCGTTAAAATTATCATCGATTATAAAACTACGTAAAATATCCACTTTTTAATTAACCAAACCTCTAACAACCATCAGCACGTCCTTGACTTGCAACAAGCCGGGAATCGTTCGCGATCCAGCTAACATTTCATTAGTGACGGTACTAGCAGCGCTTTATATTTATATACATCCACCATTACCTCCCTCAAAGCCACCGCAGATCGGGTCGCGCATGCAAAAATTGCATTACCCGGGCACATAATAAGCGCATGATTGCAATCGGTGCCTTTCAAGAGCAGCACCCGTGAAAAGCGCTGCGCGCTCGCGCATACCCAAATCGAGTTGCGTGATTGGTCACCGTTGTTGCCGTCGCGGCTCTCTCGCGCTTTTGCTCTAATTGTCGCGTGGAATGCTTATACCCCCTGATAAGGGAGAGAGAGAGAGAGAGAGAGAGAGCCCACCAGCCCCCAGGCAAGGTATTTAATTATTTTGCGGTGTTTTACGAGGGGGTTCGAGCTGGGATGCGGAGGTTAAAGTTATTTTATTAAAATTAAAGTGAGTGAAAGTATTTCTGATGAATATTGGGTGCGACGAGCGGTAAAAGAGTAAATAAATTATTGCTCGTTAATATTTATGAGGAATTCGAAGTGCGTAATTTTTAACTCTTTATTTCAGTATCTGTTCATTCACAACTATTTCTTCGTCTGGTTGCATACTTGTTCTCTAATAATTCTTTTCTTGTCTGTATACATGTGCAGTTCATTGTCATAATAAAAAAGAATGAAAGAGGCCAATTGAATTATCATTTTTAAGCAAAAGTTTTCATCATAATTAAATAAATAAATAACAAGATCCTTTATTAGAACCCCTAATACTGCTGCAATTTAAGTTTTTGAAACCACAAGATAATGTTATAAGTATTTAAACTTGCATTCAATAGTCTCTCATTCTGTATAAATATAATCATTACATTACAAAAAAAAATCAATAAATCAGTAGCCCTATATAACTGTCATAACATCCCCTAGCACCTGATGAGTATTCCATCAAACTTCCCGGCATACGCGTAGCAAAGATTTTCACGCCAGATTCACGCAAAGACCTGCTTACACTTGCGTACGCACACACACACACACACATAGCCTGTATAAACCAAACCAACGCTGGCATCGGGTTATAAGCGATCCCGAAACCAAACTCTGCCGGACGCTCTCATGAATAGAATTAGGGAATAAGGCGGATGATTGGATAAGGATGAAGATGGCGCAAACTTCGCGCCGTGGGGCGAAAACGAGTCGGTCCGCAAAGTCCTTATCAGCTGCGCCGGATTTTCCTCTTCCCTCCTCCTCCTCCCTCTTTCTCTTCTCTTCCATGAGAGGCAGAGAAGAAGGAGGAGGAGGGAAAATGAGCCACCGCGGAATATCGATTCGCCGGCCGGACAAACCACCGGCAAATATTGGACAGCGCACGCGCCCGGCGTGTGTGGAAGCGGGTGTACGCGTTTGCGGCTCACCCTTTTTGGAAATCTATATACGCTGAGTAATGCGAAAGGGGTTTGATCCGCGTCGAGGACTTATTTTCTACGCGTCGAGAGGTGACAGATATATAAATATATACAATATGCGTGTGTAGAGTCGAAGAAAAATGATTTAAATATGCATGCGGTGTTTTGGCATAAGCAGGGATTTTGAAGAATATCTTATTCAAGTGGGAGTTGATTTATGCGCTGGGACAAGAAAGGGGAGGGGGAAGTAAAGAGGATGATGTATACCGAAAAAATGGGTTCTGAACTTTTAGTAGATTGGTTTATACTTTTATCCTCCCAGTCTCAACTTTTCTTTATAAAATGAAAAATTCTAAGGACACGTTTTATTATGCTTGCATTATGTGCGGTAAAAATTTATAGTTCCAGAAGCTACATCGTAAACTTTGTTGCACTGTTTAGTTCTTTTGCCAAATGTACAAAACAGCATTTTTCAACATTACTATATATATACACACGCGTTGTTTGCGCAATCACATAATTAAAAACTTTCACCAGATTGAATCAACTCGTAAATACTCCAACTTTTTTTCCGTTTTCGTGAGTATTATATACAATATCTATTGCAAAATTTATGGTGTAAAGCTTCTCCAGGTTTACTCGGTGAATCGTGCCCACTATGTATCTTACACTACTTCAATTCCCCTTTTGTCGCGAGCAATTTTAAACCTATGCTACTCGTAAACTCAATTTTTTACAGCCCTGCTACCCTACCGCGGCCTCCTACTGCTAAAAAAGTTCCTCTTCCACAACCCAAAAACGCAACAACGTCGTCAATTGCGCGTGCGTCCGGCGTAACCTTTTCTCTTTGTGCTACGGTATACGACGAAAAAATTTAGCGACGGAGAAAACAGAGGGCAAAATCAGTCGACGGGAACGACTGGACTCTGTTACCTCTATCCATGTGTAATGCTTATATATATACAAACCAGCCGGAGGCAAAGAGAGAGGGAGAGAGAGAAACTCAGTCGGGTTCGCGATACTCTATCCCTTAATTAATTCAGTTGACGTTTTGCCGATGCTCCCGAGTAATTAATGCAATTTTCGTCGAGGCGACTTGCGCCCTCCACGCTCGCGCGCGAGATTCAAATGCAAAATTAACCAGTTCAACGCTCTCCCTCTTCCCTTTCTCTCTCTCTCTCTCTCTCTCTCTCACTCTCTCACTACGTGAGTATATATAGAATAGCAGTGAAGAACCAGAGAGGCCGAGAGCTTGATTATATAACGTCTGTTGTGTTTTTGTGCCCTTCAAGCTTCCACGCTGACAGGTGAATTAGAGAAAAGCCCGAGTGCATGCACCCCCCCTCCACACACACACACATTGTTGTGTATTTGCATGCATTGTCGTTTTGCGAGCTCATTCTTTTTTCGGTTCGTTCACGGGTAGACGGAACGAAGAAGGGAGGGGGAAAATTGTTATTTCGCGTGGAGGTTCTTTTACGAAACTATGAATAACCTCGGCAGGTTTTTTGTTTTGTTTAGTTGCTCAAAGTTGAATTCAAGGCAATGCTGTAAATCACGTGTGTTTGGAAAAATAATCTTTTGACTTATTAGTCTTTAACTGTAGCCCATATGATTTATTTTCTTTTTGTAAACCTGCATTTGTGGTTAACTTCTTTACGGAACAGGAATAATAACTCGAAAGTACCAAAAACTAACGTATACCTATGGTATTAAAGATTGATGTCGAAACAAAAACAAACATTGCAACAATCAAACTTTATCATTCTATATCCTATCGATATCAAATGCACGTGGAAAAAAACTTCCTGCGATTCCACTTCTTTAAAGTTTTGGAGAAAAAAAAAATCATTTCAACGAGTACTTTATCCGTCAAAAATCAAACTTTTTCACACATCCAACACTGAGAGCATTCGACCGCTCGTCTGTCCCCTCCTTCCTCCTGTCGTTTTCCACCTCTTCTCTCAACTATTTGACAGCTGCAAATTTTTTAACGGCGTCCCATTTCGCCTCGTCAGGCTGCCCGGCTAAAACGAGCCTTTATCGAATTACTCGGTCTGTGACGATTTTCATCAGCCACCCGGTCGCGCACGCGAGTATTATTTGGATACACAACGCGCGAAGTGAAATGGTCGCCTGCAGCATCAGGAGAGAGAGAGAGAGTAAAAATATCCTAGGTTGATGGTGAATTGTCGATTGGCTCGCGTAATTCGAGCGGTGCGATAATTGACGCTTATAATTCGATAAAGTCGATTGTCAGGCTTACGCGCTTAGAGAGCCTTTTTTTCGCGTCCTAACTGTGCGGAGAAATATTATAGTGGAACGCGCGGATTTTGCACGCGCTCTTTTTTTTTTGTCGCACGCTCGCGTGCGCGCACTGATTTTGCTGGACGCGACCGATGAACTCGCTACTTTTTCGATGCGCCTGGAAATTTATTTGGCGCGCGGGTAAAATTAATTGATGGCGCGCGGCCGATGAGCTTTTTTAATCAGAGTTTGTTATTGATGCCCGATTGGGTTCCCTGGGATCAGCGTGAAAATCCAATGAATTTACAGGGCTAATTTTTTTTCCACTTCGTTACAAATGAAGCTTTTTTTTTATAAATTCATTAAAAATCAAAAGATAGAAAGTGATGTAGTATTGATATAAAAAAAAATTAGGAATTCAAAAAACTTTATAATAAAACATCCGCGCCCAAATTCTCTTAATATTCGTATACTTTACACTACCAACCACGTATTCAAATACATCCATTTGTTTTCGATAATTTTGTTAAAAAAAGAGAAAAAAAACATCGCCGAGAAAATATACACAGACAGCGCTCACTTTAAGTATAGGGATTTTCCATTCGCTTGCACAAACGTGGCGAAAATGGGTTTTCCAGGTCAAAGAGCTCATTGTTAAATAATTTTCAGTCTGGCTAAATGCATTATAAATATAACGCGCACGGCATCATGACTGGGGGTAGCAGGCCGCTTAATAACCCAATGTAAATACACTTTAAGATTAACGAAGCGTACGCAAAGTTGGGGCTCTTATATATATATATA
>JAWWEQ010000027.1:10625868-10675925 GCA_035583055.1 Torymus tubicola | reverse complement strand
ATATATATGTGTGTATACTGGGTCCGGCAAGATTTATCAATCCTCAATACTTTTACAAACAGATTCGCGCCGATATCGAGTTGTTAATTCTTTTTATTCAATCTCTCAGCCTACATTTCCATTTTATACCATTCATGTGATTTAACAGAAAAAAATCCCAATCTCCCCGAAGCTTTCTCGTGCAAATATTAGCAGACAAAGTCGAAAGCGCGCACGCGCGCCATCAAAAGAACGTAAAAACAACCAATCCATTACAATATTCAGTCTTGCTTTCGCGTGCACGTGTGTGTGTATATATATACATACTCTTGCAAACAGTAAAGTACACGCAGTGGAGCAAATACGCGAGAAAAAAGTACGTATATACTTGACAAAAGGTGTAATTTTCCCTTGCTCTTCTTTATACACCGCATCGAAATCCCATATCGCTCGCCTGGGTATGCGACGACGATGACGACGATAAAAGCGAGTACATATACACACGTGTGTGATGCTTCATTTGGTTCAAAAACTACTGACTACTCCCCATAATGGCCGACGCGTAACAATTGACGCGGAAATGTTTATATATGCTGACACGCGTGTGCGCAAATTTACCTTCCAGCGCGCCGCGAGTTTATCGTCCCAACGCGGGCAAGGATATCGTCGCAAATTTCAACCCATTGTACATCCGTTGCGTATATAAACGGTTAACGTGTATACGCACATACACATACACACGTTGTGTATAGGCCATGCGGCTGGGTATTGTTTAAAAGTGTGCGCGCGCACCGCCGCGGATTTCCGTGAGATGAACGGCCCCGCGTTGGGTGTTAGAGTGGACGCGGTTCACAAAATCCACCAGCTTTCGGACAAGGCAATCGATGGCCCTGTACAGCGTCATTATCAAGTGGTTTATGTTGACGTGACAAGGATATGCATATTAAAAATTTTAATAATGAGTATAAACATTATTTTTATCAGTGGTTATTCTATTTTCACGGATAAATAATATAAAAGATTTTATCTGCATATTATATGTCGAATGAAATGCCGCAATAATGCGCACGAACGAATAATATAAATATAACCGCAACGCCGGTACCATACAAAAATAATACGACACGTATAATATATATTCACCGTCGAACTCGAATTATATATCGAATAAATATATAAGTTTATAATAACTAAAGCACAGCTGATCCCAGCATAATTAATCACAACAAGAACTTAAGCTTGCGATTAATCAATCCATTGTGTTTCCCATCGTCCCGACGAACACGTCCCAAGCGATTGGAAAGTACGCTGCAATACCTCTTTACTATTACCGTGTGAATTAACGAATCGCCACGCGCTATTATATCACGCGTATAAAAAAGTTTCCACGCGTTAAACAACGATTTTACCTGACTCGGGCGCTCAGTATATTCTTTTTTCATTAACGAAAAGGAAAAATAAATACAGTCCAAACTCCATCGCCATCGTTGCGCAGGAGCGCCAATATGTACGCTTTGGCAAGCGAAAAACTGGTGCGAGGAAAAGCGCTTGTACATTTATGTGTATATATATGTATACATACGTGTATACACGTACACATGAACATATATATATACACATTCGCTCGTGCATTCGCTTCCCCTCGCTGTTGCGGTCGCGTGTTGTCTTGCAATTACCGCGCGTATATATACACGCAGGCGCGTGCGTGAGCGCGCGCGCGTCGCGGCTTTTTATTCGCTGCGTATTTACTCGGGGCTGCTATGCGCCGGCAATCGAGTTCTCTCTCTCTTTCTCTCTTTCGCTCTTTCTCAGCAACTCTATCTCTCTTGTTCTCTGTTGTTTGTTTTTTTTGCCTCTTTAGATGACTTTTCTCGCTACTTCTTGCCGCGAGGTTCTCTCGCGTGGCGTCATTATGTCATTCGCTCGCTGATATATAACCGTCGAAATTATTGTTGATTGCGAGGAGAAAGAAAAAGTAGAGGAAGGAGAAAACGTATACAAATCAGGACTACGGATAGCAAAGTCGAAGAAACTCTGTTGCACCGATGCGCCTGCGAGACTGCGAATTAGCTGCGGGTAAATGAGCCTAATTCTATATAGCAGGGCTGGGAATTGATGCGCTGCAAAGTAATTTGTATGGGGTGGAGGATTCTGAGCTTGAAGTCATATTGAGATCCTTCATTTGTGGGGCAGTTTTACATAATTGGGTAGTGGTCCCGGTTTGTATGCCTGTCCCCGTTAGTGTGTCTTTTTATTAGAGATATTTGACATAAATTAAATATTCTAACCTAAAAAAAAAACTATTATAGTAAAATATTATAGTAAAAGCAACAAAATTTCGATTTACACTACAAAAATATTGTTTGATGACTTATTTTTTAATTATAACCGGGCCTTCTACTCTAGTCCTAACGAGAAAATTATAGTGGAAGCAGTGGTAAATTGATGTTGGAAAATTGTGCTATGCGTTCTTTGTAACACGATAAAAGTGGAGTGTATTTGTACATGTATCAGAGTATGAAAAAAAAGAATTATATGTCATATAGTTCATGCATAAAAAATTTAATTTCATAAAATAATTAGCAGTGTTAAATATTTTCAGGACATTTCTTCGAATTTATCCAAGAAATCATAAAAAGAATGTCAACAAATCATTTCTGACTCACAAAACAAATTTTTCCGAAACCCAAACATCCTTTACTTCCAATATTGCACTCACTTGATCTCCTGCCCTTCATATTCCCATCAATTGAAAGGGTAACGAACGATTGCTTTCCACATTAAAGCACGTATCTCCATTACTGCGTTCTGTCGCGCCGTGACTTCGTTCCCGATAGGGCATTGACACTTGATCAATGTTTTGACAAGAAAAAGCTATTGGCTATATTTACGTGACTAATACGATATGACACTTGTCGTCAATTTGGATCTTTGATTAATCCATTTTTATCGTTTGTGACTGCTTTTGTTTCTTTAGTCGAATGATTTCTTCTTTATTATCCGTAGCCTCGATGGATACACACGATGTATCCATTTCGATGGGCTTTTTTTACCGATGATTTACTTTTTTATTAAGAAAATAATATGATGTTTTTTGTATCGATTTTCACAAAAAAATTATGAAATTATTGACTAAAGTTGAAATGAACATATAAATCATTACACTATTGTTTTCTGTAATCGTTATGATGGTATTATTGGCAATTATTATAATGAATAATAAAAGGTATAGCAACGGCATTCTATTTTAATCCCGTTAATGCAATCTGTGAAACCAACATGGTTATAAACATTCAAAATGACATGAAATAAAAAAGTAATCGATATAAACGTTATTAAGCCAATGATTAATATACAACTTAATATAATATAAACAAAAGTAGTTGTAAATAATGTTTAGTTTAGTCCTAACAATCTTCTAGCTACGAACAAGACTAAACATTTATTTTCCTTTTGTTATATATAAGGGTATTACACGTTTATGTCCAATACAGTATTATAACAGGTATATATAGTAGATAATACAAATACCATAGAATCATTGATCCCCTGTAATATTTAAAAATCAGACGCTAACTACTCTCTAACTCCAGCTCATGTGTAGATAACAATTCAATTTCGGTGCTATCCCTTTACAAAACAATATGTTAATAGGATTGTGTACCAATAGTTGCAATATGCATGAGATTCTTGTAGAAACGTTATCCAAAATTTCATAATATGTTATATCATACGTTACAGTGAAATATTATAAAATTCTAAACAATTTAAAATGTCAACATTAATTTTCGAACCGTTCAACTAAAATAAGTAAAGAACATAAAGATTAATTACTCAATATAAAACATACGTTTTTCGGGCCAACAATGCTCGTACCAAGACTGAAAATTTCCATTACACAATACACACTCTCCTTCTCTCTTCCTCTTTCACTCTCATCTCGACAAGGACTCCGCAAGAGTTTGCTCAGCTAGGAATTAATCAAAGTCACTGCCTTTATTCCCGAAATAAAGACCACCACGTTGTGCTTTGGTACACACCTATATATATACACGCGTGTACACGTATGTACCACCGCACATATACACAGCCAACAAAACAGAAAGAACTTGACAACAAAGTGGAAGACGACGAGGTCGAGAGAGAGGAAGAGAGTGTGAGTGAGTGAGTGAGAGAAAAAGCAAAATCTGGCCCGATCCATTTAAGTCGCGTGCACTTCGTATTCCCCATAGGCAATGCGTTTTCGAGGGAAAACGTCAACCTTCCTCAACTCGTGTGCACTGCTACATCTCCTCGTTTTTCCCTACACCAACGTTAAAGGTGCGAATGCGTTTGTTTTGCCACCCTTCGATGCACCCAGCGTCGAAGTGAAAAGATTGAAAAAGAGTCATCGGGGAGTAACGAACTTGGACATACATGTTATCTGTGGCTGATGCCAACACTCGCGCTATGAGATAGGAAATATTTTTTACCGGATTGAAAGAAAGACTCGTTTCGTTTAACAAATACGGATTTACTTATAGGTTTATTTGAATTTTTTATAATCACAGATCTCGTAGCAACTCGTTGGAGTATTTTTTTAATAACGTGTATTATTATAATTAGCGCTAAATAAAAAGAAAAAATTCTCAAAGTGTCTGAGACAAAATTCAGCCACTCGGTATTTTAGTATCTAATAAGATACGCTTAATTCTCTTTACCTTATGTAGTGTATCCTAATCATGTGTTGGAAACTCTAAATGTTACATCCGACTATATAGCTGTTTAAAATCAATTTGTACGATTAAAAACAAAAAAAATGCTGAATAGCTTATACTTGTGTAAAGTGACCAGCATACGGCGTAGTCATTAACCGAAGCTCTTTTTATGACAGAGTAAAAATGTTTATATTTTAATGAAAACTTTTAAAAATATTTGTTTTAGAAAGTTCTTCTATAACATTCTGAACTAAAGAATACAATTCAACATTTAAAATCTGGAAACGGACTCAACGAGTTTTTAAAACTTTAGTCGTTTAGAACTTTCAGATATTTTTTGCTCACCCAATGATTAAAAACTCTGTTTACAATTTCATCCCATCACTGGTTTGCTATACTGTGTCGGCTTTTTAATTATTTTGAGACCAACAGTTTCCAGCTACTAATTTAATGTATAAAAATGTTTCCCGCAAACTTTAGCATGATATGAGTACAAAATTAAAGGATTTTGTAAAACATGTCAACAAATTTAAATAAAAACTTTGATTTATGAGAAAATTAAAATTATATGAAATACTTTATATGTTTGAGTTCATCATAAAACGTTAATGTAATACATAAAAATGATAGCGTGGTCAATAGTTTAAAATTTATAAATATCCAGAAAAAATGAAGTAAATATTTTAATCTCATAAAACTCATGAATCCTTTTATGATTTTATCAAAATGAATACTGTATTACGAAGTTTTACGCTTTTTCATTTAAAAAATAAACTTTGAAGAATAAAAGATTTATTCTAAATAAGAAATGTCGTTGAAAAACATTCAGTAAAAGAAACGCATTCTCTCAACGCTATACATCAATAATTAAAAACAACAAATTCTTTCAGAACTTTCTACACTCCACTTTTTGATTTACTATATTAATTCCTCCTCACGGTACCAATTTAAACTTCCTAATTCCGCATAATTGCAATTTGTCATTTTTCGTAACTATTTATCGGCAACTTGGTACTTTTACAACCACCCCCGGCGACATTACGAATGCAAACACGGTCACAAAATAATCACTCGCAAACGCAGAATTAACTTTCTTCGAATTAAACTTCATACTTTCGCGCGGGTACGACCAGAGAGTGAGAGAGAGAGAGCGTGCACTTACAGGGTGAGAGAAGGGGGCGAATCCCCCTTATTCTTGAAATAAGTTTTTCATTTAAACTTCGGGCAACTCCGAAGCTAGAGTTAGCGCAAGAGGAGAGAGAGAGAGAGAGAGAGGCCCAAAGGAGAATCGCTCGCTCTCGCAAATTTTTCTTGTTAAAACAATTCTCGAACCCGCTCCCTTCCCGTCACAACGGCGTCGGCGACGACGACGACGACGTCTTTTCAGGCTCACAAAGCGCCAGCGGATTTTCCCTATCCGAAATTGCTACCACGAGTCAACCGTCAAAGGATACGTATATAAAGGAGAATGGGAGAAGAAAAAAAAACGAGAGGCGAATCGAGAGCATGACGTTTGGAAGTTTGTTAAGGGTCATGAGACGCCGATGGCAAAGCAAACAGGAGATAAGACGATGAGGGCAAAAAGGAGGTAGCGTTGGGGGGGTGAAGGGGTGGGGAGAGAAGGAGCGGAACGGAAGCGTCGACGATGACATGGAGCAAGTCGAGCGTGAAATCATTTATCTCCGGGATAAGCATGAAAGAACGTCACTCTTTCTTCGTCTTAACATGGATTTAAACTCTACTCGCCTCTTACTCGCAACGCTTCTACTCACAGCCATTCTCCGCGCGTTGCTTTTTGTGGCCTCCCGCGCCCGCGACTCCTCGTGCGTGTGCACAGCTCTCTATTGTTTTTTCCCTACTTTGTTGGCTCTTCGCCGTCGCTCATGTGTTACGAGACTCTCATTCTATCTCTCTCTCTCTCTCTCTCTTTCTCGAACCGATATATAACAGAGGCGAGTCGAGCTATATACACGTCCTGTCTTGCTCATTGTAAACCGCGAGCGACGATATTATTTTGCTCGTCTGCGGTTTCCACGCGGCCAAACGGATCTCTTTACCTTGTGTGTCGACTTTTTACGTTTGAGGTCTCGGGGTGTGGCGGTTGCTGCCGCTCGAGGATGTCTTAATTGATTACGTGGAATAAAAATCCTGTGCTTGATTTTCTAAGTAGCAAAACGTTCTGCAGTTATATATTTATTTCATTAGTTTCTCTTGTAGTAGGAAATGAGATATAATTGCAGTCGGCAGTTGTTTATTCTTCGTTTGAAATTTAATCAAGTATTGAAATTAATGACGTTTTTATTTGTACGATTACGCAATGATGTAAAAACACGGTTTACATGAATACTTTAATTCGAACCAATAATGAATGATTTCCCAATTAATTAAAAACCCTTAATAATTTACATTGCAAATTATTGTTTATAATCAGGATAATTACATAAAATGCACATTATAACAAGCATTCGAGATAAGCATTTAAATCACTTGAAAAAAAAGGAAAAAAAAGTATACGTTGACGAGAGAGTGCGCAGCAAAATTTAGCCAGGGCCAAAATTTACTCGAAAATAATGATCCCTACCCAACGACGAGGGCCTTAAAAGATTCACTCGACACGCAAGAGCAATTACGAAACAAGCCAGCGCAATAATCGTAGGTCCGCACTCTCCATCGCTCTTCCAAAAGCTTCGTCAGCGGGTCGTGCAGCACCAGCAAAACTGTCGCTCCAGTTGCTTCTCGTCGTCGACGGCGGCGGCGGGGGCTCACCTCGGTATAGAGCAAAGATTTCACGAAAGCGCTCGAGCCTCTCCGCCTCCCTCTATACCTTTCCTTCTCGTCCCCGGAAATTATCGCTCTACCTCCGTCTTGCCGCGCTCCCTTATCCCTTTCGTTTTTCACGCGGAGTCGCGTTATCTGAGAGAGAAAACTTGCCGCGGCGACTGGCAACAATGGCCGCCCGGGGGCTTCCCCCGCAATCCATCAACTCGTCTCCCCGCAGGTGCTGTTTGTCTCTCTCTCTCCCGCTCTTTCTACAGCGCTTGCTCTGTTTCGTCTACTACCATCGTACCTATGTACTACCTACGTCGAGCGCCACTAGTGGAAATTGCTGCGTATATACGAGTGATTATTCTGCTCGTAACGTTATTTGTAGGCGGGATGCGACGTTGGACGAACAATTCAGCGTGACAGTATATATAGTAGCAGCAGTAGTGCATCGAGAGCGAATGAATGTATATACGCTGACAGAGAAAGGATTGCTGTGAGAGATATATATATATATATATATACATATATATATATATATATATATATAGGGTTCTGCATAGGTGTGGTACATACGCCAAATAAGACGGCGTAGTTACTGTTCATACAATATACGATACTAAACGTTTTGCGATTAATTTGAAAGGATATATATTATACTTTTTATAATAATGGAATTTATTTACAAATTTCTCTTACTAGGAGAGGTCACGGCTTCCGGATCACAAATTTTGCTCAAACTTTGAGGTATGTTTTTAGATGCTAAAATATGAAGAATACTAGAATATTAGACCCTAACGCTTTGATAAACTTGAGTTATCAACAGGTTTAGCTGTATTTGAAAGAAATACTGAAAAAATGCTCTGTTTTATTTGTTTATTGGTTAAGCTACAAATTCCTTATATATAATTCTAAAAAAACTAGAGATTACAAGTTTTACGTTGCTTTTTTCAGAATTAAAAAATATTAAATGCATCAAAAGTTATGAAAGTTTAAAGTTAAGCAACGCAAATGCAGCAAAATAAGTATAAAGTTAAAGCCTGTCAATTTAACAATTTTTGTTGCTTAACTTTAAACATTCAAATCTTTTGACGTATTTAATATTTTTTAATTCTGAAAAAAGCAACTTAAAACTTGTAATCTCTAGTTTTATCTTTTTTTTTACAATTATAAGAATTTTCTGGCTTAACCAATAAACAAATAAAACACCATTTTTTCAATATTTCTTTCAAATACAGCAGAACCTGTTGATAACTCAAGTTTACCAAAGCGTTGGGGTCTAATATTCTAGCATTTTTCATATTTTAGCATATAAAAATATACCTCAAAGTTTGAACAAAATCCGTGATCCTAGTTAGAGCGATAACGTTGCGAAGTACATATCCTGTTCTGAAAATGTATGTCTCGCACAACATATTTTTATAGAACTCGAAATTCTGAAGAAAAAGTTCCTTTACCGTTTTTCGATATGACAAGTAGTTTTTTGAGCATCAATGCCTCAAAATTGTTTATTTTGAATAGAAATTGTATATCTATATTCATAAGATCATATCTGTTGAAAATAAACAATTTTGAGGCATTGATGCTCAAAAAACTACTTGTCATATCCAAAAATGGTAAAGGAACTTTTTCTTCAGAATTTTGAGTTCTATAAGAGTATGTTGTGCGAGACATACATTTTCAGAACAGGTTGTAGATACAGGAAACAAACATATATAATATTGTCCTTTTCAAATGTATTAAAATGCAAAACTTTATTTAAATAACATACCTTTTACTTCCATTCAAAAACAAAACAAACAAAAAAAAAAAGAAATTGATAAACATCAGAACAACCAGCAGCTGACCTGAACCTCGAAAGAGCTCATTCAGCAGCTCCGTATAACCGAGCACGCGCGCGCGCGCGCGCCGTGTAAATTGCACGTGTACGACGACGAGCGGATCGAAGGGATTGAAATGCGCGCTCGGCACTAATATGTGCCGAGCTCTCGAGAGCGAAGGCGCTCGCAAGTAGCCCAACGGCTGTGCACACATACACACACACACACACACATGCCCGATTATATCGGGAAAATTCACTGACGATCCATTGCCAGTCTCTCCTCCCTTCCTACATGAACTATATGGATAATGGATCATCGGCCAAGTATGTTTGTACGTACAAAGGCTGCGGGGGAGGCTGAAATGATGTCGGGTATGGTACGTGTGTGTTTGTATGGTGCGGTTTGTCCTTGTGCGACGTCTTTATATACTCTCAGTGAGAGAGGGTAGATTTTACAACACTAGTCGAGTCTATAGGCAAAGTTTTCTGAGAAGGTGAAGGAAGTGTCCGTACGGTGCTGTTAGGTTGTAGGGATGGTATATATAAGGGGGGGATGACGAATGGGGCCCCTGTCTCGCGATTATTTTGTCCCCGTTTCTTTATTTTATTTCAACCTTTTCTCCCGTTATTTCTTAGCAAAGTGGAGGGTCACTTTGCGGATAGAAAAGAAATAGGATGCGAGAGATTTTTCCAAGACGACGCAAGCGCACGGGCTTAGTCAAAGTTTGCTGGTGATGGTAAGGAATGGTGGATTGAAGAATGACTGCGGTAAAGTAAAAGGATTTATGATTAACGTAACGTATTAATTCTTGCTATATTATACTGTTTCGATTGAAATACACATGTGTAGGATAATAGGATGCATGCATGTGTGATACAGCAGCAAAGTGATTGCAATATCAGGTACTAATTTCGCGAGCCATTGATTGACCTTGTCCACTGGGATTTCAGTCAGCGTGGTATAAAATATTCAACCCTGGTAGGGCCAATCGATTCCATAATTGTAATTCAATTTCTATTCAAGCTATTCAGAGTTTCTAACCACTTAGGTCCATCTGAAGTGTGTTCAATATTTCATCAAATATAGGACAAGGCTAATTTAATTAGGAAATTAATTATATAAATATATGTATTTTCATAAAACAAAATAATTCATTGTATAAGTATTCAGTTTTTTAGAAATGAGTAGAGTTCTGGTAACTTGAAAATATGGGAATCTTTAAACACTGAATTGTTATCAAAATCAATATGGATTTATATTTTTGCCCCTAATTGTCACGTTCGTAACGAATTGATAGTTAGCATTCGCATAATATGTTAGAATCTAGGTCAACTCAATGATCAATAAAATAATTAGAATCATATTCAGACTAAACAGTACTGACAGCAAACTACATTAACTTGCATGAGGATACCAAAATGGACGGAACGACAATCACACATTTCGGGCAATATTGACTATTCGACAACAGCAACATGAGAGATGAAAATAGAATTAACCAATTAACCTTTAATTTCCTATTCTTAAAAATGTGGAAATGTTCTTACTGAATACATCCAGCAGTCACACGCTTTAATTCGCTTGTTTATTAATATGACTTGGATTTTATTTTTCAAAAAAAAGCACATCACAACAACTCCCCGACTTATAATCTTAATCTCTCGGCTTTCTTTTCACGTCCTTCTCTTCACACAGGGTGCAATCCCGCGCTCGTTGCGCAAATTAAGAAAAATTTAAAAGCCTAATAAATGCTATAAATTCAGACGATATCGCGCTCACGATGAATAAAACAATTAATTAAAATTGAGACGCACGCGACGTTAATAAGGCAGCAGAGAACGAATGAGATCGTCTGGTCGGACGGGACGATACAACCACACACACGCACGAAATCGGGGAACGAAAAAAAAGGTGGAAAAAATGCTAATTCGCGGCTGTGGTGAAGGCTCGCGCTTTTCCCACATCCTAATTGATCTCGCGGTCGCGCACGCGAGGAAAAGCCACGGCGACGGCGTAACTCCGGGCGCGCGTCGTATTTTTCTCATCCGCGAGAGAGGAGGAGGAGGAGGTCTTATCCGATTTGCCGCTTTACGATTTCCGGTTGTTAAGGCCTCTCTGCGCCCCCTTCTCTCTCTCTCTCTCTCTCTCTGTCTTCGCCGCAAGCGCGTATCTCTTCACTCGCTCTCCATCTTTTTCTTGCTGTACTTGTGGAAAGGAAACGAGAGGGGGAGAGAGAGAGCAAGTGTATAGTATCGGAGGTTCCGTGGGTGAATGACTGATTTAAATCAATATTTGGAAAATAATTTAATAACTTAACTCGTCAGGATTATTCATCCCATCTAGATACATAATATATGCAACGTCTATTTGCCATATTATAACATATTAGATAATTTTAACTAAAAAAACAGATAAAAATCTATTGATCTAACTCGCTAGTAGATTGTTTTCTCAGAAAAAAAATACACCCACGACATATATACACACAACCATCTGCAGCTTTTGCAAATCATCCATATTGCTCAAGCAAACCTGCGCTTCCTCTTCCCACTTCTCCACTATACCTCGCGCAAGTCAACTTCTCCGAGCCAGTCAGCTCAGTTTCGCGTATATATCCCTTTCTCGTTTTACATTACATCTCTGAACGTCCCGCATACATATATACGCACTACGCAGCATCTCTCTTTTCCGCTCTCACGTAGTGGAAAACAGGTTCCATGCGCGTGCGCATCGCACCTTAATTGCACACTGCCACAGCACAGCAGGCTGTCGCATCGAATCGCGGGTATTGTCGGCGCGCGGTAAAGTCCGCATCGATAAATAGAATTACGCTAGGGGGATTAAAGGTGTAGAGAGGAGTAGAGGAGAGGGATATGATAGGAAAAAGAAGAGGTATGCTACTGAAGAAAAGTAGCGCGGTAGGCCGCGATGATGGGCGTGTACACTGCGATGTCACTTGTCCTCGAAGCAGCGAACCGATTGGCAAAGTTGCATGCAACCGTGCGTTGAGACGATAGGACGTGGTTCCGGGAAATATAAAGTGATCGGAATACAGGTGTTGGAAGGTAGGAACGATTAGCCGCGGGTGTTGGTCGTCGAACTCGATGAATGCAGCAGCCGAGGAGGTATAATAGTTTACGATATTGCATTAAATGATATTCTGTCATTTAGTGAAAGGTATAGATACTTTATAAAAAGTAACGACAGTGTTTTAATAAATGTATCGGATGAGTAAAGCAAAAGTAAAGAAATTTCTGTAGGTCGGAAAGGTCTGCAAACCTTTCAAGGTCTTATGTGAATGGCTAAATATTTTTTTGTTTTTTTTTTAGTAATGAAAAGTACCTATTGCCTGAATATCAACCTGTATATAGTAATAATTTGGATAATTACCTGTACAACAGTAAAAGACTGAAATTATAATATGAGACGTTCCACGTCAACTCCCCCAGCACGGCGAACGGCAACTCATATTTATGATACTAAAATATATTTTAAAAAATTAATTAGCAGCTTTTCAGAAATTTTCCATTTTCACCTTCATCTCAAAAAGAATATTTTTAATATTTATTTGACCACTTAGATTGAAAGTCGAGCATTTTTTACGTAAGAATAGATATTTTCGAAAAACGATTTAAGTCGTTTTCTTCGAGAAAACAATGCAAAAGAGTAGACGCCTTTAATTCAAATTCTTTGTAATGTTTGATTCGTAGCATTAGGAAGAATAGAAGCGACCAGATTGGTGCGATAGGCAGTCTCGATACAACCAACGCGGGAGAATTATACATTTTATTATAGGAAGAAAAAAGGAATATTTGAAATAATCAAAAGATCAGTCTATGTTTTTGTTCAAAGTTATCTATAAAGTTATAATTTGAGTCATTTCCACTATTTAATCATTTATTGATTGGTATTAATTAATTAATTTTTAAGAAAAAGAGAAATTTCCATTACTATAGAACCATGCATTCGTTGATACAGCTTTTGAGCTACGAGCAATAGCATTCCCTGTATATTTACTCGTTTAATTTTGTATGATACGTAGAAATCAAACCTTCATTAACAGAAAGTTAATTTTAACCAATTATTTAAAAACAGAAAAAATTCCGTATACTGTGAATGTAATATAGACCGATTCTTTAAAATTATTGATAAAGCGAAGATAAATTTATTCATTACTTTGAATTCTAACATATTTCCCTATATTTAGTCGCTTAATTTCGTATACTGCGTAGAAATCAAACATTAATTCACAGAAAATTTAAAAAGAGAAAAAGTTTCGTTTACTCTTAAATTTTGTTTAAATTCTTCTATTTGAAAAGAAAGCTCATGGAAAAATTCCTATATCCGATGAAAAATTATGCCGATATAAAATTTGCCTCAAAATATTTACATAAACTTAAAATTTAGAATTTTTAATTAAAAATGTATTATCAGTATAACTTTTAAACTGATGAGATTTTTTCATGATTTTTTTCAAATAAACGTTTTTATCTCAACTTTCTATTGGTAACATTGAAATTATGGTAAAAATTATGAAAGGAATCATAAAATGTTATTACGTAGCGAGGCAGCTGGTGATAGTCAACGCTACATATCGTTCGTATCAAAAGGCGTCTATACTCTTTTGCATTTTTTTTTCAATGAAAACAACGTGAACACTTTGAGCAACTATCAATTTCTAACTAAAAAATGCTCAGCTTTCGATTTAAATAATGAAAAAAAATATTAAAAATATACTTTCTGAGATATATGTTTTTTAGTTTTTGAAGCTCAAAATACAAAATTTTGGAAAACTACTTATATCATTAGAAAGTTGAGGAAAAAAAGACGTCGAAAACGCGTATAAAGCAATGTTTTTAGATACATTTTAGTATCATAAACATAAAAGTTGGAAATAGCACGATTTGGCGCTTATAACATAACCAGACTAAGCAACCTTGTCCATTTTTTTTAAACTTACTTTTATAACATAAATAAACATGTAACTGAGTTTTGGTTTGCACAAATTAGTTAGACAGACTGCAAATGAAGAGCTCAAGGTAACAAACGGCTACATGATATTTCGAGTTGATCCCTAGGTCAGCAGTATAAACAACAAGTTCAGGGATCATTACGACTATATAATATCAAACATTATTCAAATATGATATTTTAACTTCACGATTCACAAAGTTGTGCAAACATTTTGAATTAGTACAACCATTAGAGTTTTTAAATGTTTTTAATTTTTTGCACTATTTTGATTTTGCTAAAGTTTAGTTTATTCTTTTGTTGATATTATTGTGATCATTAAAATGTAGAAAGAAAATAAAAAATTTTTACTCTTATCACAATTACAATGAGATTTTTTTTATTATAATAAAACTAGCTAATACAACATCCAAATTAAATGACAACTTTCCGTCGATTATAAAACTATATTTATCCTCATAATCCATATAATTTCGGAAAAATGTTATTGCAAAGGTACTATTACCTAATAAACATCGTCATTGGCAATCCTGATGGACTTTTGCTTCCTATATCGCATTAATGATCTACAAATATTAACGCATAAAAGTAACTATATGGACACATCAACTCTGACTTCAAAGAAAATATCGTGAATTGAATTTCTCTGATAACATAAAGCGTGTATATATACTTTCATTAAATTTTAAAATTTATGCCGCAACAAACAATAACAATTAATAACAACAGCTGTATGCGCACGCTCTCGAATAATTATATATCGTATTATAATTCGGTGCATTTTCAAATTAAGCTAACGCAGTAAGCACCCGCCAGGTCGGCTAACGCGGCGAATCAGCAAGGCATTAAGAAGAGCGCGCGCACCCAAATCCGCACCGGCAACGAAACAATAAAATTACCCGTAAATTCGTTTAAATTACGCGTGCGCACGCTCGACAAAGACACGGCCAGCCAGCGAGCCAACGAGAGAGCGAGAGAGAGAGAGAGAGAAAGCTTGCTCGCTCCTTTAGAAATCCAGTCGCGAGTCGGGCTTCGTGCCAATCTGCTGGGTCCTAACCACCCCCGCCTTCTCCTTCCTCCTTTCCCCTTTCCGGATAAGTCAAGCGTGCGCTCACGCGGAGGCGCATCGCGCGGAATAACAATTGAACCGTCGAACACCACAAAAGATATATCCGAATTCATGCGACACCCGAATTTACGGGCGTGCTGCAGCGGTATGTAGCAGCAGAAGCAGCAAAAGCTCGTGCGCGTGGAATGCCGAAAGCGCGCCATCTTCGACACCTGCGCAGTGCTGCTGCTGCTGCTTTCTCTTCCTCTCTTGGTTTGGCTCGCTTATTAATGACACCAAGCCGTCCGCCTTGAGTCCGCGATTTTTTATTCCCTAGCTGCAGTTTTTGAGCTAGGGAGGGAAGAGGGAATGGTTGGTGAGGATGGAACGAGGGACTTACCAAGAGGGACGCGCGCCCGAGCACACGCTCGATTGAATTCCAAAAGTGAAATCGGAGCCACTCGGAGGAGCAGAGAATAATTTCTGTGGTCCTGGGCTCTCGAGGACGGGGGATGCAAAGATTGACTCCCGAGCTTTTCAACCATTTTTCAAGTGATTAGCCAGATTTGTTGGGGCGTTGGTTAATCGTCTTGATAAGTTTTTAGATATACTAATGAAATTTATCGTGTTTACGGTATTATGAAAATCAGATCGCTAGCTTTATTTCTTTTTCTTTAGCTTCTATGACATTATGTTAAAATTTTACTTGATATTAGTTTTTGCTAAAGCTAAGGTTTAATGAAGTCCGAATTTCTCAATCAAGTTATATGTTTAATGAAAAAAAAGTAGCAACAAAGTTAAACCAATATACTACAACGTGTCAAGAGTTTTGAAAGTTCACGGGCTTCTTTGATGGTGCATCCAAAATGATGGCTGCATAAAGTATTCGTACCTGAAGAAATTGATATTAATAATAGGCAGTTTATTGATTGCACTATTATTTATTGTACTAATCTTTTATTATTATTGATGGTAATAAATGCGCTTAGCAGAATGCTCATGCGTGTGTGAAATATTATTTTTATTTAATTTTTTCGACGATTTTTCGAAGAAAAGTATTTTAATTAAAAACATTTTATTTATTCAAATTATATTTCAAAAGCGAACAAAGAAATAATTCGGAATTACGTTTTCAAAATTTTGACGTTATTTGTCAAAAATTTAATTATTTTTCAAAAATCGTATACCAAAATCTCAAATAACCATTTGTTATATTCGCGCGAAAATTCATAAACCAAACATATCAAAAACATAAAAAGCCGTTCCCAACTGAAACATCCGTGTGCTCGGGCACGCTCGCAATTTCACAACGGAAATTAAATGCGCAAATTGCAGCTCATACACCTCAACCAGCCTGACGAGCGAGAGAAGCAAAAAATAATAGGAAAAAAAGAACGAGAAAGAGAGAAGACGGCGCCGCACGCAAACCTGCGAAAATCTCCCAGACTTTAATAAACGAGCGGTGACGCTGGTGCGGTAGCAGTAGAAGCGAATGAAGTCTTATCGGCATGGAAAATCTTGAATGCTCTGTGTGCCACCGGAACTTTGACGGGGTCGGATCGACGCGGCATTTCGACGTCGATTATGCAATTCGTCAGCAAGCGACGCTCGGTGATTTATCTATCGTTGAACACGCGCGCGCGCGAGCGACGAGGTCGCCCGATTGATCTGTTACCCGGGACGGCTTGATTCTCCTTTGATGTTCTCGCGCGCGAGCGTAAATTCGATGGAAATGGAAGAGGAGGAAGAGGAGGAGGAGTAGAGCCAGCAACGCGACGTCATATTTCAATCGGCGCTATTTTTTAAATGAATTATCCGAGTGGATGAGAGAGAGAGAGAAAGAGGAAGGGGAACCGTAGTTCGAGATTTTCGAGGGTATGGATTTTTGGAGGTCTGATTGATGGGTAACGAATCGAAGAACCGGGTAGTTTGAATTGAAATAATTACTAGAAATTCGGTCAATAAACATCTATCGGATTTCATCTCGTGGTACGAGAATATATTTAATTAGTACCATTAAAATGATACTTCTTCCAAATAAATTTTTATTTTTATTTTTTTATTTTTCAGGTCATGCTTTAATACTGTTATTCACAAAAGCTTAAAAGATTTATCCGTGTAAAACGAAACCGTTTCAAATATTCATACAAAACAATGAATATATTTTTTTTTATTTTTTAAAAGTTTGAATATAATAACAAAACTTTATAAAATCTCTTTTCATTATTCTTCAGTTTCACAAAATAATATTCCTGCTGTGGAAATCCAAACCGTCTCTTCCTACATAAATCGTAAATCATCGTTTCTCATTGTTTGTACGTCCTTTCGTGACGTTTCCTACCGGTTAATGTTTTCGTAATAATGTTGCATAAGTTCTCTAACATCGCGTCAAAGTTCTCTCAAGTTATAATAAGATTTATTATTCAAAGTCGATTTACGCATTTTGATGAAATTCAATGATAAATTCAACGTGCAACATCAGGAAATTAATTAATCCACGATCAAAGGGGCGCAATTTATATTATCTACCGATAAAAATGGTAATGCGCGCTCGGCGGAATACGCCCATCGTTTCCCGCGCACGATAAAACTCGTTATTTCCCTTTAAAACGCACGAAATCCGCGCTGATCTCACGATATTCACTCGAAAGTTAGATCTGGCTAATTGCGAGCGCAAACATGGATTAAATTGTGTGCCCAGAGATTAAAACAGAGAATTAAACATGAAGCTAACATATTATACTTCTCATAGTATTTTAAATTATTTATACATATGCGAATACTTAAAAGGACACTCATTTACATTATGAAATAAGATTAATTCAATAACAAAAAAAAAAGAACCAATAGTCATTATTACGTTTGAAGAAACTTTATATAAATGTGCAAAATAACTGTAAATAAGATAAACTCATACTAATATAGATTTAAACTCATAGAGATGTATTAGTTTGTAGAATTTGAAACTACTCGATAACGTGAAACTAGAGAGCATCACTAAAGTTCAATTAGTCTTTGTCATCCTCGTTATCGTAGTCCAATAGTCGACAGCAACTCGTGTCATTTGATATATTTTTTTTTATTTTTTTTAATAATAGTCACACAAATGAGACAAAATTGCTGCTGCATCCGAATTTTATGATCAAAACTCCACAATCTCTCTATAACTAACTCAATAACATTGAAATTTGAAAAACCAGAGCTTTTTCTCATCCTCCACGTAAAATAACTATAGTTTGATTACTCCATCGTGCTTGCGAACGTGGATTATTTGAAAATCAACGCGACAATAATCAGTGGAAATCCAGTATACGAGAGAGATCCGTACGCTCGGTAGAAAATATCACAAAGCAACGGATATAACCATAGGATCGTGGGATCCTAATAACATTCACTCCCAATTCAATAAATTTTTATTTCCTGCTGGCCCCGATATTCCGTAGCTCTTCGTCCAGCGCCAAGATACACACGTAGCTATATATAGTATACAGTACACACGTAGGCGGGTGACCCTCGCAAAAAAGATCTGGCCAGTCCCTCTCTCTCTCTCTCACCTTTTTACATTCGAACGCGCGCTGCTGCGATTTTCAATGCCGGTATATATACACATACCCTCACATACATACACACAGAAGCGTCCAGCCGCACACCTGTGTGTATATATACACACATATACACGAACGTCGCGGTCGAGAGGACGCGCGCGGCCGGTAAACCACGGGGCAAAATCAATTTCCGGCCGCGCGCAGATTAGATTGGCACATGTCGCCGTGTGCGCGCGTGCTCGCATGGGTCAGTCGGTCGCTCTCTCTCTCTCTCTCTCTCTCTCGTGTCTCTCTTTGAACTCTGCACGGGGTACACGGGAGAGAAGCCCGCGGTGATGATGTACAGTACGCGCTGTTGGATACTGCCTGGGAAAAAAGGACGATAAGGAGGAGAGTCGGCGTGTATGTCGTGAAAATTTCTGGAGAGAGAGAGAGAGAGAAAAATTCGATTTCGTCGGAGGGCGCGCACCCGTTCCCTCGGTCGCGTTCGCTTTTGTACACGCGGTGTGTCAGCGAAATTGAAGTTTATAAATTAATACGTTGCGGACACGAGAGTTATCGAGTGGACTTTTTTTTATGTTTTTTATTTTTTTATTTTATTTATTTTTTTTGTTGAATTTTCGCAGACGCTCCTGACGTTCGAGAGTATGTCAATAAAAGATGAGATCTCGTTGGACAGAGTTATATAAAGCTATGGCCTTTTAATAATTGCTTATTCAATTTCAGAGTGTCTGTTTTATAAATTAGGTTTAACGTATTTTTTGGAAAATTCTTTGCGCAGTGTGGAATCTATGACATATAAGTAGATAATATATTTGTTTAAAAAGATTTTGTATTTCGTATATTATAGCTTTTACGTAGCAGCGAAAATATTTTAAGTTCATTGTTAACGTAATACTGATAGAATTTTAAAATTACCTAGTAGTCATTTTATATTACTATAAAGAAATAAATCTAATTGTATAATTCATTTTTTGTTTCAGGTACGTGGGAACTATATTACTGTTTGAACAATTTTGTAAGTAGATTTCAAAAACTAACTAACAAGAACGATGGTAAGTTATGACAATAGGAATTATAAAAATAAAAAATTCATTTAATATTTTATCGCTAAGCGAACAATGAATCTGAATGTGCTATAGAAATGTAAAATAATGAACGAATACCATCTCAGTAGTCTATTTTAACTGTTCTTGTATACTAACTTATTTATTAAATTGCTCAAATAATCTGTGTTCATTATTTTATAATCAGCGTATATTAACTTTAACTATTATGGTTAGTATTACTTCGTATTATTTTATCATTCATCTTTCATTTCAATTTTAATAAGAACTTTTCAGCTATATGGAAAGCCACACGTAATAATTTATAACGTGGGTAACGACCTAAGACTATTCACATTGATATAACTCTACATTGTTTCACCTAATAACCTATGTCTCGCGTGCACATAATGCACACAAAGTTAAATAAATCTTAAGCGCAGTGAACCAATGTATAAACACATTCAAAGATAAGACATTCGTGTAGAAATCAAAACTAATTCACAGGAAAATGAATAAATATCTTTTCATGGTATAATAAATATAGTAGTAGTATTGAAAAATATTTCAAGCATTATTTATCAAACAATAGTAAAGATCTCAAACTATCTTTACAAATAATGCCTCTATAAACCTAACAAATCATGATACTATTATAAAAATGTTGCAACCCAAACGTTAATATATTTTCACTCATAAACATAACCACCGGGCACCTCATCACTCAGGGCACATCAGCGCTATACCCAAGACCTCTCCTAAAACCCCTCTATGCATCGCATACATAAAGCATGCATTCTCCCACGTACCTCCCCGCCTCCCCCATACACACACATCTCTTGGTTCTTACAGGGTCGACAAGACGCGTGCTATGCATAATTCGCAAGCGGGCCGCGCGACTAAGCAGCTCTTCCGCGAGCTAGAACAACGCGCGCACGGATCTTTCTCTCTCCCGCGAGAATATATGTATGTAGAGGGCCGGAGGGCACCAGCACCGCTGGCGAAAACACGGAGGCTAATTAACGCGTATCGGCATATATATATATACATATATACACGTGCGGTCGCCTATATACCGCGTGCGCCTGAACGTTGCCATTAGGGCGCATTACGGATATATCGAAGGGAGGAGGAGGGACGCGCGCAAAATTACGCAGCCGCTCACGCGCGTGCTGGGAGGCTATGGGGAAGCTTTGATAAGTTTACGGGCCAACGAGCGGATTTAGCGCTATATAGCCGCTGGTGCTGTGTGTATATATATATATATATATATATATATATATATATATATACATCCCCTCACCTTCACGCTTGAGTTTTCGATTATGCGAGGGAGTTCGCGGGAGGCGCGCGATTTAAGTGAATTTTATGTGGATTTTGGTCATGGACATAGTGGAGGTGTATATAGGTGTTCAGGTGGGGTATAGGGTAGGCAACTGTTGCTCTCGCGAGAGAGAGAGAGAGAGGGGAAACTGGTTTACGCGGGTGGAATTGCGCGCACAGCCTGCTGCACGCGAGCCCAAGTGATATGTGTATGGCTCAGGTCCTACACCTGTGGTCAGAGTAGTTTATTTGAGTAAATGCGAGAGGGAACGAGGGAAGGGGGTAAAGGAGGACGACGGATGGACTTGTCAATGGATCGAGAAGTTTTGTGCGACTTTGAGTTTGGTGAGCTGGAAAATATTTGTTAGATGTTCAAGATATGTTATATAGGTTACAGCGTTTTCCGCTGCTTGACGCATATGAATTCATACAGTGGATACGATAAATCTTAAATGTCCTGACGTTGAATTTTATCAATATTACTTCTTATTGTAAATGTAAGAAAATTGAGATTAGGGTTGAATTTAGAAATTTATAGTTTGTTAATTTAGGGAAAATAGTGGCTTAGCTTAGGGCTAAAGAGCGGAAATACGCACACATAATTGCGCAATGTATACTTGGACTGAGCCTGGAACAAGTCGCTACTGTTCGCTGCATATATGCAGATTATACTGTATGCTAGGGGGTGCTGGATAAACTATAGATGGGTAGTAGTAATGTATCACATACGTAGGTTATACGATAGCGCTGCATAACGTATGCAGTACATAAATAGTTTGCATGTAAATTCTAGTCTATATTGAATCATAAACTTTGGATGTACGGCAATGCTACTTTCGAATACACGTTAAATCTTGTAAACGATACTTTTGCTGCTTTGAAAAAGTACTCTTTTCAAGTGCATTATGTGAATATCTGTGAAGATAAGTTTCGCAACAATACGTTCAATCTTACGTGCGTATAATAAATTTAATCATAATGTGGGGACTATAGATACCAAAATTTCGATGTACAAATTTTTTAATGTTCACCACAATGTTTTCATGAGAAATATTGTCTAATTGTTCATCGAAATTTAGTAGAACAACGAGCGAGTAACTTAAAATTTCAATAGCTACGGGGGCAAAATGGCATTAAGAACGAGACAAATTCTCTCGCTACTTCCATTCATTTTCCATTAATAGACAACCACGATTTATGAAAATCATATCTGCTTCATAAGTAAGAAGCAGCAGTTATAATGTGCGTGCATACGCGTACATGCACATATATACGCCGTAAATATACTAACTCATGATCTCGTATACCCACTAAACCGCGAGAGGCCGCGTTACAATAACATTTTAGCACGAGCCATTTACGGAATAATATAGCGATCTGTACCGCCAACTGACTCGGATGGTTTTCGCGCCGCATAAAAACATAAGCTGGGCGAATTTATTGCCGCTGTGTATTCGTGAAATCGCAATCAAAATGGTACACAGAAGCACTTGGGTGGACGTTTTTTTTACTCTGTCGTAGGGTCGTTATCGTCAGCCGGCGAGTATTCGTTCGCTATTGTTCACGAGTCGATGTTTCCGTTTGAATAAAATGGATATTTGTCGCTCTCTAAGGAATATCTTACATCGATCTTGAATATTTGCCGAGATATTACTTTATCGTAAAAATTTTAGATTATTCATTTACGTTATTCAGTCATATGTCTCTTGAATCATTGTATACATGTTCATATTGATACAGCTCTTCACGGTGCGGTAACTCTTCCGTTTCAAATTATTAAAAATACAAGCTACTATGTAAATTGTTTATGTACTTTATAGTTCTTTTTATTTCTCTTATAAAATATTAAACTATGAACGTGGTTAGGAAAGAAAAATAATATACTACGAGCGCAAATATATTGTGCATGTCACGAGAGAACGAAAAGCAGCCATTATCCCAGCAGGTCGTTAAAAAGTTTTACATGCATACATTCTCAAAGTACATCGCAACCTTAGTTCTACATTATAATCTTTGTTGTGTATCTGCGTTCTTGTGTCATTTAAATAGAACATTCTTCTCAAAAAATAAAGTCATTATTATATACAAACATAAGTCAAATTTTTTTTAACGAATAATTATTATACGTTTCTTTAGTGTTTTATTTCTTAATTAAATGCAACAATAGTAGCGATTCGTACCTTTTCTCTTAAAATATACTAAAAATACTATTTAATATGCATATTTATATCCTTTAAATCTTTATAATATTTAATTATTTCAATTGAAAAAATCCTACATACACATAGATTCCCAAAAAAATAAATAAAAAGAAAAACTCTCACTCTGTGAATTCTGGCGATTTATTAAACTCGAACGAAACTTTCGGAAATATCTGACGGGCTGCTGCGATGGCCAAGGGCCGATATATAGGAAATTAAAAAGCCTTTAGATTTAAGCATATTTCACGCTGCGTTAATTTGATTGAATTCCTGTGAGTTCTCCAGCCCTTCCTCCACATTCCCACAATGCCGTATATAAATCGGCACCGGCTGCGCGCTTCTCTTCCGCGGGTGCATTGTACTCGCCGCGCTTAATCGCGGACGCGTGTAAAAAATGCACTTTAGGATTTACGCGCACAAAAGGCCACACGCAATAAAAAAACACACACACACATACGCGAGCGGCACTCGAGGGCGAGCGTATTGTTTGCGATGTTTGATTTGTTGTGTTTGATTTATATTGAAAAATAACTTTTTATGCGAGCCGTAATGTTGCGTTTGATTTTTTTTCTCTCTCTCTCTTTCTCTTCCTCTGTGGTATGCTCTGACCTCTCTATGCGTTTTTCTGCCCTCGTTTAGCGATGCTGCTCTTGCGTGCGCGATTTAAATGCGAAATAATGGACGAGCGCGCGTGCGTGTGTATATGTGTGTTTTTGCGCAGGAAAAGCGCCGGTGAAGAATAGCGGCGAATGGTGATTTTGAAGAAATTTAGGGTGGTTTACACGTGCGAGAGAGAGAGAGAGAGAAGAGGGAAGGGATGCGCGCACGCGTGCTAGATAAAGTAGCATAAATTATGCGAGACTCGAAACTTTGTAAGCAGGTAGGCGAGACTAATGGCGGATCGTCGGAATATTTATGGAAGTTTGCGTATATTAATTAGAATTTTAAGAAACGTGATTTTGCAGCGCTCGTCTAAATATTAATTAAACGTGCCTTTGAATGTTTGCCTTTAGACGTAGATTATAATAAATTATAATAAATCAAAGTACACGAAAAAGTATGTATCATATACGATTGTTATTTCTGAATAAGTAACCAATAATATTCAAACAAGTTCATTTAAATGACTATATAAACTTTTAAATTGTATTCCACCATACATAACATCCATTTAAATGCTAATTTTAAAAATGTATGTCGAATAATTTCACATGAGATCATCCGCAAATTCCAGTTGTATATTGCTCGTTTGAATAAAAATTTGTTTTTAGATATGACACTTTTCATACATTTTCAAATTACAAAATATTTATCTTGGTTTTTATTTTGTTACGCACATAAAATAACTTTAGCTTTTGAAACATCGATTTCAAGTTATATACGTATACATAAATTTTAATATTTTTATTCAAGCGTTTTTCATAAAAAATCATTACAAGGTAAGCAATATATGAAATGGATCCGATTCAAAATATCGCGTTTACGCATTTCGGATCGCGTGATTTTTCCAACATATAGGTACAATGACCTCGTACATCTGTAACGTTAAATTTCATCGAATACTCTTGATGTCGGTATGCTTGACAATAATATGGGTGTTGACAATAACACATGTCGACACGCCTGCACGACAGATTGAATTCACTCTTTTACAACATTAAAGTTGCTTTTGGTGTAACTCACTTATACGTTTACCATTATTATGAGTTTATTTAATAACTAGATAGTTGAAATTATTTAATAGAAAAAAATATTTACTAACATTTCTAAAATAATTTAGAAATGTGATAATAAATACCAAGACCATATAAAAAGCTGCATAAATTCGGTTGTGTCCCATGAGTCAAACCAAAGAGCTTCGGGTATCCAAATGCGTTTATTATCAAGTCCTTATGCGTGACAAATATATAAGAATATGAAAATAATATGTTCTACGTAACAAATACAATAAACTGAGAAATCCCATGACATTCGAAAAATATTCTTAAATTAGCGTCCGAATATTACTACTAAATTAAGCGTGGCTCTCGAGTCGGCTGACACATTCATTAATTACGCGACGATTAATTCAAAAGCGCGCTATTTCCCGTGCGCATGGACGCAAGAGTGGCGCACGCAAGAGAGAAAGAGAGAGAAGAAAACGGAACGATTAACTCCTCAGATTAGAATTACAATGGGAGGTAGAAACAGCTTAGCGAAAAGATTATATACATATATAACGTGAGCACGCGCGCTCTTGAGGACAAAAGAGGCCGAAATGGCGTCCGGGATAGGGTAATCCATGGAAAACTCCCTCTATCTCTCTCTCCCAATTTATTTTTCCCACTGTCTATCTCGCTCTTCGAGCGAATCAGCCACGCTTTATAGGACGCGCGCCTGAAAAGTCCGAATTAACGAGCGTCGCTCGGCTCATCAAAGACGTGACGTATAGCCAGTCCGGCTGAAAGAAGGGTAAACAGTGGGCTTGCGAATGAGGGGAGCAGGAAAAAGGGGTTCGTCAAATGAAAAGGCGTTTAAAAATGCACTTGTCGAAGATAAAATGACGACGGTGGATGACCCTGAGCGACTGAACCTGAACCTTAATCTCTCATTGCGAGTCACCCTTCAATGTTTTTGATATTTCAAAGCTACAGCTCTGATAGAAATTTTATTCATACGGGAGATATCAATTAAGTCGATTTTTCGGATGTGGTTTATTTTTTAGATAAAAATAAGCTAGTAATTCTGCTGATAACGTCATGATTCGAACTTTAATTGTAGTTAAAGTATGATTAGAGTCTTTGAAAAAATGTTAACCAAAAACGACCTATTTTTCAACTAATTGGATTACCATGAGTGTAATACTAAAAACGAATTATGTACATATTAAGCCAGATCCATCTCAACACAATCGGCTAGAGTATATATACCCTTACCTCTAATCATTTTGAAATTGCGGGAAAATTTCATTTTTCAGGCTTTTTTTCCAAAGGCTCCCCTATTGTGAATTGTTTAAGCTTTTGAAACTCAAAATGTAAACACAGTATATCTATATATATGGAAGTTTTCTGACAGTGTAAACTATGCGTGGTTTCATTCGGTTATCATTACTATCTAGTGTTTATATAATTGGTTGAAATCTAATCGAAAATTGTGTAATGCAGTTGTATATAACGCCATATAATACAATGACGCTATAACTATTGCTGTATAACACGCAATATATTAGTCGTGGGTTTAATTTATTCTATTGGATGAATTAAATGACTAACCGAAATGTGCATTTGATGTGAATTAATTTGTAAATTGTTATTATGCAGCTGAAATTATTATACTCCATTAGTATACTATACATTAAAATATTATGTTTCCTACTTAATATATTACTTCATTATTTTTTATTTAGCTATGTAACCTAAGAAGTGATCTTCCCCTTTTATTAAAAATCACTTTCGATAGCTACATCTATGTAGAGTTATAAGAAACATTAAAACAAAAGTGCGATCTTCGTCTTGTAAAGAAAAATTAAGAGTTGACGACCATAACTGTAAAATGAAAAATTAAAATTCATGCTTCACGATTTCGCATTTTACGAAAGCATTTTACAAATAAGTCTGGATCACTTGGTATTTTTGCTGGAATACCATAATTTAATCAATATCTCAACCGAATGAAATTGTATATCATTGTAAGTTGAAATACAGTAACGCAGATACATTGAAATGTATTATTCAATAATAAAAAGAATCATAATTTTTCAAACAACCAAAGGTTCATTTGTCGCATCAATATCGTTGTATCATATTATATTCCAATCCAATTCTCTGAGTACACAAGAATGTTTAAATTGCATTTGCAAAATGCAATTTGCCGGACGTATTAATAAAACGACAGCTCACAGCGCGCACATAATCCTCGTGCATCCGATTCACATTACCACATATACATATATATATATATATAGTTGCAAAAAAAACATGCGTGTTACTGGAATGGATGAGACGATGAGAGAGGACAGAGTGAAAGAGGGACGAAATAAAGGGAAAGAAAATGAGAGTTTGGATCTGACAAAAGCACGAGATTGACATCGGTGCGGTAAGGGGGAGGCGCGCGGTCGGAAGAAAAGAAAAATGGCAAGGTTAAGGGTCAGCGTACCCACGCTTCGCGCGGGCAGGAAACGGGACGGGCGACAAGCACGTTTTGTTCGAAATACACGCTTGCCACGATTCCAAAAGACTAAGATCCTTGACATTGCTTGCGAAAGGATATGTGGCATAATTATCTGCTCCTTAGTATGTGCACGTACGTTTTTTCCGAGAAAGGTTTTTAACTCGAGCACTTTTACCATTAGTTGCGGGCTTTGAAATGGGGATTTATCATAGTTATATATTATACGTAAGATTAGCGCTATAAAAAGTGGAATTACTCGTCATTCTATAGATTTATGCAAAGATCTATTTAAAACGTATGTGTTTATTCCTCGTAATGATAAGGATAACTAAATATGTCAGCTACCTTTATGAATCCCCAATTAGGATCTCGTGTAATGTCAAAGAACTATATACATTCAACAATTATCCGATTAGCATTCAATGTATAGGTTTTGCTTTGTCATATTGTACAAGTTTTTATTTCGATATATAAAATGTATATATTGTACAAAATAATTGTACTGACAACTCAAAAAATTTCTTAAATTTAATAGAACTTTTAGTATACAGATCAAAATATTTTTTTCAATTGTTGTACTAAAGTTCAATACAAAATTATTTAATTTTGATTGATCTGACTGAAATTACAGAATTGTGTATTAAACGTAATGAATTTATTTACGAACTTGTTCGTGGAATTATTTTTAGTTACAGTGATTTCGATTTTTAGTCATACGCTTCTTAAATCTTTGTTCAATTTAAAAGCATTTGTAACAGCAATATACTGAAAGTAACAGAAAATTCAATGAAATATTCAAGAAACTTATAATAAAAAGTTTTATCGAATAAATTCTAAAAAAAACTCTGAAAATCTATTATTTTTTAATATAATGAGTTGCATGAAGTAATATTTCTTTTTATTTTTGTAAAAATAATATTATAAAAAATTACGATTGGAATGATTTTAATTTTTATTGCTACTGCAAATATTCTTTTATAATGCAAATTCGAACAAAAATCATTTTATCCGAACAGATTCATTTCATCAAGTGACGGAATAGTATATGCAAAAATTTATTATCGAGAAGAACTACTCCTGCATGTATTTGCATAAATTCAAATATTAATATTGGATCTCAATATTCTCCCAATTATATCGAACGGATCGAGCATACAAAATTAATTAGATTCTTTGACCTACATCTCTCTTTGCCTTTTTTAGTCAATGACTATTGTTCGCAAACTGAATCCTCGCCTTTTTCAGGGTGCAACTGTTTACTCGTGAAAATATATTTCGTATGCATTAAATCTTTGCATTAGCTTTTATACATTAATAAGTAATTCCGAAGAATTAAAAAAAAGCGCTAAAATTCTAAATGGAATTATTTTTGGGTAATTTAAGTAGTTTTCAGAATGAATTATTTTAATGCTTTACTGAAATTTTCATAGAAACATTACTTTACACCAATAATAGAATAATCGCCTTTTTTTATAATTATTTTCAGTTGAATGAACCAAGTATAATTACAAATAAAATTATTAGTATATTATATCCATCGAATTACAAATTCTATTCTAATACCAACATGCCAACTCCACCAAAATCAACTCTACAACTAACAAAACAATACAGCTATTTTAACTTGATCAATAAGGAATTAAGAAAATACTAATTTCAACATTTTTCATATTCTACAGAATCATAATTTTTGCGCCAATTACTTTTCAATAAATAATAATCATTCAAGCGAATATACGTCTTCGATCCAGCCTCTTGAACGTTGAGACACTAAAAGGTCATTTGAGCGAATCCTATATCGACACTCCCCTAGAGAGACAGCACCGCATACAAAGATACGGTCCAGTCGCTTCGGCATCGCTGTTATTGAATCGCCGAATAAATCACGGACAAATATGTCGAAGTCTCTGGCATAGCCATGCACCGATCGGTCGATAAATTATTGCTCGGCCCGATTTCCGCGCGCGCGCGCGCGTGTATACGCACTCGGCATCCTGCGATATTTATACCGAGTATTTATTCATTTATTTATATTCTCCACGCGCGCTCACGTATAGCGTCCGTTGTTTATGCTCTGTTCTCTGGTCGCGCATATGCGCGAGAGTTGCGTCGTCATTTTTCGCGTATACGCGCTCACCGATTGACCTGATTTTCGCGGATCCCTCTTTTTTTTCCAGAGGCGCGTGAGGTGACCGTTAAATCACCGTAGATGGAGAGGACACACGTTTTGACGAAAGTCGTTCCATCAGGGGGAGTGTATTTTCGATTCTCGGTTGTTTAGGACGGATCGTTGCAGTTTACGAGGGTAGCGAGAAGCACATACTCTGGGTGAAGATATGGAAATCGGGGTCTCTGCTGGCGAAGGGATGGCAACGAACGCGCTTGCGAGAGTTACGATATAGCTATTTGTTCATTACTATACGCTGATATTCATTCGGGATGCATCGAGCGTGCATTTTTAGAGATTTTTTATAATAATTGCTTTATTTTCGGTCGCTGCCAAAAAAGATACATGAGATATATACAATGTCAAACGAGTTTAGAATACATCAGAAAACATTATCACAGTCGCTTAGTTAGTTCAAATTAGAAATACGAGTAGTCACAAGATATCACAGTCAGAGTATATAAATAGAGGAGACTAGAATAGTCAGTCAAAAAGTAGTACAACAATATTGTGTAAGTCAGTCAAAATTAGTCCAAGTTTAACAAAGTATTTGACGGAAATTCGGTAATTCGTGTGTCAATTATGATGAAAGAAACGTCCGTAGAATTGGTGGTTGCGTTGTTTTACAAGAGCTGAAAATATTATGTGTTATTAAATATGCAGTTGCAACTGGCGTAATGTGCGTACCGAAATTTTTTAAATATGATTGAAGAATTTAAATGCAAGAACCGTATATGATGTTTTAAATGCCGCTAGGTATGTGAAAAATTCACGAAAGCGCTTACATATTTATAAAAAAAAAATTATTCATTTTATACATATCTTTAAACGACGACTAAAAAGGGTAGGGGCCTTGAAAGCAAATGCTGATTTATCGAAATAACTTTTTCATAATTAATGAAGCTTTTAACGAATAAAGTCAGTGAAATATTTATAAAAATGATTGCACGAGTAAAACTTCTATTCGAAAATCAATTTAATAATCAAAACGTTCGTGCGGTGCAATTCTGACTTGCATATTAAAAAAAAAGAGAGCTTTTAAAAACAATGTGCTTTTATGTGCATGAGGCTCGAGTATATAGCAGTCGTTTTCAAAATTGGGAATTATATTTGCATACTCGGTGGGGCATTGTGCTACGTGGTCATTGCAGAAAGGCAACTTTTTTTTATATTAAAATAATCGTTGCGTGAGCGCGATTGTGACTTGCATGAAAACGCGTTTTCCAAAACAATGGACGAGTCTGCATCTATTAAGGTTTTATAAAAATGACAACGACTCAAAGTGAATAGACACTTGGCATGATAGAAATGAATTACAAAATAGCAGTAGTTCGAAACAAAAAAATTAAATCCAAAAAGAAGCAAAGTACAAGGAACAAAAAGCATGAACTAGCAAGACGCGAGAAACTATATATATAATATATACGATATCAAATACATATATATATATATATATATATATATATAATCATAACAGCAGTTGTTATGCAGATTCGAAAGCCATTATTACGCGCCGCGGGAATAAAGCCTCATCGCCCCCGACGTTAATGAAATATGCCGTCGTCGTGACACGCAGCTGCAAGAGAAAGAGAGGACAGAGCGAGTGCCTCGGCACTGTCTTATATTCCGCGTAAATGTCGTCGCTTCTACATAGCGCGTCTTGATAGCGCACACGCAGGAGTCCTCGCCTACTATATACGCCTGTCAATTTAATTTTTTTTTCTCACGCGCCCTTCCCCTCAGGACTCGCGTTTGAGGTAATAGCGAGTTAGTTTTAATAATTTCGCGCGAATTTGGTCGCTGTGCGGTGTGTATTATGCGTAGAGAGCAGCATATACGTTACTCAGAATTTTTGTAGGTATTTGTGCGATATGTGTAGTAAAGGATTTATTTTCTTAAAAATTTTAGCTGCGCTTCTGTATTAGTACATTACGATACATGTGCCTTAAGTAGCTCATTATTGCACGGCGTAAGATTAACGGCGATAACGTCGTGCAATAATGGGTTACTTAATACACGAGTATCGTATAGAATTTTATAGCACAGCCTGCCTAAGCCCGCCGTCACGCATATCCGTGACCGAATAGGCCACGATTGCACCGCGAGGTTATCACACTAATAATGGGCTACTTAGGTGACGGATATGCGTGACTTAAGCGCGGGCTTAGGCCACACCGTGCTATAAAAGTAATCTAGTAATTTTAGAAATAATATAGCTTGATAAATATTTGCACTGGGTAATTTTTTTACAGAGCAAACATAAGAGTAGGGGTTTTGATTGGCTTCCATTCGCGAATCAAAGAAATTAGGCTCATAATTATAGATTATTAATGATCCATGTATACAAACATAGATAAAAGCTACAGCAATGGCTTAAATCTTGAAAAAAGTACCTTTGAGATTAACACGAGAGTACTATACTAATACGACTCATTTTCGGAGTACTACAGAAAACGCTCCAAATTCTCAGCATACTCCGAAAATCAAGAATTTTCAAAGTTAGTTTCTGGAATTAGCCAATGCACATGATTTTTTCCCTACACCCATTCTAATTTTTCTTTCAAACTGAATGAACATCTACCAAAATACCGATAATTCCTCTATCCTATACAATAAATTGAATACATTCCTCTCCTCATCTATAAGTATATAGCTTAAATTTCATATTTCTATTGTATTTCAAAATACATCGTTCCACTTGACCTCATCAGATTGAATGAATACATTAACTAAAATTAAATTCACCACTCATGATATTCAATCCCGTTAAATTATAAAACACGTCCTATATATCTATACACATACCACCTTTCTTCGCTCCACTAAAAAGTACATCAGCTCGAAATTAAGTGTGAACTATATACACTGAAAAGACTACTCGAGCAGTTCATCACCCAGCCACCTATCACCATCAATCAGCCATTGGCGTGTAACACAGTATACACACAGTATGTATACCCACCCACCCACACACACACGCTTCTTCTTTCCCTCTTTCAAAAAACCACAGCGACAATACCAATCACCCACGCACGCTGCTCTTTTTCTTCCCCCCTTTAAAAACCTCTCGCCTCGTCCGACCTCCTCAAGCGCTAGAACCTCGCCATCATCTCCCTCTTTCTCTCTCTCACACACATACCTATATACACACTCATCCGTAGTACAATCTCAGCAGCAGCAGCAGCAGCAGCAGCCGGCAGCCACGTGGGCCTACTATACTGCCTATACACAGTATACCCGCAGCAAGGTGCAGAACCGTGCGCGCGACTGGTGTACATATATATATATACGAAGAGTAAGCGATACCCCCGCTGCGCGCGCGCGGCTTGTGCTGGAGTTGCTGCTGCTGCTGGAGCTAAAATAAGAGCTCGGTTCCTCTGCTCGCGCGCGCGGTGCGGTACAGGCAGCGCCAGCCAGCGGCCGCCGGGACAGGCAGACTTGCTCTCTCTCTCTCAGCGGGGACGCAGCAGCCAGCTCGTAGCGGTCGCGCCAGTCCCGTGCGCGCTGCCGAGCCGTCGACACGTATATTCGTATATATATACGCGCACGTTATATATACGGAACGAGAGACAGCGAGGAAAAGAGAGAGGGATATAGCGAGGAGAGATAGTGTAGTTCGCTGTGCGGTGGTCGCGAGGATGGATTACACTTGCTGCTCCAGTAGCTGAGCGCCTGTATTATACACACACACACGCATTGAGGCTTATATAGTGACGCGTGTTCTTTTTATGATATTTCGTGACTGGTGAAAGAGAGAGGAGGAGATGTACAGTGGAAACGACAAGTGACAGAATCCAAGTGTTACTCCAAAGTATATATACGTATATATGTATGTATATATAATAATCTGACAGTGCGACTTGACCTAATATAGTGCACAGTGATTTTTTTGTTTATTTTACCCTCCCGTGATACTGTCCTAGTAAAACCTTATAATAGTGTATCTGTGTATTTTATCACTCCTATTAATATTGACTAGTGCAGATTCATTCACCGCCACTGCGTTACGCACTGGTATATCGATTGTTGTGAGTCTCTGTGTATGTGGGTGCTGTGTTCGACGGAGGAACGACCGAGGATGACGATGATGTTGCTGTTACAGAAGTGGATCATTAGCAAAGCTTGAACAAAGCTACGGATGATCTCGTCGTCGTCGTCGTCGTCTTGTGGCTCCAAACTTTCCCCGTCGGCTATGTGCTGCTGGTGATGAGAAAAATGTGGTGATTCGATACAGTGACACGGGGGAGAGAATTATTCTGTCGTGAGTGCGCGAGTGTGAGAAAAAAAGGAGGTAGAAAGAGAGAAAAGAAGAGAGGAGCGGGAGGTGGTTTCATATTGTGTTTCGCGTACAAGTGATGAGGGATAACAGAAGAAATGTATACGAGGATCAAGCTCTCGCCTTATCAGTTCCTGCAATGCGCGATTGTTCTGTGTAAGTTCAACGTTTTATGGTTTTTTATACTTATAGCTGTTAATGTCAGGTCGGGTAGTTGTCTGAGACTGGTTTAGGTAGTGGTAGTGTATACTGTGATGTTGGTGGTAACCGAAGGTTGTGAAAAAAAATTGTTTACTTTGAAATGTAGAAAAACTAGAGCTGTGCCGCGAATATTTAGAATATTTAACGGAGGCGCGGCATCATTAGCATTTTTTATGTGTTCGAAATGTATTCCGGTATTAGGTGTTCTTTTTTTCTCAAACGCACAGGATTGAAATTTTTACTACAGAAGAATTCTCCGTTTAAAATAAAACAATAGGATATGATGAAAATAAAACGTATAACTCGAAATGAAAATCTTGCATTCAGCATAAAATTAATGTAGTTGGCGGTGACACATAACGAGATTACAAATAAAACAGTTTTCGAGTAATAATTAATAATTTAAATTAATAACTTTCAATATTGCGAGTGACAAGTTGCATTTAAATGATAAAATCATTAGTTAAATATCAGCTTGGATATAAACGTGCATAAATTAATTTCACTTCATAAATACAAACGCGAGAGATCAATCATATACAAATAATTAAAATATTGATAGTTTCATCTAGTATTGAACAAATATACCGTATCGAGATCGTGCAATTGCGGATATTATCACCGTACTGAATATTCACGCTGGATGAAATTACACACTTTTCGTTATATCTATATGAATTTCTCTTCAAGTGCTAAGAATGTTATGAACCTTTTAACAACGCCATTAATTCCACTTACATTACTTGTAATATTTCCAATTAAACTGGGTTAATTTTACATTTTAAACGCGGGAAATTCGTAAACGTCAAAATGACATACTTCTATCCAACCTAACAAGCTGAAACATTAACTTTGAAAATCAAATTTTTGGCGCGACGAGTTGCACGGTACAATCGCGTTATTATGACAGAACGATATTTCACCCGATTTATTTGAATAATACACATAAAGCCCACGGGAGGATTGAATAAAAAAAAAAAGAAAGAGTGTACGCGTATATTCTACAGACTATTATGCACGCAAATATGCGAATAAATTTCAGGTCACCGGACATTCGAAAAATATCGTTTAATCTTGGCTGGAAAAATTGCGGACAAAGTGTATATATGTATATGCATATATACATGCACGCAGAATCGTCTGATAAGCGTACGTGTACAACACGAACGCCCATAAAATACATTTTAAATTTATACAAAACTTTATCAAAATTAACTTCGACCATAAACCTTCTCTCCCCTCCGCAACTGTCAAACGCAAAGTGCGCGAAGACCCGCTGTTAAAATTCGATTTTTCCGCGAGTTCGTGCATATATATAATGAAATCAAAGTATATCGCTCTCGGTTACATATATACAGACACATGTATTATATACGTTATCAATTAGTATTTAGTCGAGTAGGGGGAGGGCGAAAACGCGCGCTCGTCCTCTCGTGACCTAATACGCCCCCCTACGGTGAATCACCCGGCACATTCGTTAATCGTCGATGACGCGATGAACCCACCTACCGTCATCGACGAAATTCATCCGGCAGTGTGTGTGCGTGTGCGTGCACGAGATATCGAAAGAGTTCGTTGCTTCGCCAATGATGATGATGCTTGATTTATGGTTTGTACGGATCGTTTGGTATTAAATATATTGCGCGTATAGTGTAGAACATTTGCTGCTTTCTTTTTTTTTTGTAAAGAATGATATAGAATAGAAAAATATAAGCCGCCGGCTAGGTCATTGTATATGTATGCGTTTCTTCACATATGTATATATATGCTTACTCTTCAGTAAATTATTTAAGAAATTTAGTAGAAAGCAGATAAAGAATCAGATTAAGCGTCGAGATATATACCACGGTTTATTAGCTTTTTTTCCGAACAGATAATTCGGCTAATGGGAAACTATACGCGTGTAAGCGGCGCTGCAATTACGTTTTTTTTTCTCTTTCGTACATTGTACTTTAGTCATTTGAGTTTTTTTTTTTAAAACCTTTTGTTTTGAGCTCACACATTTTCGTTGCGCAAAGCAGTATACACGTGTGTATGTATTATATATATTCAAGGGAGTGAAATACGAACTGCTAAGATCAATCTTTATCGTGAGAAACATTTGACACCGGGCGCTCAAAACACGTACAGGCAGAGGCGTTCTTCTCACATTTTCTCCCGCAGGAAGTCGTACCTTTTTTATGTTAAACAGGCCTAAATACGGCCTTTTCCAAAGAACAATTACTCAAAACTTGTCTTCCGGCGTAAAAGAAAAAAGCAAAATAATATACCAATCCTGCCCCTCACAGAAATTAGCAATTTTAAAATCGGTCTGAAACCATATATATATACGAGAGAAAACAACTCGTTACATCAGTTTCACAATATATACATTACTATCACAAAAGTTCTCTACGCTTTCGGGCCGCACTATATAAAGAAAAAACAACAACAAGCATTTATCCTACTCGCGCATCGATTCGGTTCTCTCAGTGCACTCGCGAGGCGCAGACGTCAATCAGACTATGGTCCAAACCATCCCATTTCATCAATCCAGCAGCAGCAGCAGCATCGAGACGATTTCTCCGCGTTACTCACCTCGAAAATTGCGCCTCCTCTCAACGCATACAAACACATATATATACATACACGCACAGTGTACCCCGCGAAATTCGCAATTACGCCTGAGCCGCGAGCAGGCAACGAGGCCCGAGACTGCTCGCTCTTCCATATAGATGAGTCGGTGCGATACACACTCGCGCTTCCCGCTCGTGGGAGAATCCCACACGGGGCAGCGCACCGGAACCGAGGGCTTCTTCTTCTTCTCTCTCACTCTCGTCGGTATATACCCCCTGAAATCTCCGAAGACGACGACTACTACGACGACGGCGGTGGTGGTGGTGGTGGTAGTATAGTAGCGACGAGAAGGAGCAGCACCGGAAGCATATTGTAGGCGCCCGTGCGTTCGTGTTCGCTCGGCCTTGAAAGTCGGTTAAGACGAGCGCGAGCAAGCGATCACCGCGAGCAGGTGCCCGACGGTCCGGCTGATTAACATATCGCCGGCTGGGATCCCTTCGAGTGCACTGTAGTGCTTCTCTCTCGCTCTCTTTCTCGTTAGTGTGTGTGTCTGCGTCTCTCTCTCTCTCTCTCTCGAGCTGCGTATATATACGGGAGTGTGAGGCTTTTTACCGCGAACGAGAGCGACGTCTTATATGGGAGTATATGTATGTGTATATGGAAAATGGATCGAGCGATCGTGAGATAGGCTCAAGAGGGTTTAGTGATATGACGAGCAATTTTTTTTCCTTCTTCCTCTGTATATGCTGCTGCTTTTTTTAGTTTGGGAACTGTGTGGACGGTTGTGTTCTAGGATCGCTCGACGCGATAAGCACGTTAAAGTGGGCGTGTAAAAAACAATTCGGCAGTGGGAGAGAGAAAGAGACAGAGAGTGAATGTAATGTCGACTGCGTGACGAATATTTATATGTTTGGATTTCGGAGTTTTAATTTTAATGAAACGCCCAATCTGTCTGACTTGTGAAATCTTGTGACATTTTAACTACAAAAAATCTAAATGTTGCCAATTAAGGTTCACATCGTGAGTTTTGTAACATTTCTAGGAATCATTATACAGATTATGTAGACATACAAGAGGTGATGTCTTAATTTTATATCTCGGTTCATATAATTATTTCGTGGTAGGGAACATGAGAATATCGTTTTGAGAGGCTGAAAAATATCATACTTGTATAATACTGTTTTTCAAAGAATATTAAAGTAATATTTGGAATTAAATTTTAAAATTTCGCGTAAAATTGTCGCGATACTTAAAAGACCAATTTGTATTTTAGCATATTCATTTTTACAACATATATATCTATAATAAAACTATTCTTTTTCACTGTATCCACTCGTGTTCGGTATCAATAAATATTAAAATACAACGATAGACACTAATTGCGAAGAGAAAAATGTTACAAAGTGCATATTTAATTAAACGAAATTATATTCCGTATCGCTCGAAAAATACAGAAACATCTCAATAAAACGTCAAATGCACGCATCGAAAAATTAACAATTATTCTGGGTACGAAGAAAAGAGAAGAGAGAGAGAACTGTCGTGAAATTGAAACTATATATACACTGCAACCGCACACGCAACAGCTCTGCATTAGCAATACCAACAGCGCTCCCGCGTATATATATGTATAAATCGCAAAAACCACAAAACATACAGACTCTAACGACCCTCTGCGTTCTTTCCTCTCTTTCTGTCTCGCGCCATACACCTGTCTACCTCCCACCGCAAACGCAGGCGGGTAAAAAAGGCTCGGTCGCTTTTTTTACGACAACGAGGACTCTCCCAACAATCGTTTCGGCCGTGTTTCATTCCCTTATTTTTTTTCCTTTTCTTTTAACCGTCAGAATAAGCATATATATATATATATAGTATAGCGTAAGGATGTAGGCAATTGGCGGGTGACTTTTCGCTCGCGGCTGCTTGATGTTCAACGTGTGCCTTTATATGAACGGCACCCGCGTGAGAAATCGCAGCCCAATTGGCTACGATCACATGCATCTATATATATGTAGGTATACGTGGAGATGCAATTACGCGCGCACGCGCGCATGAGAGATAGTGGGATGGGCGTGTATAGGCGCGAGCGCGCGTGCCTTAATTTATGCGTCATCAGATAGCAGGCGAGCGCACAGGGGCGACAGGGGCGCGTATATACGCACAGATTTATGCGAAGGTGTTAAAAAATGAAAGACGGAGGGTTGGTTGCTGCTTTTAAGTAGCCTTACCGCTGGTGTCTGTGTGTGTGTGTGTCTGTACTCTAGTTTTATGCGTGATCTTAGTATTGGATGTTTCCGTTGTTAGCCGTTTGCCAGAGAACACGGCTGTGTTGTATTATTAAGATATGAAAAAGATATGATTGTGGTTGTGTACATGGGTTAGATCATTTTTGTACTTTTGCAAAGCTTATATTAGAAAATATAAAAAAGATTTTTCAAAAATTCATGTACCCGCATGGGAAACGGAAACCACACGATAATCATAAAAATGATGAAGCGGTTGCATTCAATCTATAAAATAAAATTTTTTTTTTCAACTTTATTCCCAACAACCCACTCGATTTTCGTAGGAGTCCCTACAGCTCCTATACCTTCATCGAAGCCGCACTCCAAATCGCGAACTCGTCGTCGAACAAAGATAGCCTGAACTTTTTTGGCCAGAAACTCGGTCCTTCTTCGTGCAGTGAACTATTTAAATGTCGTAAACCGCGGCGTATCGAAAGCCACACACACACACACACACACACACACATATGTACTTACACATATACATGTAGACCCGTAAATACACGCAGGGGAACGATGCACTTGAGAAATTTCCCACGGCCGGCTCCTATAAATATTTACGGACTTTCCAAAGAGCTTTCCGAGCACCGCGAATACTTGTCCCAAAGTCAGCGGCCGCCACTACCACCGCTTCTCTCTCTGTCTACTCTTTCTCTTTTAGTGTCTCTCTCTCTCTCTGAGGGTTCAGCTGCCGGGGAAGGGGCGTACGAAATACGCGGTGTATTTCGCGTTACACCAGCGCGCCAACGAGCTGAATATTTGAAATTGCGTCTAAAGTGATATTTAACCTCTTTTGAAATGTAATATTTGGTCGAGTGTGGTGATGTTTGTGTTGCGAAATGAAAGAAGTTTCATTAAGGGAGTGAGTTCTTTAGAAAAGCATTGTGATGAAATTGTCGATGCGTATTTCCAACTTTTAATTTATGAACAATGTGGTTTATAATAAATTATATTAAATTTTATTTTATTTTTATTATAAGATTTAAAAAGTTTCAATAGAAAATTAACGACAAGAGGCATAAACTTAAAAATATTTATAACGAAATATTACATCTTGTTAATTTCTATTGTCATTTCGCTCTTCATATTTTCCACTTTTGTCATCATAATGTCTTCAATTTAATGTAGCTCCAGTCTCCCCCGTCGTACATGCGCGACGAATGTTGAATGGAGTGCATTTCGCGGTTTTCCGACGGAAACTGCCCGCCGCTTATAATCCGAGTCACGAGCCAACCTTTTCCCAAGTAGCGCCTATATAGCGAATACTGCGCGCCCGGCGACACATTGCAATGAGTTATTTCACGTATGCGTATACATATATATATTATTATAACAGCGTATAATTAATAACAGAAGCTTTTACAGTATACCGTATATTGCCTTCTCCTCTTATACACATTATTACATCTTTTTTCATACTTTCATCATAAAGATGATTACGGATTACTTGCGAAAATAGCATATACACTATACATAATACCACATAGACACGTTACGAATTATTAGTCAGGGTGAAATTACGCACGCGAACCTCGCAAACCAAACATGCGCGGGGAATTATAAGACTGACTAGGTTCTGCTAAATAAATAACGCCCGACTTCTTTCCCGTTCCCTCGCTCACACGCGTGCATCTCGCTTCGTCTACACCGTAACGTAAAAGGTAGGAAAAAAAAATTTAATTATCCGAGGCGATGCGGCGGTGGCTGCGGCGCCGGCGGTTTCCGGTCTCGCGAAATCTCGCGAAAGGCCATCGATCTGTGCCGAGTTGAACCGAGAGAGTGAGAGAGAGGGAGAGAGAGAGAAAGAGAGAACCGCTGAGGCTCTAATTATCTCGTTAACGAGTATTCTCAGGGCGATTCAGGCAAACAGGTAGCAGAGTCGTCGCTCGGGAGAGCGAAAGAGAGAAAAAAAGAGTCGACTGCGCTGCCAGCTGCGGGATAATGACAGGCGTCGTCGCGCGACGATGAAACGGATCTTTCTTTGGTCGTTTGGCCGTTAGAGGGGTAAAGATGTGCGCGCGCCTCGGTTGGATGGTAATTTGATTTGATCGCACGGCGGAACGACGTTTAGGCTGATTTATGGCCACTGTAAAAGACATTGTCTCGTGTACAATTCGTCGATTCGCAAGCACTACATGTACATATATATACAGCGAAACGACTGATATAATTCGTATACCGTCTCGTTTAAGTTCAGCATTTCCGTTCATCGTCAATATTATGATTTTGCGGTGCTGTCTAGCGCCGTTCAAGCGGCGATTTCATTAACGGTTATTATTAAATTCGCAATATTATAACGAGCAAATACTAATGTGTAATTAGCACGATTACGGATGGAAAAATATAGCAATATTGAATTAATTAACATTTGGATGAATAAATTCAAAGGTATATATACACATTCGTTCACAATTGAGATGATTTACAACGTTAAACTAAAATTCTTCTAAAAATTCACGTCGTTTTTTATACACTCCAACGTATATACACACGCCAGTTTAACTCCTCGAGAGCGTTTAAATAATTTCGTTAAAATCACGTAACTATAAGAGATAATTACTTATAAACATAGCATAGAGCTCAGTATATTATACGTAGACTCGCGTGCGTATTCGGTATATGCACCGCAACGTATTATATATACATATATAACGACAGCGCGCGCGAGCGAGAACTCCCTCTAACGAGTTAATAACACGAGGCCGCTTTCTCGCGATTACACTCGCCACTTCGATCCCCTCTTGTTTTCAAAACGAAACTTCGACATGCACACGTTACAACTACATATATATATACGTACAATACATACATCACGACCACTACTCGCGGAAAATTTTAGTAATGTATACTCGCAGAGCACCGTGGAAAGTGAAAAGCCGATAGGGAACTTTCAAGTGGGTGTTAGAGCACAATATATAATATAACGCCAAAGTCGCGTGATTTTAGGCTGATTGTGAAAATATTGTTTGCTTTAGAAAGGGTATACAATCACGTGTAGTGGCTATATAAGGTCCCTTAATAATTTGTCCGCAACTGCTCTCGCGACGTTATATTAATTAATGTAAAATTCAAGTTTAACAGCGTAAATTATTAATTACGGAACGTATATCATGCGGCGTTTGAAAATGCTGATGTCCTGCAACAAAGTTTACGATCAGTTTTACTATAATTATATTTGTTCGGGATACAGTTAACTATGTATTTTTAACTCTGGTTCCTATTAAAATATATTGTCCTAATTTATCAACATTGTTATAAATAATTTTCAATTGTTAAACGTTACAAATTAATCGTTATCTTACATTCATTCCATATATATATTTATACAACATCTCATAGACGATTTTAAACCGATATACAACACAGAATAACAGTCACTTAAAAAGTACGCGAACATATAAAGGTCTGCGCGTGCACGTACAGCATAGTAATCAATTGATCAATCCAATGTGTTTCGTCGGCCCAGCCAACAGTAGAAACTCACGTGCCGGTTTACCAGCGACGAGGTTCAAACGTTGCTGTTGAGACGAACGATCGCCTTAATTGACGGAGGTAGTAGTGTAGACGCGAGAGTAGCACAAGCATCGACGATCTAACGCAAAGTCTATGTGTGTCTGTGTATGCTGTATGTGTGTATATATATGTACGCTTGCAATGCAAATTCAGGATCTAAGATCCGACGATGACTGAAATTAATCGGATCTGTCTAATCAGGCTATTGGCCGACGATGCGAGAGACGGGCGAATCTCTCTCTGTGTTCCTTTCGCCTAGCTCTCGTATATATATATATATACGCTACGCGATCTAGCTGTAGTCGCGACTGCCGCAGTAGCAGCAACGTCTGTTTGTGTCCTTCCGATCAAAGGGTTGTGTTTGCACTGGATCGAACGATGCAAGCGAAACGGAGGTTGAGAGTAGATTTAGGACTGAAGGTAGTGTGGGATTTGGAGAAAAGGAAATGTGAAAGATCAGGTCGGAGGTTAATTGGATTTTTGACAATAGCAGGTACACGTTAAACGATACATTTAGTTTAATAACACGATATCGAAATATTGCGGTTTCAGTTTGGTGTAACATGAGAATTTATAATTATGGTTGGGTTTCTTTTGATATACGTTTGAGAGTTATCAATTGCATAAAATTTTTATCGTGTGTGTTATCTAGTGGGCCAGTGAATACCGCCCACAAGCTCGCGTTTGCTTGTTGTTTATTGTTGTAAAGCAAACGCACGAACTTCATTACAGCGATAAACAATTAATTTAAATTCCGTTTAATTTAAATATAAAGCCTCTTACTGCAGATGATTTACGTTTAAAGTAGAGGCCTTCCTCTCTGCATATATTTTCAAAATGAATGCCAAATAAACAGTGTAGACTTTTTATTATTATTATTATTATTATATATAATAAAGAATTAACGTGAAAGAATGTTTATAAGAAAATTTTCCAAATATGAAAACGCGTAGAATAGAATTTGGTTTTTCGAATTTCATCAAAACACGCTATATCATTACATTTTAATTTACAGTTTGAATAAAAACAAACGATACTTTGTAAATAAACATACATATCCAATAATATCCCGCATAATTTTTCTCCATTACAGTACTTAACGGTAAAACGCTCGCACTCTTATTCGTTCAACCGTATTTTTTATTTATTTCGTTTACTCCATAATACAGCACCACCACACGATAAAAGAATAAAAATGAACAAACATATAGAATAAAAATCCCGCGTCTCTCTCTCTCTCTCTCTCTCTTCTTTTCCGTTTACAAGCTATACCGCAATTACGGCCGCACGCGTGCGCCTCACAATGATATGATGAGTCGTTGCGGCGTGCCGCGACTGACGGGATAAGTACTACCAACACACTGAAGAGCCGAGCGAAAGTCACTTTTTTCGATTTCCCTTCTCGTCTCAACGCGCGAACGTTGTTTCCGTGTTCCGCGAATAATCGTCTATAATTACACCTCATCGTACTAGTTTATAAACGGTATATATATAGGTATAGGTTTGCGCACTGATTTTTATCACATGCGCATTGCAGTTTAGCGCAGGAAGATCGAAACGTTATATTAGTAAATTTCGTTATTTGCGCCATTTATGGCGATTTATCCTCAACGTGGTCCTGATAAAATACTGTTTACGTGCGCTAATTCGCGAAATTATTAAATTAATGGGTTTAACAATTAGCTGATATAATAGTCGGAAGGTGGGACGGGGGAAGGGCGGAATCGAATAATTAGTATTTATAACGACGCGCGTTGCCAAGCGAGATGCACCGATTTACTCACGCGTTCCCTTCGTCCTTCCCCAAATCCCAGGCTTCGCTGGTATATATATAATATATTCTGAACTGCTGTACGAAGTAAAATATAGTAGAGTATAAATAATGAATGTGGTATAAATGTTGATAAAAATTTTAGCACATATTACAATTTAAGTAGCTTTCACATGTTTGCAGTAGTTATATAGAATCATTATCAGTTTCTTTTTATTGAGTACATATTTTACAATATTCAGTGTTTAGCAATTTTAAATAATTAAATTTAACTGAAATGAAAGTACTTATACATATATGCAATCAAATTAAATAAAATTATAACTTTATAAGTAGTATATATCAAGCTTTAGTCAGCCAAGCTAGTTCTCGACTTTCTCACTTTCAAAATGTATAAAAAAAAGACAAGTTAATATGATAAAGATTATCTACTTCTGCAATGTGTACTAATAGAAATATACTTTTTTATACCAACAATGTTTAATTTAAATACTTAATATTGAAAAATAAACATATAACAATTTTATTTAGGTATAATAGAAAATAATCCCTTTTGTATTATAGATTATGTTATATCACTAATGACAGAATAACATTCACGTTCCCCCTTTATTTGAAACCAGTAATATATTATAAAAGTTAACTCGTTACTTTAACCATAGCAGCATTACATATATACACAATAGACAAAGCCCTTTTCTCCGTCCTACATACAGAGCCACACACACACATACACACATAGACCCATACACACCGACTTCTTCAAAAGTTCGTGTTCGATATTCCAGCCGCGACGACTGCCATACTTACCCAACAAAACGCCCCCGTCGAAATTCCACAATCCTCCCTTGGCCTCAATTCAAAACGGCGCCTCTCATTTCGCCGGATGTCAGAACAAAAGTCCGCAGCAAGCTTCACCCTCGCGCATCGGCATAAAGTGGATAAAACTCTCTCTCTCTCGCACTCTCTCTCTCTTAGACTTCAGAAAAATGTCGCTACGCTTGGCTGATTTATATTTGGAAAAGCGGGCGCGCGAGCCCTTTCTCCCTCTCTCTCTCTCTCTCTCTCTTTCTCTCAAGATATCCGCAAGAAATTTATGCCGCGCGGGGCTGAAAATTCCGAACACGTACGCGACTTAAGGTTGTACTTTCGCGAATGGACGTCGACCATCTGCGTTCTCGCTACGTTCGTGAAAAAGTGGATGGGAAAAAATTAGATTCGAGAGAGAGAGAGAACACGAAGAAAATCCACCTCCACCATCCCCTCTTCGTCCGTTTTCGAGTCGCATTTCGCGCGATTTTACGTTCATCGCGCGTGACGCGCAGCCGCTTTGTGGTGGATGTGAATATGGAGAGATAGAGAGAGAGGGAGAGAGAGAGAGAGAAAGATAGAGGTCGGCCTTCGAAGCTGGTTGCGAGCCACCGGACAAATTCGATAGGATTTCAGAAGGACGACGAGCTGGGACTATATTTGTATGTGTGCGAGCTAGCATTCGCGTGGTTTTGAACGATTTGCATAATGGGGACTGAGTTGTGGTACAGTGTTTCTCGGGTGATTGCTTGATTCGTGTCTGGGAAAAGATTTTTTACTAGTTGCTTGAAACGCTTTATTGTTGGTATTTTATGCCTTGCGTTGTTAACGTATTGACAGCTTAATTGTTACAAATTACTCTGAATATTCTTACTTTGTTTCATAATTGACTTGTTGGTAATATTATTTACACGGTACTATTTACAAGTTCGTTCGATAACAATTTCAGTAAAATTATTTCTCATACTTCGTCATATTAACTCAACAACATACGACTTCACCATTCTGCATTTCAGTTCTCTAAACGATCCCCAAAGCGTTCACATATATACCATACGTCTATTCTTCTCACCACAAAGCGACCTCGACTTCCCACACACGAAGTATTCAGCTCCTCCCCTTCAAAATTCACCTGCCTCAAATCGGCTGTTAATTATAACGACTACCTAAATTCTCTCTTCCACATACACACACACACACACGTGCTTGTTCGCCACTCGGGTTCTAACAGCCCAGTTGAAGAAACTTACCCCTGGTAGCATAACGGCGCTCGAGAAGACGCGCGCGTACCGGAGGGACGATAGCGCCGCAGGCGAAACTTGAAGGGTGGGAGAGAGAGAGAGAGAAGCTTTTCGGTCGGTCATTATCCAAAGTGCTTTCAGGGGAGCCGTCCTCTTCGAGTCAAAGTTTCGCGAGCCATCCCCGCGCGTATAGGTTGAATATATGCCATTTTCATAATTTCGGCGGAGGGGAAGAGTGAGCTGATGGCAATGTTCCTTTTGATGCTTCATAAATTTCCGCGGATAGATCGGAATCACGACGATAAAGTAGTTTCGGGGTAAGGCAAAAAGCGTGGGTTTATGGGGAAGGAGAGGTAAAGCTTGAAGCTACGGCGCGAAAGTGCTGTCTCCCGGGGTTGACTTGGTGGAGAGCGATTGGCAAGTTAATCATCTTGAAATTTCTTTTATTGGGATTCTAATAGTATTTACGCGTCAATTTATTTTTCATTTTTCATGCCTGATTTATCATTATCAACGGGGTGTACCACTTCAATACTATACAAGAAATATTTACTTTTCGTATTTACAGTGTAGTACAAAATAACACGCCTTACGAGTGATTTTTCAACCAGTTCAGTTTGATTTCCAGGAAAATTCCGATACCAATAACCAAAAAAAGAAGATATAAACGCTACAGTTTAGAAAACTGCACGTCGATATATAAATCATGAAAACCTGGAAAATCTAGTTATAGACACCGGTCGGCAATCATATCACCTCATATCATTACCCCCGGCATTCTCAAGATCCACTCATCTCGTCGTTTCCGAATAAAACGACCGAGCAACTCGACGAGCTCGAGATATAAAAAAAAAGGAATCTCAGATATAATCGTCGCAAAAAACTCTCTCTCTCTCTCTCTCGCCTCATACGCGCATCATCGGGGGAAATCACGCGCGTGTATCGCGTAAAAAGGCCGTTTCTCTTAAAAGCCGTAATTGTACAGGAAGTGGCAGTAAATGAGTTATCGCGCGGCGGCGGCGGCGCGTCAATCGTCTTGCGTGCCCGTCAGCTAAACTTTAACGACACGCGCGTACTTCGCGTAGACGGTGCGTATATAGTCGCGTGTGCGACGTTTCCGCGAACGCCCTTCTCTTATATATATATATATATATATATATATATATATATCTGTACCCATATATGTGTGTATGTGTGTGTGAGGTGTCTCAATTTACATTCTCACTGCGGTTGATGGCTTTTTTGGTTGAAGGTACAGAGATCGCGATCGACAATTAGATGTTCGCGTACGTGCGGCTTGGATACGCCGAGGTGATGCGGTGCGCGGTTTAATTGGATGGGTTAGAGTTTGCGGGTTGTAATGGAGGTTGGAATGGTTGGCGGTGGTTCGTTGCTGACGGTTAAAAATTATACGGTTATTTGTAAACGTGGATTAGTAGACCATTAATTGATGAACGCTAATATATATTATGTTCCTGCACGCCTACTCCTGCATTATCACAGGAAATCATCTCAACGCGAAACTTGTACATACAGCGTTATTATTAAGGAAACGAGGCTAATTATCAATTTGAAAAGTTTCACTGGAAATGCAAAAATAAAGCTATATATGTTTCTTCCAACAGCATGCAAAACGATGCTTAATGTTTCTCGTGAATCCTTTCAGCAGAACTCCTTGGAACGAAAACAGACAGAACGATGAAAATCAAGCCACAGCGGGGGACGCCTCACACGTGAGACTCAAACTTTTACAAAAGGAAGTCTCGCGCGTCCTCCCTTTTTATCTGACGATAAAGACTTCCTCGAACTCTTCAGTCCAAGACTGTCTCTAGCTCGCTCGCTCTCGCTGTCCGCTTAAAAGCCAAGAGAGAAGAAGCCAAAAAGGGACGACGACAAGTCAATCCGACGGATCGCGAAGTTTAACGCGCGAGCTTGCGCCCAGCTGCCAAATACTCTCGGGAAACTTCGCGCAATTTCCCCGACGCGGACACGACGACGCTTTCGCGCGCGCGCGCGCCTTTATTGCAATTTCGAGGCATAGGCACAGAAGAGAAAGAGAGAGGGAGTTTTCTCTGCTGCATTCCCGTTGGCAGTTCTCGAGTTCTTCCCTTCCTTTTTTTCTCTCTCTATCTCTCTCTTTACCGGGAGGCCGCTAGGCGAGTTTGGCCGAGAGAGTCGACGCCCCAGTGGCGTTGCGGAAAGCTATCGCTTTTCCACCGCGCGTACGACGAAAGTTTGCTCGGACGTAGAGAGAGAGAGAGAGCGCGCGCGCGCGCGCAGAGAGAGCGCAGAGAGTTCGTTCGAACGACTGTCGGGGTTGATGCTTTTAGGGCGATTTGGAATGTAGATTGGAGTGATGGAACCGTCGATTCGGGCTGTTGCATTAATTTGCGAAAAAAAATGGAAAAAATCTGGGGATGGGAATAATGGCTTAGTCTATAGTTTTTGAATTTTTTTTTAATTTCTGTAATAGATAGTTGGCCTTTGGCGCGTAGAGACTGTGCTATTTACTTTAAAGTAAATTCTTTTCGTACAACGAGAATCATTTTGCATTTATGGAAAATGGAGATTTTAGCACGAATAATGACATGTGAAAGCGGGTTAATTGAACGGATAAAATTTAGTTTTCATATTGAAAGGTTAACAATAATGAAATTAAAGAATATATGCTTCGAACAGGAAAGTTATAGTAGTATAAATGATAGATAGAATAGAAGATAAAATAAATTGCTAAAAAGAAGTTAGCTAAAGTAATAAATGTAAGAACATCATAGCTACAAATACCAGTACGTGACTATCAGTTAATTTTACAAAAGTGATCAATGGAACGAAATAATGGATATAATACCCAATGTAAAGCTTCACATTTAGTGCTTATTTGATTGATGATGTCCATAAACTTAAGAAAGTACAAAATAGCTCGTTCTTATAACTCAAATGATCTTGACGAAAGTTGGGTAATAGTAAAAGTGTTGCGATAACACCTTAATTCTAAGTGCTTTATGTGCGATTATCATTATTATTATTACCAACTATCGTTGTAATCCATTACTTCGACTATACTTTAACGGCTCAGTTTTTCTGTGCTCTAATATTGTTCGAAAATACGGTGACGATAAATAACCCGCAACTTATTGCAGTATAAATAATGCCGCGAAGAAATAGAGCCGGCCGGTCAGCGCACGGGTATAACGGTGACCCGACGAAAAATAAATTATCAACATGATTTATCGCTCGTTATTTTGATGAAATGATGACTCGAGAAATTAGCGGCGAGTAATTATCCCCCCGTGCGCGAGCGCGCAAAAAGAATAGGGAAACTCGTGGCTAATAAAAGAGAATTATGTGAGCTCTGGTGGGAAAATAATATCAAAAGAAAGTCGTATAACACGGAAAAGGAGGGAGAAAATACGAAGGAATATGTCTGTGTGTGTGTATGTATATATGCGAGCGCGCGTGCGCGATAAAAAAATCTGAACGAGGTGAAAAAAGAAATTAAAAAAAACAAAAGTATCTCAGTTTCTTGTACGATGTGTGTACATCTGAGCTCGCGTGCCACTGCCGTATATGAGAAGTAAGTAATGAACTTTCCAGTGTATTCTAATTTTCAACCTTTATACAACGTGTTCTCTAATTGTATGTTTTACTCAACGGGATCGGGTAGAGCGCGAAATTCTAACGAAAAAGGGTGT
>JAWWEQ010000027.1:10609090-10625768 GCA_035583055.1 Torymus tubicola | reverse complement strand
CCCTTTTTCGTTAGAATTTCGCGCTCTACCCGATCCCGTTGAGTAAAACATACAATTAGAGAACACGTTGTATACTTCTTCAAAATTATACTTTCGCGAAAGCAGCATCCAATATTATACTCACTTTTATTAAACGTAAATCAAAATAATGAATTTGATACTGAAAGTTCAAGAACAAACAATCGTCGTAATTATTATAAAAAGTGGAAAATGTAACAGACTATATTATTATCTAGCTTTGTTACAAGTTTTTACGATGTAATATAGTGGCAACTAAAAACACACGCCTTTACTACGCTGCATACACCAAAACTTCTCTTACGAACCGCAATTCCTCCGAAATTCACCATTATAAATCAACGACCATCGAAAATTATTTACCACCACATATTATTGTCTAATACCCATTACCCTCGTAATTTTTAATAACATTCTTTTAATTTAAATTTCCAATTTGCAATTTTAAAATACTTATTTCGCAAAATTAAAAATTCTCTCTTTCTCTCTGCACCAACCGTTGAAGCTTCATTAAAACTCTTCTCCAGCAACGCTCGCGCACGTTCCCTTCAAAAAGTCTCCGTACCGTAGTATGCGCGCATGACAAATAAAAAAAAAAGACCGCTAAACTTGACTTTCCCCAACGTGCATATATACAGTAAGCTCTCTCACGTATATACGCACGTACGTTATATATACGCGTGGAAAATATATTTGCCGGAACGACACGCGCGTATATACGACGTAAACTTGTGTTGCGTGCGCGCGAGCGAGCTCGTCCCTCCGATCTCGCGTATATTTATGTGCCGCAGCGGCTCGCGCGCGCGCACTTTATGTGGCGGAATACGTGAGCACGCGCGTGCGCTGGGCGAATATTCGCTGAAACAACAAAATCAGTATTTTCATGGACGGACAAACACAATTTTCGCGGTCGAGCGCGTCGAGCAGTAGAGCGCGCGCGCGTGTGCAGTGCTGTACCCTCCCCCGAATGATAACAATTATTATCGGTCAGTCCTTTGCACTGCGATAAAGGGGTAGTGGAATACGAGTGTAGGTCCACAGGCTTTAAACGTAAGTGAGAAAAGCGGGCGAGTTTTCTCGTTTCTGTTTTAATGCTTAAAAGTAACGCGCTATGTGTACGCTAGTTCAGAGAATATTATAGTCAAAAGAGATGTCGTTAGGTCAGTAAATTGATAAGAATTTTAGGTCGTAATGCGCATCATGAAATCGATAATTGATATTTTTCTTTAACGAATTAATTTATGTTGTTCGCATATAATTATTTATATTCACGTATATAAAAATGAATAAAAGGTGCTTGCGTAATTTAACTTCCGGTTGTTAAAATTTATAATAAGCTTAGTTATTACAATAATTAAAATATGTTTATTATAATTAATGACACATTAAATATTTGAAAACGTATTTTAATGTAAGTATTTTGGTATATTAATGTTATTATTGTTTTTATTATTTTCGTAATTAATAATAGATATTCGAAATAAGTATTTTGTTTATTATATTAAATTATTTAATAAATATTGTAATTAACGATTGTGAATAAAATAATGGTAACTTTGATAAAGATATTAAAGCCACAAATATAAATTCAATGCTGTTGAACATACTCTTTGTACTAAAGCAACAATCGAATCACATAACAAGCTCTCTGAAAGTGCTTAATAAATATTTCGGTTTAACAAGGAATAAAAGATGATTTATCAAAGAAGATTCCCAATATAAACAAAAAATCTTTTAAGCTATTATTATTTGTATCACAATTTTTACTCTTTATACACGGAATGGTCTCAAATTCAATGCTTTCCACCTTTTGCCACATTTAACATCATGATAACTAACTGAAAAAGATTACAATCCTTTGACCGATGGTTTGCATCATGCACCAAAAAAAAATTATATATTTTCCTTTTGATAAGCTATGTGTAATACATTTTTTATGCTGTTTTAAAAAATTTGTTAAATTGATCAAACTGAACAACATTGACCATCGTCTCATTTGAAATCATTTTTCCTCTTAGTAAAATTATTACTTGAAAAAATTTTAACAATTTTTAATTTAATAAAAATCCAACTACTCTATTTGTTAATTGCTCTTGAAATTTAACATTTTTTTTATAATACCAAACAAGTCATAAATTACTATCTAAATATAATGGTACGGTAATAAAAAAACAGTACCGGTATTTCAAACATCAGAGATAAATTCACCCGGTTAATGCATGCAGTCATTTGTCAAATAAAATTCTGTCTCGAATATAAAGCAAAAAACTTCAAGAATTCTCTGTCGAAAATGACAAAAACATCATGATAATGATGCACTTCAAGCGTCATTCGATATTTATGAAACTAATATCGAATATACTCGTGAAATTTCGCACGAATTTGTAAAAAGATATATGAGAACGAAAAAAAAGGAATGTTTGATTTCACATTTAACAGACATTTACGAAATCCGAACATTTCGCCGTTTTATCTTTTTTTTTTTATTTTAAATCAAATACCTTCATGATTTGAAAATAAAGGTTAATGATAAAGCCTATATATAGCATCCCTGATATTTCTCCAAAATGAAATAATGTCGAAATTGCTGCACGAATGATATGGGAAAATTCAATTTTTCATTCTCCACAGCGCGTATCAAGGATACAGAGTGAACTCCCTCACGCCAAACGACCGTACCGACAACTCGATTACACGCTCCTGGCAAGACCTTCCCCGGGTTACAGTATATCGTATCCTATCTCCTCCCCTCGGTCATACCAAAAAAATAACATACATCCTGGGAACCGAGAGGGGTTAGGAGTCAAAGGCCCGGGTTACGTTCGCATGGGGGTTCGCTGAATTAATCCGCTTACGGCGGTCACTTGCAAAACAGCCGGTTTCTCGTGCCCGCAGTCAAATCTTCCGAGTATTCGACAGTTACTCCGGACGCGCGCCTGCGTTTAATCCCTTTTTCCGATTCGCCGGAAGAGAGTTTATTGAATTGCGCGCGTGCATACCCGCAGTCATCTTTTTTTTTGCACGAGATCTCCCCGATATGGCTTTGATGTCGAGAGATTTTTTTCCAGATAGTAGAGGAATGAACTTTTTCTTTGACGTAAATATACTAGTACAGTACTGGTATTGTGTGTATGAAGGTTGTACAGATGAAAAAAGAGTTGTATGTACAAGGATAAGCAATTAATAATTTTAGTAGCTGATTGGTGTTCAGCACGAACGTTAAATTAATCTTCTTATGCGTCATTGAACTCATCTCAATTTGATCCCGTCGTTAATCTATTTTATTGTGTTCTACTCTAGTTCAACATTTATTGCTTATTACTTAGTAAAAACTATTTTGATGATACTATCGAGAAGTTAGACTAGTAAAACTAATGAAACAAGTTATATAACAAGCCGTAAAGTGGTGGCTATAACATGACTTCAACTCCGTCTTCGTCCTAAAACTAGAGCTAATTAAACCAATAAAATAACTTCTGATTGAGCAAAAAAACTGACTCTTTATGATAGAATAAACTTGGAAGAAACCCTCTATAACTCTTGGAAATAACTACTGAGACATGGAAAAATTACTACTATAAAATTTCAATTTTCCGGAAAACTCAATCTAATCAAAATACCTCGTAAACGTATAACAAACGCTTCGAAATCAAAATCAAATCATTTCAGCCGACGCAGCAACAGAGATTACAGTTAACAAGTATTTCGAACGAATACGCTGTAATTCGATTAATCGAGATCATCACGAGCGAGCGAGTTCAATTTCCAAATCATCCCGCAACGTTTCGAGAATGCAAAGCCAAAGATAGAGTAACTGAAAAAGAACGATTTTTGACTGAACGCCAAGTCATTATTTCACCAATTCTAATTAAACGCGTTCTAATTAGCGATATCGATTCGACGTCCATTCATCTATTCGCACAATTGTCAAATTCACACGCGTACTTTTGTGTGTTACTTGTATGCTCAAGATACAATAAAGAATCTTTGAAGTGCGATGTATCGAGCTATTTCAATACGTAGAACCGAATGGATGCAGTCGTTCATGCAAATTATGGAGTTGATTTGATCTATAGAAAGTCGAACGAGTTGCGAGTTTGAGGTAAATTGTTAACAACTGTCAATTATCGGTAGATGAAATCAAATGGTTTCTTTTACGAATATCTACGTATTGCGAATATTATACAATTCGTATCATACTTTATAAACTGTGGAATTCCAATTAAAACGTTAGAAAAAGTTTTACCAATTAATTTTTCCATTTTATCGTCTTTATTTATTACCTATCATGTATACCGTTTAAACTAAAAATATACTTTCCGTATACTTCACGTGAATATTAATTAACTTGAAACAGCGATGAGCTATAAAATCTTCATTAATTCAAGAAGTTGGTAAACGGTCACTACCTTGAAAAATCTTGTTGCTATTAAAATCAGAAGACAGAAAATTGGATGAAGCAATAAAGATATTAAGTATTGAACCAAATAAATAAAAAAAGAATTTTAACTACTATACTGAGTTATAAAATAGTTCCAGGTGTTAATGAACACTTAAAATTAATTATTTTTGTAAAATAAAGCCAGCGCCCCAGTACAGTTAGTTCTTCCTACGCTTGAAATAATCTGACTATCATACTGGCACTGAGATATTTACACAAAACCATTTTCTCGCTAAATTACATAGATAACATTGTACACGTGTTCACCTTAATCATATACACTTTAGAATCAGTGCATTCGAAATCACAGCGCAAACATCTCATTTCATGCAAACCCAAGCGTAAAAAGCACCAACCGCCGCCTTCTGCGCGTAATCAGCGTCTTAATAAACTTACTTTGTAGGAAGAAAAAAAAGGTGAGAGAGAGAGAGAGAGAGAGGAAGAGAGTCTAGCCGTTGAAGTACTCGGCTCGTCGTCACGCCTATCTGATCGCACGCGAGGCGTCGGTCGCGGCCGCTGGGCAGTTAACAGGCATGAAAATGCTGGTCTCTCTTGCAAGAGAAAGAGCGAGCGGTTGTTGTCTTTGTAAACGCCTCGTAACACGCGCAGTCGATTTTTATCTATAAAGTGTAGAAGAAGTGCGAGCTTCGCGAAAGATGGATGGTTATGGATGAGAGGTGATTTGAGCTTGGGTGGCCGATAATTATAGCATTTATTTTCTTGATCAAGGTGTGCACAAGTTGTTTTATTCCAGCTTTTTATTATTATAAATTATATATGTTTTAATACCGTCTAGTTTTTATTTTTTTATAAAGGAGCGATTGATCTAGTAAATATGTAGTCCTTTCTGTGAGGCACATTTCTAAATTCTCTTGAAAGTAGAAATTTCTGTGGTACTTTCAAACGGAAATAAAACTTGTAAAATTATCTGAAAGTTTTCATCAGATAATAATAAATGCACTTTGAATCGATTGTGCAGATGATCGGGAGGAAAAACGTAATTCTTAATTATCCGAATCGTAAAATTCCTATATAGCTCGCTTTTAAATGAGCAATAAATTGAGCAAAACTTCGAAGCGCTGTTACGGAGAGTCCCGCGCATTGAAAAGCGACTGCTCTCGCTATTCCTCCGAAAGATTTTCCCATGCCTGGTATGTATATATGCGCTCGCGAAAATTCGCCAAGCTGGTGTACGTATAAAAGCGCCAAAGTTACTAAAAGTCTGATCAAATCAGCGCGTCAACCGCGTGCGAAACTGGTTTTAAAAAACTTTTTCTCCGCTCGTTTGTTGTTCTTTTTTGTCCTCTTCCGCGAGAAAAAGCCAAATGAGAGAGAGAGAGAGGCGCGAAAGTTTTCATCGTGACTCTTTTTGCCCGGCAAAGACGCGCGACAGAAAGTTCGAACAATTGTAAATTCAAGGAAAATTTTTGAATTTTAAAATAAGTCGAACAATTGCCGAAGGTATAATGCCGAGGCCAAAATGATTTTTCCGTTCGATAAGTAGGTACTGATTAAGTAGTCAGCGAGAAATTTTGCCCGGGAATCGCTTTCCTTTTGGGGAATACTTCGATAAAACTCGTCGGAAAGTTTTACACTCTGAGTTTTTAGGTCACTGATTATAAATTGGCTATCAAAATAGCAAATTTCAAAGAGAAAATTACATCTGAAAGTTTTCTAGTAGCTTAGAAGAGAAGAGCATATCTTTCACGTAATTTCTCTGTGTTTGCGCTCATTATGAATTATAACAAAGCATAAAAACTAATAACATCAGAACATGAGAAAGATAGAAGAATTATTCATTTTAACAATTAACCTAGAAAAATATTTTTCTCAACACTGCGCGTAAAACTGAATTTCCCGAGTCAATTTTGCGTACATAAAATACTACTTTAACACATATTTGATCGATGCACATTGTACATACAGACGATATTTTATGCACGAAATATACAACGTTAATTGAATTCCATTCTTTGAGTTTAGAAAAATAGTGTAACTATCTCGTGTGCAAAATTAACTTTTGGCCTTTTTTATTAGTCATTTAACTTAAAATGCTCTATGCAAAATGTTCTATTATAAAATTTATATATTTTTTGTACAGTTATATATTAAAAAATGTACTATATTTAAGTATTAAATACACTTTAACTAAAGTTATATTAATCTCTTATTTGTTTGTTACAGGTATGTCGAACTTCCCACACTCGGACTCAACAACTGCCATCCGTAAGTACCACCTACACCATCCCTCTAACAACACATTTATAATTCAAGCCTACTTTTACACACGAAGAAAACTCTGCCATTACCTTTTTCCCCGCAACATTGTCATTGTCTCTAAATGAAATTATACATGGCGTTTGCATTATCTCATTTCAAGGGGAAGTAGCGCAGACGTGAGATTGAAAGAAGTGCCGTGCAAGTGCGCGTAATCATTAAGTCGTTCGTCGCGCAAGGAGAGCAACTCGTGCTTTTCACAGTCTTGAGAAAAGCGCGAGAATATTAATCGTATGTAATTTTACGGATAGTAAGTGGAAGATTGCGAAGAAAAACGACGTTTAGCTTTTCTTGAAAAGGGCTGCCTTACCTTTAATGAACATATAAGGGATACTTTATTTTTATCGTATAATTAAATTCTGCTAGAGCGCTTTATTGTATTTCATTAAAATCTTTTTAAGTTTATAACTTTTAATATTACTTTTCCAAGGTTTTAAAAAATTTAAAAACTATAAAATTTTCAAAATATTTTAAAAGCATCCAAATTGCGAAACTCGTAAACGTTTACTCTAGAAATAGCACTCAAAATTTTTTGCACTCAAATACTCTTGACGTCGAACTTAGTAGCCTATTTTTAACTGAAATCATTATTTAAAACAATTTCTTTCTTATGCAAAATATAAAAAGTTTTATTGCTTTTTCGTAAAAATTTTTTTAATCAAATCTTATGATTGTTTTGAAATACCATTCCGTATGAGAAATCTCAAAGCGAGTTCTTGGCTAATATAATAATTGGAATATGAGAATCCCGTGACCTCTAATGAACTAGATGCAACCTTATCAAGTTGGAGGTAACACGTTTATGAATTCTAGTTCCATTTCGCTCTTCCAAATTATGAAACCTTGTTATAACATTACAATCAGATTAAAACAATACAACAGGAGAATAGACAATGTATTAATGATACGTAAACCATTAATTCGAGTACTGTATCACGTACAATTAAATCATTGAAAAATTTAACGAATTACTATTCTAAAACACGCGCCCAAAAATAATAAGGTGAAATCTATCGAAACATGCAGAGTCACACGTAGCCACATAAAATAGCCAAGGAAATGAAGCAGTGTTTAAAAATGAATGGACTGATGGAAACGTCGTCCATCGAATGAGCAACGTGGCGATGCTCGCGCTTGAAAAAGTAATGAGGCAGGGAAGAAACGACGAAGAGGAGAGCAGCAGCGCGAGGAGGAGAAATGCGTAAAAAGAAAAGGCCGCGCGAGAAAAGTTCGAAACTCGCTTCCTCGGTCCTATGATCTCAGGCACTTTGTTCTCCTCGTCGCTTCTTTATGGAGATCCTTCGATTATCGATAAAAGGCAAGGGAATAAATTAGTTCGTCGGCGAGCGAGGTAGATTCAAGGTTTGCCAAACTTCCGAGCTCTTTCACTCTCCCGTTTTCTCTGTCTCTATCTCCACTCGCTCTCTCTCTCTCCCTTTCTCTATCCCTTCGCGCGTGGATGAAATTTTCGTGAATTCGAATGGGTTCGGTTTGACCGTAAGTTTTGAACAAATCGCATTGGAGCCTTATTCGTTGTTTAGTGGCTCCGCTTTTCCTCGAATTCCGTTCATCTCTCTGGTACATTTTCGAGAATTAAGAATAAATTTCCTTTATAACCTCTTTGGTATAATCTAGCAATTCTGAAAATCTAAATCAGCAAATTTCTTCATAATTTTCACAATTTTTTTGTGATATTAATTGATCTATCCTTTTTACTTATCTTTTATCTTACTGATCTTAAAAATCAATCCAAATGAATTCGCTTGACATACTTCATAACAAAGTTTAAACAATAGACTGCGTCGCGTTGTAGAGTTTTACATGAGCAAACTAAACTTTGACTAATTTTCAAGCGTAATTGCAATCAATTATTCACTGTTATCTGCATTTTTAGCGCAGTTAAATTTGCTCGACGCGTACTTTTATTACTCGCGAAACGTCCAATAAAACAGTGCGTGATTACGTAAGTTTCATTGCCATTGGAGATGGGGCTCTTTTAAAGTTATTAAATTTTTAAAGAACGATTAAGCGATTCTCATCGCTCGTTTTATTTTAGCTTGATTCAATGAAATTCACTGTATCAGTATTACAAATTCATTGTGTAGTTTAATTTAATTTATCAGTCTATTGTATTTTGTTAAAGTCTGTCGATAAAAAAAAATTAAATTAAAAACTAAACGGTCTTAAATTGCTCAATAACTGCAAGATAACGTAAAATTCACCATCTATCTTTTACTCCCCAAAACGGTATATTAATTGTCTAGAAAAAAAGAACTCAAAAGCATCAGTGAATTCTGAAAAATGATCTTCATTTTCAACGCACGACATATAACTTTCAACGACCGGTAGAATTCCGTAGGAACTAAGAGAGAGCAAGAGGAAGAGAGATTAATAATGCGCGCCCATCCCCGAAACAAATGCCGAGACAAACGACGGACGCGCAAAAACTCGACGACGCAATCGCGAAAGATAGAGCGAGGGATTCGCCAAGCTTCTTCTTCGATGAATTATCGTCTCGCGCTCGTTAACGTTGAGAGAAAAGACGCTGAAGAAGATGCGCCAGCGAGAAGCCGTAATATCAGCGCCGCACGCTACATCGAGGCGCATAGTTCGACGCGAAGTTTCTTGCGAGGCTTTATCCATGGACAGGGTAAGATGTATGGTGGGATAGAATCTTGGTATTATGAAGTGGATTACGCAGAGACGCTGTTCTCGAAGGTATTTGTGATTTCTGAATTATGATTGTAGTAGAAGAATTTTAATTCGGAGGAAAATTCGACTCTGCGCGTATTCAGTAGAACTTGTCGAGTTTGGTCAGACGTAGACTACTTTGAAATTTAACAGTTTTAATCAATGAAAGTCAGTTTAGTTTGTTTTCAATAGTAATAGTATTATTCTATAAATATTATAGACTGCTTCTTATTCCATTATTTATAAAAAAAATTCCACAACCGAATTGTTAATTTATGTATGTCGTAAGTCAACTAACATCACACAAATTAAAATAAACTCAAAAAGAAAAGAAAATATATTTTTCATTATACGTTACATAAATATACCAATCATCTCTCTGAATTTGCACAACGAAAATTCACCATTATTCCAGCAGATCTCAATACACCCTATCGTCACTGGAACAATCTCCGCACCCTATGAAACCTAATCGCCCGCAGGCGACGAAGACCAACGTCAACAAATTACCAGCTCGTCTATCTCCACCTTCACCTCATTCCACTTCCTCTGAACCCCGCCTTTCCTGCGAATATTTCAACAGCCAAACGAATCCGCCTAATAATATCCTCTCTCTCTCTCTCTCTCTCTCTCTCTCTCTCTCTCTCTCTCTCTCTCTCTCTCTCTCTCTCTCGACTGCTCGCGCTCGTGCTCGTCGTCTAATCCGACGGTGGCACGGCGGTGTGTGCTGCATAGTTCAATGAGACTTCGCGCGCGCGCGCAAGTTCGGCACGTTAACGAGCTCGACCTTAGCTGCTGCTGCTGTTACTACTACCGAGCCCTGCTTTTTGGCTCCCTAATGACTCGCCGGCTACTTAGCCACGGAGCGAGCGGCTTTATACGCTAATTACCGAGGAGTGTGTTTTCTACGAGGGCGATGAGGGACCGTCGTGAACGAGCAACCCGATTGTTGTTGCTCCCCCTCCTATTCCTCTTTCCTCTCACGTGCTCTTACGTATAATCCTTTCTTTTCGACCTACGCATACTCGAATTGGGTCGTCGAAAAGTTTTTATTATCCGCCCCCTGGTACTGGTGATGAGGGATTTTCGTTTTTGAAATCAGTTACCTCGTTGCTCCACTTTGCGGTCTCGGTTTTGTTTTTCTAGTTCGCTCTCTCTCTCTCTCTCAGTTTTGCCGAAAGAGTTAACTGGATTTTGGATGTTTTCTTTTTTTGTTCTCGCGTAATTGTATTCGACAATAGCTATTCATTCCATTTAGTTTGGCACGGGTTATATTGTCTCGAAATGTAGGTCTCAATTAACGTGTAATTATTATGCTTACATTGTGCCGCAATTGTTCGCACAAATTCACGTTCGAAAAATGCACACAGAAATTCCATAACTATACTTTGTCTTGTTCAATCGCTACCCATCTATACGTCATTTTCATTGCGGAAAACGCACTGTCCCTTCGCACGAGCTAAAAATTTATCGCTCAGGGCTTTGATTGTCTTCTGAATAGTCACGCTAATCGCGAAAGTTGCGACGCGCATGAACTTTCTTAAGTCGTTAAATCGCTGTGTACACTCGCCTAAGGACTTAATCTTCCATTAAGTTTTAATGCTACTTCGGCCCGAGTCCCAAGTTCACTCTCTCTCTCCCTCCCCCTCACCCCGTTTTCTAATTGTCGTTTAGATGCCTTTCAGAGTTCGTGCGCGTATACGCGCGCTCTTCCAGGAAGTTCGAGAGGGGAAAGGGGGAGAAATTATATTTTCATGAGTTCGCGGAGTTACCAAATTGCGAAATGCTCGAAATATTTAGTAAATGTGTAGTGCCTGAGTGCTAGGCTAAAACAAAAGTTATTTTCTATATCGGCGTTACGACAAGTTTCCAGTTTTACAAAGTTAACCTTGCTCCACTTTTAAACTACCGATAAAATTAATAGCTTTAAGTATTCTGAAAAACTTGAATATTGAATTGATTTCATCAATAAGCTCGTCATATATTATATTCTTCTAAAACAATCAAATTATTAACTCAGTTAAATACCTAAATGCAACGGTAATTCGAGCTTCTATAGGTACCAAAAAAGCAGATTCGAGCGTTGATAATTTTGGTAACTAACCAGAAAAAGGGAAAATGCTTTTTAAAAAGGATTTACTCCTTATGGCGTGGCACAAAAAGAGATATCCCCGAATCCCGAAAAACAGAATCGTCAAATACCCTGGGAGCCCAAGCGTTAATCATACTCCATACTAATTGCGGACTGCAGTTGGAGAGAGAGACAGAGAATACGAGAGGGACGACGCGCCAGCAAAGCCATGGGCTTCCGAAATGGGTTAAGTGCTTTAGGATGGATTGGTCCGGGAGACACCTTCATAATGCATCGGTTGTGTGTGTGTCTCTCTCTCTCTCTCTCTCTCTCTCTCTCTCTCTCACTCTCTCTCTCTCCCCCCCTTTCTCTCTCCATCTCTTACTGTACCGGCCACATGTGTATGATATACTACGCGTTTAATCGTCTAATGAGGAAATCGAATTTTCGCGGCTACCCCTTTAAAACGCGCTCCGATTGCGGGCAACATGTACAGAGCTGACCCACATCGCACGGGCCAAGTTTTGCGGCTGTCCTTACGGCTTTGATGTGGCCGGTGAAGGCAGGATTTGTATGTTGGGTTTGAGGGATGTGGGATGAAAAATTTTGGATGGCACGGAATGCAAATTGTCGGCTAGTCCCAAAGATTATGAGGTTACATATGAGAATATTAAAAATAAATCATTTTTATTAGATTATTTCGAAAATTTATTGATGTCGGTATTGTCAAGGTACTTTATGCTACCCTACTGTGTACTACAACTTAGAAACCCTTTTACATACACTAATTATAATTTACATGACGTAAAATGAGAAATATTTTTATAATTCTTTTCATACGTTACTTGTATAAAGTAATGAGTTTTTTCTCCATATGACTCAATTGCAAAAACCGTGTGTATTTAAGAACAAAAAATATGAGTAAAGAATAATCGTAATAATATATATAACTATAATTTTTTTTCAACAAATCATTTTTATTTGATATATTTCTCAAATTGAAGGATGCTTACGCCTGAATCAAGTAAATATTAATCAAAAATCAATAAGGAATATGTAATGTCGATAGGAACATATAATATCTATGCAAAATTAAGAATTCACATTCGAATTACTACTGAATTTTGCATGAAATCTTCATTTTTCTACTTATTTTAGCAAAATTCTTCTTTATTTATTTCAGCATTTTTCAATTCCATATTTTTGCAAGCTCTACCCTACTTCATTGATTTTCTACATTCTCATATGTCCATCTACATACTAGATATTCGCGAACATCCTACTTTAATAATTTTCCAATACGAATAATAACGAAGGAATTTTCCAACTTTTAAACACCCTATCGGCTATTAATGCTCTTGGCCGAAGCTCCGCGGAACGCAATAAATCATTCTCTCAATGCAAGCTTGGCAAACAAGCATGCGCGCGTGCACTTGAATCGGCACGCAATTAAAGGCTACTTGAAAAAAAATCTAGCTCCTCTTCCCTGTGCAAACACGCGCCTTCGTTCTCTTGAGCTGAGCGCGTATGGTTCGATGATAAACGTGCAATAGTTCTCCACTCGCTACCCCGCGCGTACGTGACGCGAATTCTGCTGACTACTGCAATTTTATTTACCCTCGTCCTTTTCGCTCTCTTCTTTCTGTCTGTCTGCCTGTCTCTCTTTCTCTCTCTCTTTTTCTCTCCCTCTCTCTCTCTTCCTCTCTTTCACGCTTTCCCTGCTTCTCCGTATATTCCCGATTAGCAATTCCAGGGATTAACAACAAGATTTTTATCGAACAGGAGGCTTTTAATAGCCATGTAAAACTGAATTTATGAATAAAGGTGTCAGGCAACTTTTTTACTTATTACTCAAAAAATGGATTTGCAATTTTTGTACGAATTTCAATACTTGGAATTTTCAATTATGTTGTATAAAGCTGATATATTTTTACCGAGGCTAACAAAACCGAACATGGTTTATACACCATCCAATATACGCAATTCGAAGAATCGATATTTGTATACCAATATTTTATACAAAGTACGCTTTACGTGTATACGAACGCTAACCATATTAAACCACCATACTTTTTTGCCAGTATTAATTTCTCTTTTGTGATGGAAAAATATAAATTCTGTTTTTTTTTCAGTATATGTAACTATTAGAATATCATTACCGCTACCACTTTTCAATTGGCTTGTACACTAAAGAAAGCTTTGTTTTCCAAACGTAAATAAAATATTTTTTTTTGCAAAAGCATTCTCTACCATAAAAGAAAAACCACAATACATAACAATTATTTCATCTTCACCTTGATCTCACTGTCAATTTGCTATTGAATAAAACAAGCGTCAAAACTGCAAGTCATAAACGCTTGCGACATTTCTTTTCGAGCTGAAAACTTCTCTCTTGACCTCTCTCACGTTCAGCTCTCTCTTCGTGAAATTCCTCCTCGAAAAGCTCAAAAGTTGCACTTGAAGCGGCGGCGAGGCAGAGGAAGAGGAGAGAGAGAAAGAGAGAGAGAGAAGGAGCTCGCGGGCGACAAATGAAAGGCGACGAAACTCGTTCTTCATTGCCGCCAATAAAACGGGGCGCGCGTGCTGCACCTTCGAGAGACGGATTTTTCGCCTCCTCCGCTACTCACGGAAAAGGAAGTGTAATGAAATAACTTCGGTGACTGGCTCGCTACTCTCTACGTCCTCTACTGAAGAACAAATGAATAATTAAACGGTCCTTTCTACTTTTGTTTTTTTTTTCAAGTTGTTGTGCGAAGAATAAACGTTACAGTTGCAAAACTTTGTATAGGCTGCAATTCAGGGACTATCGAGTGAAGAAAATATTTCGTCGTCTTGTTTTTTCAACAATTTTTTACTCCAGCTGGAATAATAAAATATTTTCAAGCATTTTGACTACTCAAAGTTTCACGTATCTATGGACAAATATCGCTCACACGAGGGAATAGGTGTTTTTTTCGATACTCCAAACACTCTCACAAAACACGAGTGCCATCGCTCGATCGCGGCGAAACACACGGCGGCGGAATTCCTGAAAATACAGAAAGAAGGTGAAAAATGAAGAGAATCGCGCTCGAGCCATTTTTTACCCCTTGATCAGAGAAAGAGAGCGAGCTGTGGATCAAAAGTAATAGAAAAAGACAAGCGCAGGAATCGAGAAGCAGAGGAAGAAAGGAAGATGGAACTGTCGAAGCTGCACGCGGCCCCGGGTTTTATCCGATTTCAAAAAGATCCAGCTGGTTTCAGGACAGAATGGATAGACTCTAACTCTCCTCTCTCTCTCTACCTCTCACTCCTGCTCTTTCTTCCTCTTTTTCACCCCTTAGAGTTCAAAGATTCTCCAAGATCTCGTTGTATCCGCGAGTTGTCCGATCGCGTGCGGTCCGCTACTCGAAAGCGAAGAAGACGAGTTGATTTTCTTCGTTTTTCGACTTTCTTCGTTGATACGGATGCTTATATATATGTATGTAGCGCTGGCTGGTGCAAAGAATCATATGTGATTGTACTGTAAATACCTTTAACCGAAGCTGTTGCTGCGTTCGCATGTGGAAAAATTTAGTATAGCGTTTTCAGGAGTTATCTTCTTAATTAACTAAAATTCATTTTTATTTCTACGTATTTACTTAAAAGTACCATTAGAGTTTTAATTAAATCTTCATCAGATATATATATTACCAGAACCATATTTGAATTCGTATGATTGGAATTAATTAAGAACGATTGGGTTGAGCGTTTCATTAAATCATCGTACTTTGGCAAAAAAAAGTGATTAAAAAATCCTTTTCTCGAATCCGAGGTAAATTTTAAAAATTTTCTATTCCCTTTGCCACTCTCTAATTAAAAACTCGAATTAATAAAATATGAAAAATGAAAAGAAAAATAATCTTATTCAGTTTTGCACCATTCACACGTGGCTTGAAAACGCAGAAAGGACTATGTGAGTTCTCACAGCCGTTGTCTCGTGAATTCCTGCGCGAAAATCCCAGGGGTAAGCGTCATCTGTACGCGGGCTCGTGACGCGTTTCTCGCGCTGTTTGCGAGTCGCCAGACCGAAAGGGATTTCACCCACTCGTATTGGCGTAAATATGTGTTCGCAGCTTTAGCCTGGGTGTTATGTACACTGAGGGCTCTGCGGAAAATGGTCTGTTACGTACTGATAAATTATCTTTCTTTTTCATTGCTCGCGTTTGACGATTGTATAATTTATTTGCATGATATATTTTCGTTAATTTTATTGATAAAGGAGGACAATATTTTCGCGCTTATCATTCGAAAACAGGAAATTTACATTTCCTGTTGTAAGCTAGACGCATAAATTGTGTCAAACGGTAAACACGTTTAAATAAAATTTAAAATAACTGGTTAGATTTAATCAAACAGATATAAAAATACTAAAAAACAAATAAACAATTACTAGAAAAGTAGAGCACAAGTTGATGTATACGTAGCACCACTTTTAAATATTAAAAGCCTTCCTTCACTTATTGCCTCTCGAGGAGAACTTTAGGAATGCCTTAAAAAATTGCTATTAATTGCTCTGGCTCTAGCAAGCTGGTAATTAATGATTACAAAAAATATATAAATGCACGCAGTATAAGCATAGCGCTTTAATTTTTTTTCTCTCCTCTTCGAGCATCCAAAAGTTTTCAAAGTTACAAAGATCGCGGTTTCCCAACTGAGTTACCGGAGACGGGATCCTTTCCATGCACGCACACACAACTATACACGTATACTAAGACAAGGAGGGCTCTTGCCAAAGCTTTTTGTACGCGCAAGAGAGAGAGAGAGACGCGTTGGTTTCTGAAGTTTTCCCAGCGCTCTGCGCTTCCGCGCACGTATTGTGAAGTTTTTCCGTTTTTTCCTTTCCTACCCCCCATCCCCCTTGTGCGCGCTTTTCTTTACCCGAGAAGAGAGAGAGAGAGAGAGGGGGGAGTGAGCACCTGCTCTCATTTAACGATGAGCGGCAACTTGTCGGGCGCACGCGCCACGTTTTTCAAGATCGTTTGAAATCTTGAAAAGGCCGCTGCGGCTTTTCTCTCTCTCTCTCTCCTTTTCCCGTTGGTTCTTGGAATGCAAGCTTCAGGAACGTGCGCGCCCGTGTTTTTTTTTGTATGCAAGGAGCGCTTGAAATATGAAATTTCTTTAAAGTGTCTTCCATTAAGAACCAGTGTCATTATAATATT
>JAWWEQ010000027.1:10536822-10608990 GCA_035583055.1 Torymus tubicola | reverse complement strand
TTATTCCAATTCAGAGCTGAGCCGAATATAGCACTCGAAAGAATTTTTTCACAACCAAAAGTCCACAACTTGCGCACTCGCGTAACCGAGAGAAAGCATACGCGAACACGTACAAACAAGCCAAACTAAAAGCCCAGAGGAGCTTTTAGTCCTGGTATTCAAGTGGCCATACGTATAATACACAGTACACCGAATCATCGCATCTCTCAAAGATCGACAATAATTCGCTTTAAAGAAAATATCCTCGTTCCTCTCGTTCATACGTACGTACATATATAATATATACGTACATAATTTACATTTTACATAGGATTTTACGAAAACTAATTACATTTACTATTTGAAGTAATTAGTTTTCCGAACAAGTTTGCAGGCAGCAGGGGCGCGTGCGCTTCGAGTAACCGAGAGCTAACTTGACTTAACTACGGGTCAAACAACAGGGCGGCCGGCCCCGTTTCACTCCGGCCGAGTTTTCAGCCGGAGCACCCGCGTCCGTCCGTTCGTTCGGCAAGTCAAAAACACCGAGCTCTCGCATCGTGCGCTTCGGTTCCGAAAGGATTCGAGAGAGAGAGAGAGAGAGAGAGAGAGAGAGATCGCGCGTGTTACTGCACGGGCATCCGAAAGTTTGAACGCGAGCTCGATAGTCAAGTTCGGCTAAAGTTGTTGCTTCGTGTTTTAATTACAAGATTGGGATGCTGTATATAGCATGTGCCGAAGCCTTTTATTGGTCGTGTTTTTTCTCGTGGAGTGATGCTCGATAGTTGCGATAGGTTTCTAATGGTAATGATATTTTATGAGGATTCGCTATTTATATTTGTAGAATATACTTTTTTTAGCTCTCTTCGGCGATATGTTGAATATTATACATAAGGTGGATTTAATACGATAATTTCAACAAGAAATACAGCTAAAAAATGTATAACTATTATTATTTAATCTGCTAATTCCATGATATTCTAAAAAAAAGTAATATAACAATGTAACATTGAGATGGAATAAAATTCCTATTTTAGAATTCCACCTATAGACAATTAGTATTTTACACATGTTCGCGTTCCCTCGACCCCTTCGTTCCCGCAAAATAATCGACTCAAGCAATAAAAAGAAACAGAAAGACGCGAGAAACATTCCAAAACAGCCAATAACCAACTTCGAAACCGTTTCTGTTTACAGACATGGACGTGCTGAAAGGACCTGACCACAAAGACGGCAAGCTCGAGAAGTACGACACCCGGGGCTCAATCTACATAACGTCAACGCCTGAGGACGATGGGGTGACCTACTCTTGCGAGGCCCACCATCCGGCCATCTCCCCCATGAAACCAATGCGTGCCAATGCTACCCTCTCCGTCTTATGTAAGTATCACACTATACATACGTACATACGTAGAATTTCAACGAGAGTCTTTGATCGGGGAGGTGAAAGCTTCTTTGCTTTGGCTCGATGTTTTATTGGAACAGAGATAGAGAAAGAGAGTTTGAATTTTTCGCCTGGAAAATTTATTACGGGGAAAAATTATAACGATCCTCGGTTTTATTACCCTGACTTTACGGTGAAGTGATTTTGCGAATAATTTTTAAGTTCGAAGCGGCCCGAGATGTTATATGCAGTCGGCGTATAGAGACGCGCACAAGCGCGCGAGTCTCTTTCTGAATAGATAAAAATTCAACGCTAGAGAGATTCTCTTTTATCAGGAATGACGTTTCTTGAAAGTGTGTATAACTGAATTTTTCATTTCACCTTTATCCATTCGGATTAAATTTAACGATTTTCCAAAGTATTCGCGATCACGCACACTTTGCAAAAATTTATACTCTGCTATAACAATAATAAAAAAGAGAGAGGGAGAGAGAGAGAGAATGAAAATTGAGAAACGCTGCTGTATAAAAGCTTACGGTCCTCTTTTGTAGAATACAAAATTCAATACTGTTTTAATTACAAGCTCCTCATAAATTTCCAGGGTGAGTATTATTCGAAGCCGATAAGAAAAGCAACTCGTAACAGCGCGGCGACTAAACGAAACTCCAACGCTCCGCGCGCTCACTTTTATTAAGTAAACGTTTGCCCTGTCCTCTCCTTCTCCTCCTCCTCTACTCGTTCTACTGGCTACAATCGAAGTTTCGCGCTCATAAATAAAGAAGGCAAATAAAACGTTCGCGATCCACGCGCACTGCGTGTACAGAGAACCCCTGGGGGGAGGGGTAAACTTTGTAAAATTTCCCTCCTCACGCGCACTAAAACCCAAAACTAATAAAAGCTCAAAGGCGACGTCAGCGATCGGGAAAAATCACTCGCCGTAAGTTTCTCACGCGCGCGTGTGTGTATGTATATATATATATATATATGTGTGTGTGTGTGTGTGTGTGTGTGTATATATATTCGTAAAGACGGAATAGTGGTGAAAAGTTTTGCTTGCGAGTATCTCGAGTGGTAAAATAAAGATCTCAGAAGAGAAAAGGGATGTATAGAGGCTAATCAATGAGAATTCCCTTCTTTCTACGTCTCTGATTTTATATGCCTTCTCTTTCTTATACTTCTGTGCGTGCACGTGAGTGTACACGCGTGTGTGCATGTGTATGTATGACTCTGTTGATTGCCCTATTTATTCAGAGTACGAACGGGCGAATTGTTGAACGTTTGTTTGGCAGACTTGAGGTAAAGTTAAAATATGCCGTTTAAATTTATGAATGTACACGCGGAAAACGTGTATTTATGTATGACGAAGTAGAAATGTCCCAGTTTGGTCGGACAGGAACTCGGTGCAAATAGATGCAATTGAAGCTGAGTAAATATGTTATATTTAGTCGCAGTTTTGAAGTTATGCCGCACACTTTCTTTTTTGGTAGATAATTATGTATTTTTAATAAATAATAAAAGATAATATATATTATCAATTTTTTCGCATCCAAAACCTACCAATGTCAATTCTGTAAAAAGACTGAATATTTTTATTTAATTTTTTTTTATTTGCTCCAATATTGTATGATTTTTCAAAAGCATAAACTAACAACAAGAATATAATCTTGTGTCAGATCCACCTGGACCACCATACATCGAGGGCTACGCAGAAGGCGAGACGCTCAGCGCCGGCCAGCAGGTTGAATTGCGATGCAACTCACGTGGTGGTAATCCAGCCGCGCAGGTCGTCTGGTACAGGAATGGTGAGGTTGCAAACACGATCTACACGACCGAGGGCAGTATCTCCAAGAACGTCCTCAAGTTCATCGTACAGCCAAATGATGACAAGGCGCGTTACGAATGCAAAGTAACGAACATCATGAACCCCACGCCCATGACTGTCCATGTCGACCTCAGTGTGCTCTGTGAGTATATATACCACGATGATGGATATATTATTGTACTAAAATCGTATATCTACGATATATTTTGTTTAAAATTATTTTTTATGAATTTAGAGAGAAGTTTCAGACTTTATGAACACCCTGTACTTTTCACATTATAAATAATGAAAATTTCACGTAATAAATGTAAAAAAAGAATAACTACAATCTCACTCACACGTATCTCATTTAACTAACACTCTATATGAATTTGTGCAGTCGCGCCGGCAGCGGTGCATGTAGAGGGTCCAACCGAGGCGCGGGCCGAGGAGAAGGTGACTATCAGCTGCACGACAGACATCTCAAATCCAGCTTCCATCATCACGTGGGTCGTCGACAACGTCAAAGTTAACGGAACGACGCGTGAGATTGCGGGTCCCCAGGTTGGCTACATCACCACCTCGAATATCACCTTTACCATAAACAAAGCTGCTCAAAGATCGGTCGTCGTCTGCAATACCTACAACAGCAAGGTGTCCTCGAACATCATCGGCACCCACACGATCAACGTCATCTGTAAGTTGGAAATTTAGTTTTTCATGTATTTCTATTGAATTGAAAGTTATAGGAGTAGTTTACTTGAGTTTAAAGTATAAATAACCGTAATATTCATGAAATAAAATGAATTATAGCATTATAAGAGTAAAAGAACTTATTTTTTAGCATAAAAAAACATTTGCTTTCAGAAAAACTTTGTAAAAACAACAAGTAATTTTTAAAGCATGTTAAAGAAACTGATGAAAAGTGTATCATTAAAAAGTAACAGCCACGATAGACACGCGAGAAATCTCAATTTAAAAAATCATACATAGTAGTTATGAAATTCCTATACAATTACCAATCTTCATTAAGCGAAATTAAAAACACGTGTATTCTCTCTAAACTCGAGAAGCCGCGGGCATATCTCGACGTATTATCAAGGAAAACAATTAATTTCTTGTATTTTTCCCTCCACCCTTCTTCTCTTCCTCTTCTTCCCTCTTCATAGATCCGCCCACGAGATTGGACATGGCCGGCTACGAGGCCGGCACGAACATCGTCGCCGGTACCCAGCTGAAGCTCTCGTGCACCGCAATATCCGGTAATCCCCCGGCGACCATAACGTGGTATAAGAACAACAAGGAGGTGGGTACAAAGGTAATTGATCGGCTTCTCTGTCTTCTGTCTACGCATTCTATACACATTTCCTGCGCACGTCATTCGACAACAAAAAAAAAGGAACTGAAAAAAAAAACGAAAAATTCACGAAAGAGGTGCTCCTTCGTGTATACCTCATATTACACCATCCGACCATGCACGAGAGAGAAGTTTAATATAATAATAATTCTTTAAAAATCATGTTATATAAAATAATTATTTACTTTTTCTTTTATATTAATTACTTGGGAATTGTGTATTATTTCGAACTTATTATTATTATTATTTTTCATTTAATCAAATTATGGTTTTATTTGTTTTAATATTGCATTTCATGTTTATTTTACACGATCATTTTTCCACTCTTTATTTTCATTTTTCGTTTTTTCTTTTTTAATTGAAACGCTATATTCTTATTCGTTATCATTAACAAATATTTTAAAAAGCAATCATTTGCCACTGTATTTAAAGCTTTATACTCAAAGGCAAAAATGCAATATATATCGTTATAATTCTCCCGGATGGAATTTAATAGAAACGCGCTGAAAAATATCTCCTGCGCATATTTGTCATTTTTCTGCGTTGTGAACGCGTATGGTATGGGTCATCAGAGCTTCACAAATAACCAGTCGCAAGCTTCTCGAATTTCACAATTTTTCATTTTTCACGAGCTTTATTAACTAACAGCAATTTTTTTGAAATCTTCGTTCGAAATGCTCCAATGCTTTTTCATTCCAAAGTTTTTTTATTGAATTTTAAGCAGCTACATTATTATTCGACTATTAGTAAACTTTTGTAGTTGCTCTGAAAAAAAATGTTCGAGAATAATTTTTTATACGTTATACTCGCAATTACGTTATAAATTCAGCATTATCCGAATTAAGCACAATTATTTACTAAAAAGCGACTTGTCATTGTCAAAACGTTATCTTACTTACAAAACTACTTCGGGAGTAAGAACCTAAATCTTACCAAATCAGCTGATATATTCGGATAATAAAATTATTTATTCATATATAAATGTACCGAGAAAAAACTAAAACTAACAAAGGCGCGACAGGCGGAACAAAGATACAGATACGTCACGTTGAGCTGAGTATATTTCATTATTCGTCTCTTTCACTTTTTTCTTCTCTCTTGGGGAACGCAGGTGACGAGCATGTCGCGACCGCGCGACCACGCGGTGACGAGTGAGCTGACCCTTCTCGTCAACGCGACCGACAACAAGGCCAACATACGCTGTGAAGCTAACAATTCCGCCACCCAGATACCCCTCGTCAAGGACGTCGATCTCAGCGTATTCTGTGAGTATTGCACTTATGTTAATATGATACAGATGATTGAACTTAAATAAAATTTCAGTTTTTAAGTGATAAACATCTTTTGTTTATCAGCAGATATACAAAAAAAAACTTCAAGTTCATTGCAAAACGCTGTTTTATTATTTTTTCATAAAACTAATTCTTTTTAAAAATCCAAATAACAACTGTATTTACGACTACCATGGTACAAACGATAAAATCGAAAACCATTTGTGTATAAGACATTCGTAACGACTCAATCACCATTCGCTTTACAGTCCTACCGGAGATGGTGAAGATCAGCAGCGACCCGAAGGAGTTCCGGGCTGGCGAACGTGCCAAACTGATCTGCGAGTCAACAAGCAGCAACCCCGAAGCGGAGATGTCCTGGTGGAAGGCTGGCAGTCCAGTAACCGGTACGAAGACGCGATCGCGTGCCGGTCTATTTGGCGGTTTCATATCCTCTGTTATACTCGAGCTTGACCTCACCGACGACATGAATGGCGAGCAGTACACCTGCCAAGCGAAGAACCCTGAGATTGATCGCAGCGTCTACGACGTCACCGCGCTCAGTATATTATGTAAGTCTCGAATTGCATCTTTATAAATTATTAGAATATTTATCGGATTTCTATATATGTATATACATAAAGTATATTCAGTTAAATATAATAATTCATACGAGCAATAATATAAATCATTACAGACAAGCCGGTGTTCGAGAACCTTGAACCAAACGAGCTCGTGGGAATGGAAGGCGAGCCACTCGTGATTTCAATGGTAGCACGCGCTAATCCTGCTCCAATTACGTACACGTGGACACGCGACGGCCTACCATTGAGTAGCAACCAAGCAGGCCAACGTATCCTTGCACGTGGTTCGACTCTCAACATAACGCGGCTAGAACGCCACGACGCTGGCACTTACAACTGCGAAGCTACCAACACCGAGGGCTCGACTTTTTATCAGTTGAATTTGACCGTTCAATGTAAGCCTCATTTAAGACGCTTGAATCCCAATTTATGTGCGATAGGTATCTACCCATTATCATTTTACATTTATTTTTTTTTAACCGAGTTCTCTTCGAGTGTGTTATATTCTTTTTTTTTACTATTTTTGTTTGTTGTTTTGTTTTCTTTTTGTGTTCATTTCATTTTTCATACTGTCGTCTCGAGGGGATGCCGGAGAGGTATGTTGTTTCTTTTTTGCCATTCTCAATGGGACGAATTATATTACATTTGAGAAAGAATAGTCCTGAAAGAATAGTCGTGGAATGCGAGGGCCTGAAATAACTGTAAATTGATTTTGCAGCGATTTCAAGATACCTTCAGTAATAAAAAACGGGGGGGGGGGAGAGATAACACCGGTATCCACTTAACTTTTAATCATTGCATGCTTCATCCTGGTGAGATTATAACTCTTGCAAATATAATTGAAATGACATCGTTAAATGAATAAAACAGAATTGATATTTGTGCTGTTTGAATAAAAAACGTTTATGTGTTTTATCTCTTTCTATTAGCCTCAATGCTAACAGTGTAATCTAACGCACACCAAGCTTAAAATCATATACGTATATATACGTCGTGATAAAAAAAAAGATATATCGTATACACAACTACCAGGATACTTGCTTTTTCCAATCAGCACCGCTTTTGCTTTATAACCCTACTAAAATATTTATGTATCGAGAGAGAAAAAGAAGTGATATTCCGTATGTATTCTTACTTGAAATATATATATAAACTTCATGAGTTTCATTAAATTATTTTCGCAACCTCATCAATCTTGCTTATACTAATTTTTTTCTCGATACATTCAACCTCGGCGAGCCTTGAACAACCCCGACTAACATTACTCTTGCCACAGATCCCGCCTCAATAGTGCGTACATCGACGTCAAGCGTGATCTATCCGCCGTGCGTTGAAGCGAAGCTCTTCTGCGAGGTCAACGGTTCGCCCATTGGTCCTGAATACATCACCTGGTACAAAGAGGGTACGAACGTAGCTGAACTCGGCGACCGTTACGGCACGTACTTTGCCAATCGGACGTCCTTCCTCAGAATCAAAATGCCAGATCACCGTGACGTCGGTCAGTACAGGTGTGGCATTAACAATGGTATCAGCAACGTCACCTCCGATGCTATTCTCTTCATTACGAATTGTAAGTATGAATACACTGTAACTAAACGCGATACAAAATTAATGTGAAACTATAATAACGAATGTCGCTTAAATTCACAGTCAAGCCAGAAATGACGAACACCCCGTTGACGAAGAAAGCAGCAGTGAACAACGGGGCAAACGCTGAGCTGCATTGCAAGGCCAAGGGTTCGCCGTTGCCACACTTCACTTGGGTGTTCAACGGAAAAATCATACAGCCAAACGTGACTGACTACAAGTACGACGTCATCTACACGAACGTAAGTGACTGAAAGTTACTATTTTTAATGAAATTTTATTAAAACATGAAAATAATTGTGCTTTTCTCTTAATTTTCAGCTATCCGAGTTGTACTCCCAATCAACGCTGAAGATCTACCACGTGGGTCAGTCAGATTACGGGAAATATGAGTGTCAGGCCCACAACAGCCAAGGCCGTGTGAGCGAATACATTGGCCTGGACGTAACCTCGCCGCCTGACGAGCCGACGGACCTCGAGGCTCTGAACGTCACCCACGATAGCGTCACCCTTGTGTGGAAACGCGGCTTCGATGGTGGTCTACCCACGTCTCATCAGATACGATGGCGTGAAGCGCGCGACGATGTATCCAACTATCGATACCTCGACGTGTCGCCCGGTGTCTATAAGGCTGTAGTTGATAGACTAGCACTTGGCACTTACTATGTCTTCAGCATCAGGGCGAAGAACTCGAAGGGCGAGAGTCCCTTCCTACCCGATCTTCTTAAAGTCCAGACGCTACGTAAGTGCATTTTTCGAGATTTTTTTGGTATGGTCGTTGTGTAACTTTGGTGGGCGCTTGTTATGGCGGGATGATGGTTGTTGAGGTGTAGAATGGTTTGGTGGCGAAAAATCAATTTGGTAGTCGAAGCTTTTATCATATCGTCGGTTCTTACGAAGACTAATATAACTCAAAAAAGACTTATTTTACTTTGCTATTTTAGAGTATAAGAATCAAATAATTTTATCCAAAATTAGATAAGCTTACAATATACGAGTTGTACCTCAAGATAATTAAATTATGGACGAATTTATTATAGACTCTGGTACTCTAAAATGGAAAATTAAAACAGGCCTTTTTTGAGATGTGCTAATCTTTGTAAGAACGAACGTTATAACAAAATATTTTTTAAATCTTACAAGAGCAGAATGATTGCTTAACTTCGATATATCGCTGTTTTGTAGTGAATAAGAATTGCTAAACGATTTTTCGTCAACCGAGTCTTTACGTAATGCAAAAAGCCAAAATGATATGGGATTGAATTGACAATAAAGCTTATTTATATAAGGTATATATATATTGCTTTATAAAATATCACTTAAAATGGCAGGTTTAAAGCACGTTAAATATTAAGGTTGATTTCACAAATTATGAATAATCATTAATATTATTTTTGAGCATTAAAATGATTATTCGAAATTGAAATAATGGGCAAAAGTATATTTGATATAGTAAACCGTCTCCAATCCCAATAAGATATAAAAATCAAGTAGATAGAGAATCATGAAACCTTTAGCCATTAAGCAAAATAGTAGAATAGAACTCGCCAATAAATTATAAGTATATATAAACTTACCTTCGAAGCGCTCCAGCCCTCCTTGATTAGTATATAGTTTAACCTAAAGTAGATCATTAAATTAGTTATAAATTGGGATTGGATGTATAGACGATATAATTGTATGGTTTTAGTAAATATTTATTAGTGTAAGCTTACACATATTATTCACACACTTATATGCACCAGTTATATATCACTGCTGGTAATCATCAAATCATACAGTTTATGTAGCAAAATACATTCATTTTACTAAATGTTGTAACATCCATTATGCATTGCGTATTAATTGTCATATAACAATCTCATTACATTAGCAGAGCAAAATATAATGCAAACTTCGGCAATGGACTACATTTTAAAATTAAACAATAATTGTCATATTCAAAATTGCATTTTATTCGAATCAATAATTATAGTTACATCATACAGCAGAATCGGAACAATTAATAATTTACAGACAAAGTATACCAGCACTTTTATCGAAACATTGCAAATAACGAATAAAATAACAACCATGCGGACGTTGAAATAAAAGTTTGCTTGCTGACAATGTGTCCCCCTCTCAAACCATCCCGCCCTCCCCCCATTTGTCGTTAAATTAAAGCATGCATGTTTGTACATGTCGCACCAGTTGTTGTTGTCGTGGTGGGTGACGGGGGCATTGTTTTTGCTTGGGTTTGCAGGTGAGGCACCGCCGAACGAATTGATCGTCAGCGAGATCAATTCCTCGTACATCATCGTAATAATCATCGCTGTATCCGCCTGTGCTTGTCTCCTCATTGCCACGCCCATAGCCTATACAGCCTTCGTATCGAAAAAGAAGGCGCAGCGTTCGGGTAATTATTCACCTTGTCTGTTTTCTTTTCATTTCCGGCCACGTGCCGACTTTAGGCCCGGACAGCGCCGAGAACACACCGGACGTGCTGAGGGAGGCCGGTGTCGGCGACGGCCCGATGAAGTACATTTACACGATAGCCGCCACCTCGATCGTCTTTTTTATTATTAATGTCTTCATCATGTTGTGGTATATCGTGCGAAAGAAAAACAAGGACCGTAAGTCTATCCACTGCCTCTCTCTAACAGTCATATGGGGTTACGGTTGTGGAAGAAATCATACTGTAGAATTATGTCCTTATTATTTTTATCCATTTACTTCTTATTTTTTCTGCAAAGTTTTTTTCAAAGAAAGAACCAACATTAATATACAATTTTCTTAAATAGTACACAAAATTAAAAGATATAAGTATAATTTCTGAAGATATAAATTTATATATTTTTTTTTTCATTCTATTTCCTTCTAAAACGATTATAATCGACACGATATACAAAATGTTTCTCTTGAGAAAACTTATATATAGACGACAGTTACATCCATAACTTTCTATTTTAAGCAGAAACCACAGTAAGCTAGTATAGTATACCTATATTAAGCGCAGCTGAAATATGGATTTTAATCAAGACGTTACCGCTGTCTTTACAGGCATTAACAAGTCGCAGACGGCTGACATGTACGCGCCGTCGACGGTGAACGGTGACACGATGACCGGCGAGTTGAGCTCGGTGTCGGACGAGAAGAGCGACGTCAACTTCGACGCCAACGATTACGTGGTCAGTGCGATCAGTCAATATGTTCTAAGTAACAAGTAACTCCGGAGGGTAGGTTTGAGTTCTGTTAACCCCAAGTTTCATTTTCTATTCCCAAACAATTTTTTTTCTCTCTGTCTCTTCTCCTCTTTGATTTTTTTTTTCTTACCAAACATTATTTAGTCTGATGCTTTTGAGATCCGCACGCTACGTCACTCTCTGGTTTGAGCTTTTAGTTATTATTGAGTTGAAGTTATTTTTTTTTTCTCATTTATCCCTATATATCCTATAAACAAAGCTCCCGACCAATCCGCCTCACTATCTTCTTTTAGCCGAACGCTTATATCCTCCGGGGGTTAGTATTAGAATCGTATATTATTATAGCTATTTTACGTTTGTTTTTTAACGGGACCCGAAACAATTTTGATAGTTATATGAATTTTTAGTAAATGTGTTGTTACACGTTAAAAAGCAAACGTATTTATTTCAATTCTACTAACTCGCATGGTAAGATGAGATAGTATGAGTTTAGTCTTGTATAAAGATTACCTTACTATACGACGAATTTATAATTTTATATGAAGAGAAATAGTTCTCTTGATAATATTACACTACAAAATTTTTATACTAACAGGAATGATCAAAGTAAACTTGTTACATGAATATTACTAAAACATAAATTGCATCTGCATATTTGTAATAAAAGAATTCTTTATTCTATGCAAAATATCAGAATGCATATATATTCAGATAACTGTCAACTATCATTTTTACATCTACTGTCTTGACATTAACACAAAAAAATTGAAATTGAAAAGAAAACAAATTTTCCATTGTAAAAATGTTCTTTATTATTTCACAAAATGTCAAAATGCATACTCAAATAACTATATATCAGTTTTACATCTATTTTCTTGGCATTAACACAAAAACTTGAAATCAAAGATAAAAAATAAGCTACATTGGAAAATACCATTATCCACTGTAAAATAAATTCATCTCCAAATCTTGCGCACGAACCACACATATAAATTACACTCTATATATCAAGTGCTGCACGAGCGACTCACCATCTCAGCTCTCCAAAACACTATATAAATAATATATCAAAACAAAATTTAAATATTTAATCAAACAAAGAAAAAAACAAACTATATAGAAACTATAGAAAAATGACAATGGTAACCTTAACAACCAATAAAATACACGTATCTCCGTATTATGTGATTGTTTTTGGATCCAAAAAAAATGAAAAAAAAAATCAACGGCAATACCACAGGACGAGGGAAGGAAAACGGCAGCGAGCACGTACCTGATCGATCCAACGCTACCCGACTACGCAACGAAAGCCGGCCTCGAGATGCAGGTTCACCAACAGGGTACACTCAATCGTCGCAGCAATCACATGCCAAGTATCCTGAGCAACATGGACTCGCCACCGCAGCGCACCACTGCCAGCGGCACGCTATCCGGTGGGTCGCCCGTACTCCAAGCGTGCATACGCGATAGCGCTACTACCGATACTACCGTCGATACCACTACTACTACTACTACTACTACCACTACTACTACTACTACTAACCCTGCGCAGCTGCGCAACGACAGCCTGATGACGATGCCTAGGTGCCCGTGATGCAAATATAAAGACGTGTGATGGCCTCTCGCAGGAATATCATCGTCTTGATATATAAATATATATATTATATATCCGCTCTCTCTCTTGGTGTTTATCTTCTCGCACTGGCCAGATCACATTTTACACACGATTTTATATATATATATTATAGATACTACTATTTTTTCTAGACTTTTATATATATGAATATTGTTTATGTATATGCTGGTTCGTCCATCTCACGCGCAGATTATATTTATGATATAGTTTAGTTATATACTTTTGGCTAGTCTGCATATACTTTATACGATATTTCAGGCTTTTCGATTGAATGCCGCACGCCTAACCCTTGCTTCTTGGAATGGCGAGGCTATGTTATGACGTTTAGATTAGAGGTAATAGATCAGATTGATATGTAGGCGTGTGCTGAACTTCTCAAGTACATTTCATTCTAGTTTATAGCTCATTATTTTTATATACCGAATGGCTATATATAACTTGCTGTTTCGAGTGAATCGTAAAAGGTACATTTTTTGTTAACAATTAAGAAGTTTATTTTCAACATTATATATAGGTAAACCAAATTTTTTATTATTCATGATAAAATGAATCATTCACACATTGCGGAATCTCAAAAATTTTGATAAAAGCACAAACAGCTCGTTATACACCGTGTACTTCGTCGTGTCTTCTTGAAATTATCTTAATATATCAGTGCATAACAACAATAACAACAACAGCAAGAGCGAATTATTTTCGAAACATCATCTTATACCTCGGCTCTATATAGCTTTTATCCAAGCAATCTACTGACGTTGATCAATGCATATATTCATGACTTGAAGCATGCCTGCGGCATCCAAACATCTTCTCGTTCACGATGCGCTGATCTTAGCATGAATATGAAACTTAGCAATGAGTTCGAGACACATAAACACGTACTCTATATCCACACATGTTTATATATACGTGCGTGCAGACTTGCTTTGCCATCGTCATACACACACACACACATATATATACATCTAACTATCTACCTATACCATATACACTGGAATTCGGTCTGGCCAGTTCTGCCCGTCTCCCTTGAATCCCGAATGCGACTGTTATATACTGACTTGATGTTTCATCGACATTATGTGAATGTGAAACTTTCTTAACATGCACAATGTCATTAAAAAGTTCACGTTCTTTGCAACTCATATACGTATATACAGCACCTTCAATAAGCGCGCTCAATCAGCTCTTATCATAATGTCATTGCTCGCCTGATCGACTTGTAATCATAATATATATATATTTTTTTTCGTAGATAATTACATTATTAATTATTGTTTGAAAGAAAACGTCGCGTTAATTAAGTATTTCATGTGAGGAAAAAAAGAACTTAAGCCTAATTAATCGTTAATAATAAAAAAAAATGATTTCACTCGAATAATTAGACCACAATACGTTTTAGTAACGTTATATACAGATGCTCTATAAACATACTTTTTCAATTACCTTCATAATCACTTACATAAGTTCTTAAATTATGCATTTATTATAACGCCCGCCTTTTCTCCGCAATTAACGAGGCCAATTAATTACAGAGCAACTTTTCCAAAGGAAACCGTCTTAATTATTCAAATCGAGGATAACGCCGAGCTCACGCGAGAGCAACGCGGCTCACGCACGCGTCCAAGTGAAAGTTCAATTACAAGTCGAACGCTGTCCGTATTTTTTCTTCCCGAAGAAAAGTGCAGCAACTGCAAACAGAGCATGAGAAAACGGCGAGAGAAGGATTGAGCGCCTTGCTTCGTTAGTTCTTTCTCTCTCTCTCTTTCTCTCTTTCTCTTATATATATATATATATAAGTATAGAGCGGGAGAGGCGTTGCCGCACTCGTTCTCACCCCTCATCTCGCGTCATCAGAACGAGCGCGGTGGTGTTCATTACGAGAGAGAGAAAGAGGGAGAGAGAGATAGAGTTGTAGAGAAAAGGTAGATGGAAAGAAAAAGAGATGGCAGATAGAGAAAGAGAGACACGCGAGCTGATATATATACATATATATTATGCTTGCGAGGTTTTCATGCATGCACTTCGTTTTCGTTAACGTCGCCTACGCACGGCCCTCGTTAGTTCGTATTCGTCATGAGAAGTCAAAGAAACGCGAATTGATCGATATAATGAAAAGATGCGTTTCTTTCTTTATTCCCGATTACTGGCTAAATTAAAATTCAATACTACGCGCCGGTGCTTCTTCTTTACGATAAAAAAAAAAAACGTGAAAGTTCCGTGTATATGTACGCGTGTATAAAATTTTTACCGAAGATTTACATATAGCGCCAGATGCAAAAGTGTGTATATATATATATACAGAATAAATTTCAATTCTAATTTTGAGGAAACCAATGCTAATATAAAATATACGTTCGAGGCATTCTCATGAATATATGAATTAACATGCGAATATTTATATACCTTTAATAAAATTTATACAAATTTTTAATGTCGATGCGACAATAATATAATGCTTTGAAGAGAGGTAATGCACAGATCACTCATTTTACTCATCATTATTATTCACTCAACTTGCTCGAGTGATTCATGCATCACTTTCTACACGAGTATATATATATATATAAGAAAGATTGCTTAACATGCTTTTTTGCACCAGAGACATAAAAAAACGAAAGTCCTCGAAATCATCATCATCAGCAATTAAAAGCACGTGAATTAAGTTTTGAGTGCGCTCCCAAATAGTCATTATAGTAGTAGTAACAGACAAGCTAGATCAGTCCTAACACTATATAGAAAAAAATAGACCATTACGTAACAATTAATTATATATATATATATAGAGAAAAAACACATTCCTTATAGCCTTATAGTATAATAAACGGCACGCGTGTCTGTTACTACTGAACCAGTGCAGCAATGCTTTCTCATATCGGCCCAGCAACCTTCCCTATATACATAATTAATCTTCTAACCAACATACCACGAATTAACTAACCAAATGCTTTGTCTTTCTTTTTTGGCGCTTCTCCCGCATCCAGCTTCGAAGTCGAGCTACATCGGCAACCCGAGCCCTGCCCCGCCAGCCGACGTAAACTTCTACAGCGTGGAAATGGAGAGCGGTCGCTTTATGGGATATGAGCCGAACCCGAGCCCGGCCCCAGCTCCCTCGACGATCCTCGAGGGCCCGGGCCCGGGCGCCTATTATCCCTCCCTCAGTCCTGCCTCCGCGGCTCATCATCACCACCATCAGCATCAGCAGCAATCGTCGCCACTATCCCAACAGTCCCAGCTGTCGCAGCAGCAGCAGCAGCTCCAGCAACAGCAGCAGGGTCCAGGCAGCAACAGCCTACTGATGGGTGTGGGCGGATTGGGCGTGGTGGGTGGTCATCATCACGGTGGCATGGGCACGCTGACACGACAGCGGACGTTGCCGCGACCGGTGCCCCCCCCAGACGTCACTGTTATGACTGCAGGAACAAAGTCACCCCTGCCGCCGACGGTACCCCCCCCGCCAGCTACATTTGCACGTGCGGCCCCCATCCCCGCACATTCCCACGGGCACCCACTGTCAACTTTCACATCGACGCCGCAGTACTCTGATATTGACGGACACCTCGTCTGAGCCAATCGCCCGGCTGCCGTTGAGCGCGACTCGCTTGTTGCCGAGGTCGAGGACGAGGACGTCACTAGGTTGTAGCTGTGCAGATGCGGGCCTCAAGCTGTAAGAAGGATGTAGGCAGAGAGAGAGCCGTTGTCATTGTCGATTGAGTAGAGTGCGAATCCGGTTTCTGTATGTGTATATGTTTATCTTGTTAGCTCGCTGAGAGGACGAGTTGTATCGTGCTTTGCCGTTTCAGCGAGATAACGACTGTGTAGGGATTTTATTTATGCGTGAAAGAGAGAAAAGGAGAGAGGAAATTCAACGACTCGCTATCGATTCTGTACGGTCGAGATGTGTATGTGTGATACGCGTCGATAGCATGTCGATGTATAACCGTGACGATGTATTTATTGAGGAAGATGTTACTCTTAGAGGACGAAGAGTTTTTATTGTTATAATATATGCGCTCTGTTTGTTAATATGCACCGAAGCATTGATATATAGTCTTAAGAATATTCGACTGAGTAATTTCGTTTTCAACTCTGCAAAAGTACACTTATATAATACTAGCCGAGGAAAAAAGCTTTGGGAAATATGATAATTTTCCGCGGCGTTGTTCATTTTTTTACGAGCTACCCAGGCGTTAATGCAGACAAACAAAAATCAATGAAAAATGATTTTTAACGATTTTACACGTACACCCATTACACACCTAAATACAGACAAGTTTCGCGCGATTGCATAGCAATTCGCGCATTTGCCACTGATATACTATATAGTTATCGATACAAGTACTGATTAAGTCAATTTTAAAAAAGTCATTTCTTATCAAATCCTTTGAGAACAGTTTTTTAATGCAATTTACACCAGCCAGTTGAATCTTTTAAACGAATACTTTGTGGATAACTGTAGATTTTCAATTTTTATATAAGAGCAAGGTTATAAAAAGAAGAAAGTTAAAACGACTTTTTACCGAATTAGATACAGAGTGCATCAAGTTTCAAAATTTATGTGGACTATTGTTATTATATATATGTGAATTATTATTTATCGACTCTACTCAATTGATAATCGCGTGTGTTAGCCGTATATAAAAACTCCAAAAGTTAAGTGAAACACGAGAAGTAGTATAGAAGAGGAGAAGATAAACTATGAGTGCTGTGGTTCTTCAACGGCAGTGCGCGAAGAAACTGTTACACAGGGACACTGTTGTGCGATATTATAACGATTCGGTGGAGCTTTGACAGTGCGCTTGTACAGTGCGAGTAAAGCGTTTGTAAATATAGAATGCGAGTGAATGATAGAAAGAGAGAGAGAGAGAGAGAGATGAGAGCGATTTTAGGATTTTAATATATTGTAAACGTTATAAGGACGATTGTTCGTACACATTAATCACTATTCGCTTCTTCGTTCTTTGGGAATGATTTTTCTGTATATCCTCTGAAAATTTGGTTCGCAACCAAAGGTTTTTATCGTATATAGTGTGAAGCGCCTCGAACAAAGAAAGTATACAGCGATAATAAAGAAAATAAAAATCATCAAACCTATCGTCATTATTTTTTCAATGGAAAAAAAAGTGGAAAAAAGAAAACCGCATCCTCCGATGATTTTTGTTATACGCGTGTATATCCTTTCTCCTTCGAGGTGCGTAATGTGTGTATCTCGTGTTCACGAATCTCTTTTATTCAAACGTTACACTCTTCAAATTTTCAGAGGAGAGACGAATGTTTTTTTTTATTTTTATTTTTTTTTTTATCTTATTTTCATTCTATCGGGCTTTGAAGAAGCAAACACAAACTCACAACATACAACCCACGAGGCGATCGCGACATTTTTCAGTATATCGCTTCAGGATATAAGTCAATATATGCACACGTTGTAAAGTTATATAGCGTTTAAGTATGTTTAGCAACGACGTTTATTCTCAAAAAGAAGCAAATCAACTGAAAGTCCGGTATATGTCTGTTTGCCTTTCGTGTCAAACATATCTGCGCGCACGGTGAAACGGCAACAGGCGCGGGGAAAAAGTCTCGAGTATATACTTCGTTATATTTACTACTACTGCACATCGAACACAAGCTGAACAAGATAAAAAGACAAACTTGAAAAATCAGAAGGCGGGCGCGAATCGATGCACAAACAACATTTTACGTTTTTAAAACACACAAGTTGCGCGCGCGCGGCAGGTTCGTATAACAGCGCGTGCGCGCACACGCTGAAAAATCATTCGAAAGACATGAAAGTGAGCGTCTCGCTGTAGTTATATATCTTTGCGAAGAAGACAATAGCGTACGTAATCCTGTTATAAGTGGCTCGACAATTTCTATTCTCTTTTTTTTTCGTTTTAGCCAACTTCTGGAGAAAATAATTAGCCCTGCAATCTCGGCCCGACATGCACGTACACTAAAAAAACTAATTACCAAAATTAAAGAGTAAACTTTATGCTGTTTGCGTAACTGTTCTCTTAAAATTCTTAATCTCTGTGATACTGCCAATAGAAGGAAGTAAAGTTTGTGTCCCAGACAATGATAAATTGAATTATAATACGAAGATTAAGTCTGAATTGAGAAAAGAGTTATTCAAACGTCTAAAATTTATTTTTAGTAATTTTTCTTTATAGTGTACATAAAAACCGCCAACACGGAATTTATATTCACGACAACCGGAGGACATGATGTTACTCTCGAATCTAAAATATGTATATGAACGTATATCAGCTGAGTGTTTATATATACATATACATATATATTTTTGCATTTATTTCCCATTGAATTGATCGGTCGTGTAAATAGCGTATAAAAGAACATATATATATTCACAGGGACACATGGCATATACACATTTACACGTACACGCATATATACACCATCATATATATATATATATATATATACGTCTTAAAACAAACGTTTATTCCTACACGCCGACATGATGCGAATAAAAAAAAGTAATTCAAATGGATCATATGAGGGTCTCGCACTACGCCGTAGGCTATATAACGATAAATAAAAAGTACGCTATAGGGGCATCGAAGACTAAAAAAAAAAATACAATGAATCGTGTATACCGAGTCGCGAGTGTAAAAAGACGACGATCTGTATAGAGGAGCGTCGTCACCGTATATGTTGTTTTTTTTCTCTGTTTTTCTTTTTCTTTTACGTTTCACGTGTGTCGAAAGCCTAAGTAGTGGGTATATATATTTTTCGAAAACGAGAAAAGAGACCGAGTGAAAACACGCGCGCGGCCCACGACAAGACGGTGAAAATGTGTTTGCGCCCGTGAGTGGAAAATAATAAGTGTATCATGGTAAAAACTTTTAAATATATACGTTTTTTGGCCTATCGTAATCACTAATACACACAGAGACACACGCGGAATACGAGACACTGTTTTTCTGCGGTATAGCGCACGACATCTAAACAATTCGCCTATTTTTGTTGGCTTTGCTTATTATAAACGATCGTGAGAAATTGTATAAATAAATATATATATATTTTTTTAAAAGTCAAAGACTTTTGGTGAGAGATGGGGAATTTTTTGTGATTAAATTTTTCTGTGATTTCGTTGTTCAGAAAAGAGTTGATTTAAATCTGTTGAAAAAGCAAAAGAGAATGTGCTAACGTGATATGTGCACTATAATAAAAGTAGCGAAACAAAGCACTTGTTCAGATGTCGCGCATTATACGTGTACCGTTATATTAGGAAAAAAAGAGGAGTTTTATGATGAAAAAAAAGAAGTCGTTCGGGTAGCATAATATTGCAGTTACTGTTAAATTGATTATTGCGATGATTTGTTATGAAAAAAAAAATAATAATAAAATAAAACGGTAGAAGCCTACGAAGCTTACGAACGAACGCGTATTGTTGAACGATATAATAAAAAAAAACGATAAAAATAAAAAATAAAAAAACCAACTGTTACACGTGCGTGCAAAGGCCGAGGAGACGCGGCTTAGACTGATGAAAGAGTTAGAAGCGAAAAGTGGGAGACGCGAAGATGGGTGTAAGTTAACGCGGAGGTGGAGAGAGAAAAATTAACATAAGCTCAATTAGAGAACATGTTCGCGCATAATTAAGAGGTTCTATTTACATATACATGTTTTATATTTGTAATTAACGAATCATCTATTAACTTAAACATTACCTGAGAGGGAAGGAGAAAAGAAAGAGAACAACAATTTCTTATGACTATGTTATCTCCAAAGTATTTGCTCAGCATAGCGCTAGAGAAACGTTTGATGAAGCGAAAGTGTGGCCTATCGAGAGAGAGAGAGAGAGAGAGAAAAAGGAAACGTATTAATCGAGGTAAACAATACAAATATTGAAAATTTCATGGAAATTTTTTGTACAAGAACATTTTTATATAAATGTATTGAATTTTCAAAGACTGGAACTTAAACTTTTTGGATATTATCACAACTTTAGAGCAATATAATATTAATTTTGAAAAATAAAGAACTGAAAATCTTTTACCATCCAATGTTTTATGTCCTCGGTGAATGATTTTTTCTATCTCTCTCTCTCGGTATGGTAAAAATGTTAAGGGATAGTAAGCAAAGCGGATATACGTCCACAACAGTACCTTGGAGATGGACATACCATCTAAAATAATATGGCACGATATTTGATATTTTACATGATAAACAAAAAAAAACTAATAATTCCGTTGATTATTCTAAGACATAGTCAATCCTAATTATACAATCATTAAGATTATGAGAGAATGCATGAGAAATAGAATGCGAGCGAAACGTGTGTTGAGAAATTAATCATTTTAACTGTGTAAATAATGTACATAACTGATTCTTAGATAGATATTGAAAATTGATGAAAAAAAAACGCATTACGAATTACATATATCAATAATTACGAGAGGAGAATGTGGGAAAAAGTGAGAAAGATCGAGAGCTTTTGTAATAAGTATATTAAAAAAAAGTATAGGGTCGATGTTCTCATCGCACACTTTGCATCTTCGCGCGATTTTTTCCTCATCGAGAAAAAAAATACTCATCATATGTGGTGGCGGTCCTTTTTAAACGAAACAAAAAAAATTACTCACACACACACCCACACAAATGAAATAATTAATACTGCGTATTATCAATTAAACAAAAAATGAACGTATGTGCACGAGCGAACGCGCGCGCGAGCGCGACGAAAAAAAACCCTAAGAATTAAGAGCTGTGTATAATTTATTACAAGAGTGTGTACTGTGTAAACGAACGAAAAAAAATAATAATAACAGTATATAAAATAAAAATATGGAAACTATCGAAGCGACGAATCGTCGGAGCACCGGCTGTTCGCTCTCCATTTTCATCGTGCAATGCAAAACTCGTTATCACCGTTATCTCGATGCAAACGAACAAAAAAAAACCATAAAAATAAGCGATCGAAAAAAAATATGATAAAAGGCACTATCTATACGACGCGCCGCGCGCCAAGTTTTTACGTTTTGCCGCGAGTGCGCGCGCGCAGAGACAGACTTCTTTCCTTTGATTGATCGACTAAAAAACTACGTGTACACGACTTTTATATATCAACCACTTTTTCCCTTTTTTTTTATCTATACACGATTTTACGAACCGTTTGTATTTATAAACACCGATACACACGAGCATACACATCGTCTCCAAAGACGCACTTTATTCCGAGCGACTTTTGCGTTTTTTATACACACGTGTCCCGAGAAGAAAGAAACAAAAAACACAAGAAGATTTGTATTACCTAATGCGCGCGATTGTGCGGACTAATGATCGCGTTTGATTAAAGAAGCCCATTTACGATTGCCACATATGATCGCGCGTTTTTAGGTATACAGATTTTTTTCAAGCTGTTAAAATATTCTTCTCTATACCGAAGCTGTCGTGTAATCCGAGTAATCGAGAGAGAAAGAGAGAATGAGAGAAAAATGCCCTCCGCTATTACGACAACACGATTTGTCCTTTCGCTCTCTTGTACTCTCGTTCTCTCTCATTCTCAAACTTATTTCTGCCCCCCACCTTCGATCGTGTTGTAGGAACAAAACACAGACCCAATTGGTTCGGTACGTACGCGAACGCTTCCACCTATGTGCCAATACACTTAAATAAATGTTTTTCGATGTGTGTAATGTAAAAGACAAAGAAGAAAAATAAAAAAAGTAAAAAAGCACGAGAGGAGAGAGAGAGAAAAATATCCACGTACGAGAGAAAAAAAAACGCGTGCGTGTGCGTATGTGTGTGCGAAACTATATCCGCGTGAGCGCGCGCGCGCCGAAAGAGAGAGAGAGAGAAAGATAAGTGCGACAAAACATTTTCATTATCAAAGCTCGTTTATATCCGTAAGTATTCAGTGTAAACAAAGATTTAAGAAAAAAAAATGTAAATCCTCCGTCTTAATTAAGGGAATAATGAAAACCGAAAAGGCAAAAGGAAAGCGTTTATAGAGGGGAAAGCGTTGTGTGATGCACAAGGACACCCGCGCGAAATCGCGTAACAAAATGTTGAGAGGAAGAAAGAGAAGAAGAGTGGAAAAGCGAGATAATGAGAACGAACGAGGCTGGAATAGGAAAAAAAAGCTCTCCAAACGAGAATGAAACTTGTATAATATAATTAACAAAAAAAAAATTCATCGTACATTAATTATTGTACATATATATAGTATTTTTACATTCTAATTCTAAATTCCATTTCCGATTCTAAATGGTACAGTACAGCTCTGTGTGCTTCGCCTGTCATCCTTGCATTATTACGCTACGTAATGTGAACGAAAAAATCAATCTTCCTTTTTGTTTTCTTCCAGAGGAAAAATCTCACTGTCCTTGCAATGTTTTCTTTCTTATCGTAATTATTATTATTATTATTATTATTATTATTATTATTATTATTATTTAAAAATTATGTTACGTTATCATTTTTATCGATAGTATGTAAGAGAATTATTTTATTTCGTGTAGTTTCATTAAGCTGTTACTCTATGATTCGTATAAATGTATTATACGATTGGCGTTTATACACGAGAAATCAAAGAACGCACATTTCAAGTCCTTCACGTGTTTTACTTTACGTCGCCGTTCGCTAAAAACGAATTTTGTGACGCGCGTGACATAATTTCTTTTTCGTTGTATACCGTGTGACGTGCACGACTGACAAAAGCGATCCGTGAATGAGGAACACGACAACCGAGAATCAAATTTACTTTTTAACTTTTTATCGTTGGCGTCGACGCTGTAATTACAGGAGACAAAATGCACGAAGGCAGAGTGAAGCTTAACACGCTAGTCCTTAATTTAAAACCAAAGTACGACGAAGAAAATTACGTATAGCTTTTAAGCGAATCTCAAATTAACGAATGAACGTGAAAGAAAGCGAGGAAAAAAAGACAGCTTAGAAAAACTGGAAAAACCGCAGGAAAAACGTCACACATCTCACATACACACACTTTTGTGTCTTCGCGAGCATGGAAAAAAATCGAGAGAAGATCTGTAATATGATTATTATATTTAAATGACTCAATCATTGTAAGTAGTTAACGGGAAAGAGAAAATCCGAAATAAGCATTTAAGCTGCTAGACATTTAAATAAGCAGACCTATTTTACATGTACGTTTTACTTACAATCATTTTTTTATTATTATTACTTATTGTACTTTTTTATTACACGACGATTTGTATGTTATTTTACACATATAGAAGGACTTTTGTCGGTTAGCAATACGGAATCTGTCTCTGTACATTGTTTTTCTATTGCGACTATTAAAAGTAATTATAAAAATTTATATTTGTCTTTTATTTATTCCTTATATGTATCCTAATTTGTATACCATTTATTTGAAAATCCCATACATAAAAAATATTAAATTAAGTAAAAACAACTACGAATATCTAATTTCATTACATTATTATTATAAATAAACGTAGAGAAGTTCAAACTTAAAGTTCAATGACTAGAACAGCATAAACACCCGGAATGGGAACAACATAAACAACCGATAATTATTTCCTGCGTACTTTAAAAATATCCATTAACAAATATTTAATTTTTCAATGTTAACTATAGCAATTTAGAAAACCGGAAATACCAGTAACTATAATTATTTTTTATCTTCATACCTTTTATTCGAGCGTAAAGCCTCAGACAAGGAAATAAATTTTTATATTTCCACCGTAAAAAGCACCTCGGTTATTCATTCGAGACTTTCCGACGATTTATGAGAACTTTCAGCCATCCCAATCCGAAAAAAGGAGCAACTGCGCCGCCGCACTTCACACTCATTTATCCTTAATTGAAATACAACTTTTCAATTGTAAAAGAAAAAAAACAAAGAAGAAGAAGAAGAAGAAAAAGAAGTACCGATCCGTACAGCATTTGCAACAGTAGCGCGTAGACATATCCATCCACGCGCCGCATCTGAAAAGAAAAGTGTTGCGATTCGTCTTTGTTTAGTTTTGTGTCGCTCACTCGCTCCAATTAAAATCCGTCGACAGAGCCAGGCAACAACTGCGACAACAAAAAGTGTCGCACGCGCGCGCGCTTGGTTATTACTTCCAACTTTCTCTCCGACCCGCTAGATGTTATATATATACACGAATTTCCGACAACGAACTTAAATGATAATGATGATGAGGAACCTGCGACTTCCGATGGGACACTACGGAAAAATGAAATCGAGCGTGAAAAATACAAGAGAGAAGCAGCCGCAACAGAGTAAAACGCCTTTCCATGCTTCGTGATTGTCATTCACCCGACGCGTACGTGCCGCATGGCTCCATTCATTTTACTGTACCCCGTGCCCGCTCTTGTCTCAGCCTGAGATCTTGAGGTGGACTCGCACACTGTAATGAATAAATCTTCTTTTCACCGCGCGTGTCGTTTTCCGGAGTTCGCGGAAACCGTAGGTATGCACGCTTTTTTTTCACTTTTGCTTTTTCTCTGGCCACGTTACCGCAGCGGTTGTGTAGATATATATGTATGCGATCGTTATGCGCGTACCTTGAGAGAATTTGAAATTTTTAGAATGCCACGGTATCCGATCGAGTAAAAGTGTTATACTTTCTCATTTTAATATATATTTTTTTGTTCGAGACGTTATTTTTCCAATTGAAAATATGAACGTTTTAAATATTCGAAACCTTTGGTATTGGAGAAGATAATCGTATAACGGTAAAATTTCCGTCGCGGTCTAGTTCGTCTACAGCTATACAAGTGCAAATGATTAGATCGATATATCGGCGATACACGTTTTACGAGTTGAAATGTCTTATTGAAGAAAAGTCAGTTTCAATCTAAATGAAAGAAAGGTTAATTAGTACGTGTGCTGCGGAACATTCCACATTTTTGTTTTTATTGGCAACGAATGAATTTTAAAAATACTAGCTATAAATAAATCAAAATTAAAATATATAAAAAAAAAAGTAAAACTCAACATATTTACGACTAAAGTTACCGACCTCGCGCAGCGGATGGAAATATAATAATGCACACACGAGAACAAAACATCGAAACCGCACCTCTCTTAAATCGTATCTTATTATCGAGAAACTCGACAATTTTCTAACGCTCGCAATTGCATTCAAGGAAAAAAGAACAACTTCTACGTATCCAAAACAACAATGTAAAAGTGCACTACTCTACCTATATATACAACCAAAACATCAGCTCAAACAGCTCGTATATAGCCAACACCGTCGTCGTCGTAAACAATCAAAAATGTGCATACGCAAACGAGCCGAGACGTTAAGATATTCTTTGCACGGCTCTCTATAGATCTTGAGCGAACGATCGGGAATTAGAAAAGCGAAACCGCGCATATATATATACGCGAGCGCGCGCCACATAGATTAAGGGGGAATACCTCGCGATCGTGTCGTGAATTATTCGCGCGCGATTTTCGGCGAGAAAGAGAGAGAGACAATATGACGCCGCTCCTAGTTTCTAATTTTCGACGTTGGCTTGTGTTTTCTCTCTTTCTCTGCGCAAGACGCACTTATTCTTTTGTTACGAGTATAAACACGAGCGACGACACGAACTTTTTCACTTTTTTTATCTTGCGGGTACATGGGATATAACGTAAGAAGTACTATACTACTATACGTTTGTTTTGTAATTTTTCGGAAGTTCGTTGCCAGTGTCTCCGTGTGTATTCGTATAACGAGGGAAAAAGTTTGCATGAGTCGCGCGCGCGCACGTAATTGAGACTTTCTAAAAATTGTCGGAAATTAGGAAAATAATCGTTGTATATTATACTGTGTATACATATGTCCGTTGTCAATTGTACTGCGTGTATATATACATTTATCATAAAAAAGGAACTATAGTATCACTTAAATTTTAATGAGTTATACGTTACTTATTAGAAAGAACAATCACAGGTATATAATAATACACTATTCTACATCCGATTTCTAGTACTATATTTTTTTATATTGGTCATTGAATACCTATTTTTTCAATTCAAACGTTGCCTCGAAACCATCTAATTAAACCAAATAAAACCAATCTCGATTTCAGTCTTAAGAACCTCTATTACAGTTTACGTAAAATAATTGTTGCCCACAGATCTCATCAAGTTCGATCGTTTGCATACAAAATAAAAACTCAAACTTCTTGATAATTTATCATTATATCAGTATATACCATGCACAATAAAATATTTTATTTTTACTTTCTAAATGCATAATTCTACAACCTACTGTCCCGTACCATATATCTTTTTTTCTCTCTCTCCCTCTCTCGAACTATATACCAACCGAACTCGAAGTACTCATTAACTATCACCGAGCAACATTCAATCGTATGAAACCTCCATACTCGTCGCACTTGGCCGTGCTAACATATATTGACATCGAGCGTAACAAAAAAAAACGAGTCACTTTCTCACGCGCGCGTGCGCACAACTGCTTTGAATTCCTTCGTCCTGTGTCTATAACTCGCATACAAACCCCTTATAACGAAGCCTCGGCTATCACCATATGTATACATATACATACATACATATACACACACGTCTCGTCTCGCTCTTTCAATCGGCAATTCACACACATAAACAACGCGCGCGAAACGCTCGAACGGCTAGAAATCTCGGTTCGTCTATGTATCGCATCTCGCAGAGTTTTCACCGCTACGGCCGCGTGTAAAAATGGAAAGTCGTGGATCGAGACACTTGTCTTATATGTATATATATATATATATATATATATAGGCACAATGAGCATCGTATAGTAATTGCAGCAGTAAACAGCGACCGTGACCTTGGCGACCGTTGCAGTTCACCGGCCGCGACCGGCCGCGGCATATATACGCATGAACGAAAGCGAGAACAGCATTGGAACCGCGTGTATATAGTGTGTTGTATTTGTATGCGGTTACACCGGTTTTTTCTCTTGCGGTATATATAAGGCATAATTATATAGCGTTTTAGAAACGGTGCGGTAATTAGCGAGGGTCGGTTCTGCGAGTGTATATATATATTGTAAACAGTGTATGAAATATGTGTGCATGTTTTCGTTAAGGTGTGTGTTGGGTATGTGTAGTGAAGGAAAATCCCCGTGAAATTTCTTTTTTTTTCGGGTTTCAGAATACAAATGTATTATAATATGTATACATTTATATATATATATATATATATACGTGTGAAAAATAGAGAAAGTAGATCGAAGTTTTTGATAGAAATGCAAGATTTTACTGATTGTTCATTTCCGGCGGTGCAATTGAAACAGCATCGAATAATTGGGTCACTGAAATCGAAATTCTATTTGATGCTCATGATGATAGTTATTTTCGTTAATTGCGCTATTTTGTCTGTTTGTTAATCTATATCTCCAAGTGGTCAAATAGATATTGTAATAAATATATTTCGTATTTCTATTTTCTTTATTTCCGGCCGCACGTTACAATGTTAAAAGAAAAGTTTGAGAGCAATTTGTTTACATCAAATCTGTAATTGATTATTATCGGGATCAAATAGCATTTCCCTATATGAAATTTCATTTTGCCTATGATATGTAATATAGAGCTATAGAGATTGCAGATATATATAACGTAAATGATACTGTTCTAAGCTCGTGGTAGGAAACGGATGAGAGAAAGAGACATACACAGAACAACGAACCCCATAGGGGATTACTTCATTTTTCTCACGCTATCTAGAACATAACTTTGTCTTTATCTAATATCTTTATAGTAGTCGACGAGAAATCTAATATTAAAAGATAAGGGGAGTCCGGTGTAGTATGTACTACGTGATCCAGGAAATAAATTACCTATCAAGTGATACTATGTATAGGAGAGATGGAGAACGAAAGGCCAAGGACATTAACCATCTTGGACAAAAAAACCGAAAAAAGCAAAGAAATCACTAGCATTGTTATTGCGAGCTCTATACTGCAACTATATATACGCTTCAATGCACAAATTATTAAGAAAAAGTATACATAGAAAGTGAAATTACCGTCGCCACTGCATATCTATATCTCTATAGAAAATTTGCATTTCCTATTCAACGCCCGCAGCCGGGCAATCTCTCATCATTATAAAATCATTTCTTTTCTTTCACGTTCGCCAGCTGATTTCAATGAAAAAAAAAATTCAAAATATGCAATTACACCGAATACCTTGCAGTTATATTCCAGAAAACCGATATAAATATTACTGTAGCTTTGGTGAAAAATGCTTAATCAAGGCATTTCATCACCGAGGCGCCAACCTACACACCCCGCCCCTCATGTTTTATTAAAGACACGCGCGCCTCGTTTACTCACTCGCGCCAAGATCTGTTTATATAGTACAATACACCAAGCGAACCAAAGCTCTCCAACCAAGCGAAACAATGAGCATATACGCACTGTAAGGCGCGCTTTGCCGCAGAAAACCTCCTCCGACGCAAACGAAAAAATTTCTCCTTTCCAGCTGTACAATACGCACACCGCGTCCAAACGAAAGTCATCCTTTCCTTTTTCACCTGGGAACCCGAAAAAAAGTGAATTTAATTGTACATATATATATACATACACAACTGCTTTGTATGATGCTTACGAAAGCACGTAAGTAAAAGCAGTACAATTACAACTATTAGAGGGCAAAGTGTCATTCTTCCGAAGATTCAACTCCATATACATGTATTATACGGCATGTATACGCGCAAGCGGTCAGTATAAGCCGCGCGCGCGGCTTTCCCCATTTATGACGCGTTTGCCCGTGAACTCGAATCAGGTTGCTCATGCTATATACCGGAGAGCGCGGCGATGCGTGCTCTCTCCCTCTTTCTCTCTGCGGCAGTGTCGTCGTCCCTACCGCGCGCGGGAGGAGGAGAGTGAGGAGGGGAGTTAAGTGCGCGGGGGTATAAAACCGTAATGCACGATATTTTGGAGGTCAGTCGGCATCCAGATATACGACTGGTATATCTGGACGGATTTTGGGGCTATATATAGTTGGTTGGGTTTTGGTTTGTTAAGAAGTGTGGAGAGAAAGAGTGTGATATTTTTTTTCTACCAAGTGTCCGGTGTTTCACGAGTTCATCATGATATCCGTGAGTCGATCTGTTTGTTTTATTAATTTATTTCTCATTCATCGTATCATTTTGTTCATGAAATAGAATGATTTTTTTTTCATTATTAATAATCGCAATGAATATAGTTTTGTAGGAAAATTACGGAAAGTATTTGTATAATAGTTCCATATAAATCCTTAAATAAATAAAATTGGAACTAATAAAACAATTATAATTCGTACTTTTTGAACTTATTTTTATAAATTTTCATTTAGAAATTTGAATAATTTGAACACACACTTAACATTTTTTAATTAAATGTTTTTACAATGCACTATTTAAATTGTAAATTAAACTTTAAAAAATCCTTCATAACTTAAAGCAATCAAAGGGTTTTATACTCTAAATAAAAAGTTTACTATAATAACATATAAATTATATGTATTATACTAATGGAAACCTGTATTAATTCGTTTTATTTATTAAAAAAGTACACTTATTTAAATAAAAACTTTTCTAATTGAGTTAAACAAGATTTATGCGACTTATCGATATTCATTTTCTAATCATTCATATTATTTTCAACTATGTCCCGATCGTCATTGACAACCCCATATTTTAGATTACCTTTGCGGCCCTGTGCGTGGCCGTTATTGCAGCTGAATCTTCATCACTCAGCAGTAAGTATCTATCATAATATAGTGACACTATATAATAATATATACCGTTTATGTTTTTTATTTTTATAATTCACGACAATTTAGAGGAACTTGAATTAATAACAGTATTTCTGTAAAGAATAAGATGTTTTTAGAACGAAATAAAAAATTTAATATTATAAAAATATAATATACAATATAAAGTTTAAATATTTATTTATTTATTATTAAAATTTACTTTATTTTTTATTTTTTTTTTTTAATTTAGAAAAACAAATAATCGGTATCAACCGACTAAAATATTTTAATTTATTATCAAAAACTTTAAGAAAAAATTGTCCATTAAAGCATTCAAATTAATAGAACTTTAAAACATAAAATTACTATAAAGAGAACAACATCAAGTTTATATCCTCTACTTTTATATAAAAATATCTTTGTTTTCACTCAAGCCTCGACAACAATAAAACGTTTTTATTCCTCCAAAAGCCCATAAAACGAAACGAGACGATTTCTCGCTTTCATTGCAAACATTTACGTTCTACTTGCTTGCGGCTCCAACAACACCGGCACCTCGCGAATTTCTCGAAAATGACCATCACAGGCCGCGGCACTGCGTTTGCAGAGCAACGACGATATCTTTCACCACTCATCAATCATAATATACCGTATACTTGTAAAATCCCCCCCCCCCCCCCCATTCAAGCGTGACGCGCGGAAAAGTTTGCGCTATAATACAAGAGATCCCCTCTCAACTCGAAACGGGAAATCGGCAAGCATCATACTTTGGTATAGCGCTGTTGTTGCTCCACTTTCCTCTTTGCTTTTACGCTCAAGCATCGTCGATCTCTCGCCCCGTGCGATAATTACATGCACAGCTCGGCACACATGCTCGGCAGCCGCGGGAAAGAGGGAAAATCAGCGTCAGGTGCCAAGAAATTCGTATGGCTTTCTCCTCTCTATCGGCTTTTTTTCCACTCTTCAACTGCGTATACGCGCGCAAAAAAAACGAACGGTCACTCTCGTTGTAATTAAGCTCGAGCGAGCGCGCGGGATTTCTCTCGCGCACCGACAATAGAAATTGATTCGTCGCCGTCGTACACTACATATATATATACACGTATATATCGATCGTGCGATTATGATAATTGCAGCTGTATAATCGATCTATACGATCGGATATTATTATTGCTCGCGGATCGCGCTTTTTTTTATATCGCTTGAGAGCGTCGTTGTCGTTCAGAAGTAGGGAAAGTGCAAGCGCGTGCACGTTCATGGAAATTAAGTGGAACAGAGGTAGCCGCGCGTGTAGAGGCGATCGTGTGTATCTTTTTTTTATATATATATACGTGCACGCGGAGGGAGAGAACCTTTGGAAGAAAATCATGGCGCGTGGAACGGAGAAAGTCAATGCCGGCCGGGAAACAATATACCCATTTGCTACGTGTATATATGTGTATGTGTCTGTGCGCGCAAGTAAGTATCGGGTAACGGTCAACGCGTGTATACCCGCAAGATTATAAGACGAGCAGGAGTATAGTATACGCACACCTGCGCGCCCGTATAAGTTCAACCGATTTTCCCGTGTTGAATTACACTTTCATGCAAATTGTGCGAGGTTTAATCAACGCGAACTTTATGAGTAATACGATCATAGTGGTGCAGGTATATAGGTATATGTTATAATGATGAGCAAGTAGATTTAGCAGGACTGTTGTTTGAATTTTCCAAATTAAGACATAACGTTAATGTTTGCAATTAAGACAAAAGTGAAGAGACTCGTATGCGCGGTTTAACGATTTTTATTCGTGTTATAAAGAGAGTCAGGCGTTGTTACGCGTTACGTATAATATCTTTTTTCTCATAATAATTAACGACATATTTCTATAAGAATTTCAAAGGTCCCCATGAAATTTTTATGATCATTTAGAGTACACAAAAAAAGCTTGATTTCCACAGCAATTTGTCTCCCTACACGGCGTGAAAGTTCAATAAAAAAAAAACTAGTGAAATTTACAACAAGGAGCAGTGTATATAGATAAAAGATGAGCGTATACTCGAACTCTATACAAACACCAAACGACTTAACGTAACTCTCTCTCCCTCGTATATTATACTCGAAGCAACGCATCCCAATAATATAGCCTTAGAAAACTTTGCTTTCCATTTAACCCCAAAAGACACATTTTTCCCCTCTTTTCAAGGCTACTCCTCCGGGCCTAGCAGCCTACGGGATTACAGCGAATACAGTTCTGGTGGTGGTGGCAGTGGCAGCAGCAATGGTGGCTTCCTAAGTGGAAAGCCCAACTACAATGACCTCGGTGCTGCAGCTACTTACGTCGCTGTACGCGACTCACCGTACGCGAAAAGCGACTCACGGTATTCGAGCGTCGATACCAGCAGTGACAGGTAATTATATACCAGCAGCTGGAATCTTGTGATTTATTTACATTGACGCGCGAGCGTATTTTCTCTTTCTTCGCATGTGTCTTCTTTCATCTCGTTAAATATATAAGATCGTAAATAACTCGTGGCAAATATGTCGGTTTACGAGGTACACATATAGAAAATATTTCGCATTTCTCACTGCGTATTGTATACCGAGTATATCTATATACATAAACGAAAGTTTCACGTCATTCAACAACGACTATTCCCCTTTTTGAACACACAGCTCCGATCCGCGAACAACATTGAGCGGCAGCTTCTACAAGAGCAAATACGGCAACGAGGCAGTTGTCAACGCTCTACGTCCTACGTCCTTCCACACCTCACCCTCGTCCTCTCAATCCTCCTCATCTGCCTCCTCCAATGAACAGCCATCGGTCCACTACACAGGCGACTATACCGCGACTTCGTCAGGCGGTCACCCATCATCTGCTTCGTCCTATTACGACAACGGTGGTTCAAACGCAGCCGCAGGCTCGACCGAATACGCAACCTCAGGTGGCTTCACCTACGGCGACCGTAGCCCATCCGAACATCATCAACATCATGCTTACTCCTCAGAGGCTTCGACTGCTGGAGCACAGAGCGATTACGCGATGCAATCGGCCAGACCCGGAGGTTCGATTTATGGAGGATACAGTGGCGCGTCCGGACTAAGCGAGTACTCGCAGAATAGCAGGCCTTCGGGCTACAGCCATAGGTAAGAAAATAGATATTATGTCATAGATATTATAGAGTTTAATGAATTTGGATTACTGTAACGGATGGTGCACAGGAATATAATGCAAGATCGAGAAAAAATTAATGCATCCGAACTTTCACTGTGTAGTAACCCTTTAAAAGTGTTAATTGCATGGCGATTACTACGGTTTTCCATTAATCTATATGTACGTTGTAGAGTTGTTCTATAATCATGTTTTAATTTCATTCTCTGAGGAAGAGTCATTCACCTTGAGACCGCGTTGAAAAAAAGTAATCTAAAATTCGCTTTTCACGATTTTTTGTACACCGATGATGAGTAAAAAGATGTCCATTAAAGGGCCTCATGGGGCTTTAAATTACGTGCGTTGCACGTGTCGAAAGATTGATAATAAAAAAAAAAGCTATAACCGCATAGACGAGGCAAAAAGTTAAAAGACTCATCTTACCACAAAAACTTGGAGTACAAAGACTGTTTTTCTTAACTCTATCCAACAGCGGTTTGGTCCTCTCTGGTGATTACCCATCGGCGTCATCGAGCAGCAGCGCAGGATCTCATCATCATCACCCACACCATTCGTCCCAGCCAACGCATCACCGTGTCACCGCTGGTTACACTCTCGGTGACGAGTACCCATCATCTCACAGCATCCAACAGGTGCAGCCTTCGCACGGTTACAAGACCTACATCACAAACGGTAGCCCATCTGGACCTTCGTCTTATCCCAGCAAATCCTACCAGTCGGTCTTCGGAGCACTTAAGAGTCTCTTTGGTGGAGGTTCAGATGCCACTCCCAGTTCCAGCCATGTCTACTCCGCGGCTCCTGGTAGCAGTGGTAGCTCGGGATATTACTCCAGTGGAATGCACGGTGCGTCGTCCCATCATCATATGCCAGCTGGATACGCAGCCGCGTCTGCGCCCAGCTCCGTCAGCTCTGGTGGACCTGGATATTACTTTGGCTCTGGGTAAGTTATATAAAATATTTTTTATTCATAACATATGTATGAGGTAATTCATTTCGCTCAAGTTCAACAAATTAAAAAGGGAAAATTTATCTTATTTATCAATTCCAGTGCGTCTAGCTCGCCTTACTCCAAGAGCTACTCGCCGATGCGTTACGTAATGGGCCATGGTGGCAGCTCATCCAACCCAGGCAACAAAATAATCGTCGTACGCGACAGCAGCAGCGGCGGTGGTGGCCACTCACCAAGTTATCCGTCCAGCCTTATCTCGCCTTCCGGCTACGTGTCGAAGGGCAAGATCGGATTCGCACCCAGCTCAGGACCGAGTTACCTGTCCGCGTCCCCCAGCTCACTGGTTAGTATACATTAAATTTCGATTCGCTACATCGAAGTCTGAACAATGATCATTTTAATTAACGCAAGCTCGGCTTTTGTTACAGAGCTACACGAGTGGACCACCCAGCAGCAGCTACCCGAGTAACTATCCGAGCAGCAGCAGCGGCAGTGGTTTCGGTGGTGGCCACGGTGGTAGCACTTTCCTCGGCTACTCGGCCTAAAGCGTATATATATATCACGATCTGGAATTTTATTACACGGTGTCCTCGTGGAAATATTAATTTTCGTGGCAGAAAAGAGAAGAAAAACCCGTGAAAGTGTGCCGATGGTAACTGCTATGATGAGGGGAAACGGAAAACTTATTTGATTGGAATGATTTGATCGAGGCAAATAATTTGCGTTTCTTCGCACACTTTCGAATACAAGTTATATCGAATTATTTATTGAGCTTTAATGATTATTCTACTGCTTGGAAAGAATACGTCGTAAACTTATATGCGCCGGTAATTACTATTTAATTCACAAGGTATATGAAACAGATACTTTATCATGTGTATTTGAATCGATGTTACATTTTCGCACGATTTGCGATCTGAATTTCCATAAAGATACAATAATCGAATAAAATAGTTAACTTATATTATATACTGTATCGCAATGATGATAAAAGTATTGTGATATATTTTCTATACAATGATAAAACGGCATTGTGTGGACTTTCATCAGCATTTTACACACATAGAATGTTTATAGTTTTGTTATAAAACGCTATAAATGTAACTCATTCACAACTATATATGAAAATACGGGAAAAGTAGAATCAATAACATATACAATCGCAAGAAACATTATGAAATGAATTAGAGCTAAAATCGAAAAGTACCTGAGTATATTGTTTTCCATGGCGGAAAAATATTTCCACAAAGGGACCATCTAAAATACGAAAGTATAATACAAAATAATTCTGCTTTTACGATTATTATTCATTTTTTGAATTACGATGTTTTCTATTTATTAATCAAATGTCATTATTCATTTACGAGATATTAAAATTTCTTCTTCAAACAGTTATTTATATATACTTAATGGAAGAGCATCGTAGTTTATTTCATATGCGAGGAAAAAACGAAGAAAGATAAACATTTATCCATATATTTTATAGGGTATTTTATTCAAATTGTATAAAAAATCGACATGGTCGTACATTTTCAGTTGCGAGAGCGAGTGGTATATTATACGTGTGTGTTGCGATTGAATTTGTGAATATTTATTAAAATGTACTCGTAACTTGTATGTATCTTTAGGCGCTTAGTTTTGTACTGACTTTGTTAATAAAAAAATTGTTGCGATGACAGAAAAGGCACTTGTTTTCTTATCGTTATAAAGAGAAGTTATTATTTTGTCTTTCCCTGAATCTCTCTCGCAGTTTTCTCTCTATTTGCTTCAACTCTAGCTGATGGTGGTGGTGTGCGCATTAATTTTGGTTTCGCTAGAAAAGCTTCCTCCTCATCCTTGCTTTGAAATAATACTTTGTTTTTCTTTGGTATGCTAATTTTCTTCGGTTTGCTGAAATAAAAGTTAAACTTTTACTTATTTAGATTACTGAATAGACGTTCTTATCATGATTTTATTAAATATTCATTTTATGATTTGAATATATTCAGAAAAAATAGAATAAAATAAATTACTATATTTTCCATTGTACAATTGTTAAACTAACCATATACGTAAGTATTTTTGAAAAGTTTTTAATTCACTATATATGCTTGCAAAAGGGAAAGTATAATAAAAAAAAGAAAAGTTTTATAAAAAAAGAATAATAAACCTCTGCAATATTAAATCTAATGTAATGTAATATTCACATGTATATCTAATAGCATTTTATTAGAGCGTAAAGACTACAACTTTCGTGTACGATACTCATAATATTTATTATAAATTAATTAATAAAAAATCTATTTTTCACTCACGATATTTCTGTGCCACTTTTCTTCTCCATCGCTATAAAACAAAGATACGTTTTAATCTCACTCATGCGTATTGAAAACCGCAATTATTTTAAATTGTGACGTTGTTACTTACTTTCTGTTTTAGAATCGCTAAATGTAGTTTCACTTACAGCGATTACCGTTGAACCGTTTAATTCTGCTTTTTTACTTTCTCTAAAATTGTAACAGAAACGTTAATGTCATTGGAAAAAAGAAGTAATGAGAATATGTACGTGTAAATCATCTTTAGTTTTCAAACATAAATTGAAATAACTTTTAACAACTTTCGTTATTGCATAAATCGACACTGACATGATTAATCGAAGAAAAAAAGTCAAGAACCTGCACATTACTCTGATAACGATTGTTTCAATACTAATTTAAATTTTTAAAAGATCATATACAAATTGTAAAGTTAAACTAAATTAATTTTTATTTTCCTAATAAAAGGCGTGGCTCACATTTGACAAGCCCGATGTTGATGTTGTCAACTTCCAAAATAATTGTGTATGCTTAAAAAAAAACAACAACAAAGACAAATCATAAGTAATACATAATTTATATTAGTAAAATCATAAATGTTAAAATTTCTTATAAAAATAAATATTAAAATCAAATTGAAAAAGAAATGCGAAATCAAAAAATAAAAATTTGGTTTTAAACATATTGTTTTAAATCAATTTATTCTTTTCAAACAAAATTATTATACTAACTTTGACAAAACAGGATGAGATTGTATAACAGTATTCCCTTCGTTATTGGATATATTTTTTAATTTAAAGTGATAATCACGAATGCAATAATATGCTGTTAAGAAATTTTCTCCTTGAAGTTCTTCTTCTTCAACTTTAATTGGATCATTCTCTTCTAATTCTTTTTCTAAAACGTCGAATAACTCCTGGAAACAAATATAAGTGAAAAAATTACAAATATATATATACAGATTTCGTGACTTAAAATTGAGAAACTTACATCGTCTTCATCTGGAAATTCATCGTCGTCTGATAAGTATTCATCACATTCTCTTTTATGTGTCTTTAGTGTTTGGGAAAAATGATTTCTGTATCAAAAAATAACATGTTGAATTAGATAATTGAGAAAATACCTATACACCCCGGGTAAAAATAAATTATTAACTTACTTGAGGTCCTCTTTACTTTGTACAGAATGATATTCTAAAATCTCTGCAAGATGTAATTTTTTAGCCTCTTCGTTTATTTCATAATTTAATAAAAAATTTTGTAATGCTCCATTTACATACGGTAATATCTAGAATATAAAAAAATATTATACATATGAGGCGTTTCATGTCAAATGCCCCAGCGCAGCGCGCGAGCGTCAAATCATGTTATTTCTAACTCGTGTTTACGATACTAAAACGTACTTAAAAAAAATTTAATGATAAGCCTATCCAACGTATTTTTTCATCAGCTTTCCAATGGTGTAGGTAGTTTTCCCAAAAATTTTCATTTTCACCTTCAAAAAGTACAAAACGTCTTATATCTCAAAAAGTATATTTTTAATATTTTTTATGACACACCGTGCGTAAAGTGCCACTTTTTTACACACTTGCCAAAACGAGCGTGCTTAAAAATGGCACTTAACGCACGAAGTGTCATAAAATAATGTTTGATACACTCGAGCTAAAATCATACTTCTCACAAGTATCGAGCATTATTTTACCACATTTCGTGCGTTAAGTGCCATTTTTGAGCACGCTCGTTTTGGAAAGTGTGCAAAAAAGTGGCACTTTACGCACGGTGTGTTATAAAATCATATTTCTCACAAGTATATCGAAAAGTACTATTTTACCCTCTAGATCGAAAGTTGAGCATTTTTTTACATAGGAAATGATTTTTTTCATAATTTGCTCAGAAGTTTTCTTTGAGAAATAGAACGCGAAAGAGTAGACGCAGCGCTATTTCTGCGCGAAGTACGGCGCGCTGACTCCGCCTTAGCACCTGACTTGCGTGTCGTCCGGTGCGCTATAATCGTGTTGCGCCTACTCTTCCGCGTTCTATTTCTCGAAGAAAACATCCTCAGCAAATTATGAAAAAAATCATTTCCTATGTAAAAACTGCTCAACTTTCGATCTAGAGGATAAAAAAAATATTAAAAATATACTTTTTGAGATATAAGACGTTTTGTACTTTTTGAAGATGAAAATGAAAATTTTTGGGGAAACTGCCTACACTATTGGAAAGCTGAGTAAAAAATACGTTGGATAGGCTTATCATTAAATTTTTTTAAGTACGTTTTAGTATCGTAAACACGAGTTAGAAATAGCATGATTTGACGCTCGCGCGCCGCGCTCGAGCATTTGACATGAAATGCCTCATATACATTGTAAATATATAAATTTACGAAATTTTTAAAAAACTTTACGAAATGATTAACGATTTATCGATTAAATTAAAACACAGTACTTATAGCTAACTTAACAGGCCTTCTTTTAAAATACAACACCAACAGAAAAAATATAATTTTAATGAAATAATAACTTAAAATTCAATAGCATTTTTCTCAGAAAAAAATCTATTAAAATGAATTGCACCTATTGAACTTTAAATACCGAAAATCATCTCGCCAATTACTTCAAAATCAATGTCGAGTATACCAAACACTCTCCTAGTTAATGTTACAACTGCTTACAGATATACAATCAGTAGATAATAAACTTGTCATTGTTGAAACAAATAATGGCGCAATCACAGACGCTCTAGAACGAGCTTCACTTTGCAGTGAAAGATTCATTAGTAAGGCACAAGAATATTCCAATCTATATGGTCCCATTCTAAAATTTTCATTACTAAGATGATATATCAGCCATTCAACTAAATTAGCTTCAATCATATAATCTCTCTGTTGCTTTCTCAAAGACATTTTTTGAAGTGTTGCTAAGAGCATATCTAAAGTTACACCATCACCTATGCCATCGTTACAATTATCTAAATATTTAATGATCTGTATGTAAGTTAATATAAAGAAATATTATTTACAAACATAATTCATTGTAAATTGATTTTTTTTTAGATAATTATTACATCTATTAAGAAAATACATACAGCATTTAATACAATAGGTCCAGTAGTTAAATATGTTCGTCCAATACTTAATGATGCTATTGTGTTTAAAAATCGACTTGTAGTTTGTTGAAGAAAACTTATTGTAACTTCTGAATTCACAGGTTGCAAAATGGATGAAAGAATATGTCTTTCACTATTATTTAATATATGTCCCTGCAAACCAAGTATATCATTTCTTGCATATTCTTCTACAATTGCATCTTTATTATTCGATTCTGTTAAGGTAAGTTTCTGAAAATAAATAAGTAATATTTATGAATTTTTTCATTGTTAGTATTTATATCTTTAATTATATAACAAACTAACTTGGCGTAATGCTTGAAGTAATAATAATTTTGTTTTTGTATTTGCACTTTTCAAATGAAATTTAATTTTCTTATAATCTAATAACTTAGGAGCACTTGAATTACTGTTGATGTTTTCTTTTCTTTGTGAAGTGGTAATATCTTTAGGTAAATCTTTGAAGTCTATACTTGTAGTCTGTAATTAAAAAAAAATCTAAGTAGAATCAAACTAATAAATATCAAATAATCAACTTATATGAATAATTTATTGATACTCACTTCTGAATCAGTCTGTAAATCTCTATTAAATCTATCTGGAAATATTTTTGTACATGTTTGTAAAATCATATCCATATTAACAGGCTGACCTCGAACTGAATTTTCCAAAGCAATAGTTAATTCCTCCGCAATCTCATTCATTTTTTGATAATCTTCATGTAGTTTATGAAATCTTAATTTTAATTTTCTATAGTGCTTGTGTACATTTAATAAACGTAATTTTGTAATACTTAATTCATCACTATATAATGTAGATTGTTTATTGGGAATAGCAAAAATACTAGGAGTTACAATGCTTGCTATATGATGTGGTTCACTTATCAATGAAAAACCAGTTCCAGTTTTAATACTGCTTATGCGAGTCTGTGTACCTCTATTAAAATAGAAATATTAATAATTTTGAAAAGAAGTATAATAAATAGAAAAAAACTAAATCTGGTTATTATATTCATACTTACACAGTATGTATATTATTTTCTTCATTTGAATGATGATGATTTGCAATCCAGTTTTCAATTTCTTTATTTTTTATAACTGAGTGAATAATGCGATCACATACAAGTAACTCTCCATCATTTTTAGTTAATTTACTGTTTGGTTCATATTTAGTATTACAGAAAGAAGCATTACATAAAAAAGGTTGTCTGAAATCTTTTGACTCTTTAACATCAATATGTGAATTATGGTAGAAGGTTTTTAATTCTTCTTCTGGTAATAAATATTCCCTCTAGAAAATAAAAATAAAATTTTTCAATATTTAAATAATTAATATTTTGATTAATAGTTACATTTATATTACTTGACAAAATCTTGCAAGGAATTTTTCTAAATCTATATTCAATTCTTCCAACCAATCTATGAGAAATATATTTTTTACTGACTCATCTTCATATGGATTATTGATATATGGTAAAGCAAAAAATGTCATGAATGAACTATCTTTTAGTTCTTTTGTTGATTTTTGGCCATCATAAGAGTTTAAATAATCTTCTAATTGTTTCATATTTTGAAGTGATAATTTAATTTGTTCACCTTCAGAATTCTATGTGCATGTGATTCAAAATATTATATTTTTATAAACATATTAACAAATAATTTAAAAAATAATTAATACAAAAATACCTTTTCATCATTTATAGAACTAAATTTTTCTGCAGCACTTTTTAAAATTATTGATATTTTACTAGAATCTCCAGGTACTTTAACAAATACAAATATAAATTAGTTAGAATAAATATTATAGATATAATTGTATATCATATATTACCTAAATTAACATTCTGATGCAATTGGATAATACGAATTGGTAAAATTGCAAAGTGTACTCTTAACTTTAAAGTCAATAATTTATATTCAATTAATCCTTTTACATAAGATATAAAGAAATGATCCCAAACCTGAAAAAATTTGTTTTTATTATATAATATATTTATAATTAATAATAAAACAAAAAATATATGCTTACATAAAAAAACTTGGGCCAATCTGCATTCAAATATTCCAGCATAATTATATCACAGATTTCATTAAATATAGTTTGTCCAGCAAAAATTTCATCTTTATTGTCATTTTGATTTATAATCATACTTAAATTATCTCTATCCATCTTAAAAGTAATCACAGAAGTTGTAATTTATTTATTTTATTACTTTATAGTTTATTAAAATAAAAAAGAACATTTTTTTTTTAAATTCAGTAAATACCTCTTCCAAAGATCGATTTTTATCGCATTTCTGAAAATCATCATCTGCAACCCTATTAAATGTGAATATTAATACATTTAAATTTTTCATTGTTAAATGAAAATAATTATATTTACTTTTCCTCGTCGGGTTCCGAACATTCCGGCGCCTCCATTGCGACTACACACGTGCCGAGACTTGTGCGAAACCTGTATTTCGATCCGTCATATTTCTTCCTATAGCATATTACAAATTGTAAAATCAATAACGCGGGTTATTTGTAATCATGGAAAGTAGAACGATATTACCATCAAAATGCGATTAGGACGATGCATTCAGGCCGGCTATAAATCTTGCAAAATAACCCCATGGCGTAGCTCCATTGTTTGTATACAAAAATTCAGCTGTGCAGCACTCGCAATAACAACAATGCAGTCAAACGCATTCCGCAAACAAATCTCGTTTACAGATCGTCGATTAAAAGCTTCTTCAGCGTTCTCTAAACGATTTCGTTCGTTGATACCCTGGAAAGCGTTAAAATCTGTACAATGTGTAATCGTCTATTAAAACTGAATTTTCAAAAATATAAAACTTTACAATTCATACAAAGATAAAGAAATTAAGCACTAAGCAAGTCCGAAAACCTGATACCTATAATATAGTTAAAGCAGACGCCGGTATGGAAACGGAGCAACGATCAAAGACACAACAACAGTCGATGCAGGCGCGCACACGTCATAAACGTAAACATGAGAAATCCTGCCGGCAGGTAGCGCAACGCTCGCCCGTCTCTCTCCTCAATGTCAAATATTAGATTATCAGTCGACGGCCCCATTATTATTATATTTCTGGCAAAAAATCACGTCTTCTCCTAGCAACTGTTATGCCCGGCATTCCTTTGACATTCTCCTCTCACATACGACTAAGCATGTTTAGATAGACGAATGAAACTCGCGGATTTCTCAGATTCCCGACAACAGCGCCTGTGAGAAAGGAGAAAAGGAGTGCATCCTCCGAAAAAAGCCCCCGCGCGAGCTCGCATACACGGCAGCGGCATTCCAGTGCAATTTCACCGCGTCCCCGTTCTCACGGGGCCAATCGTTCCTAATTGAATTGTCCTCTCCTCACATGCGCGCGTCTAAAACACACGTCGCTGCACACAGTGCATTTCCGGCGCTCGAAAAAGAAGCATCGCTGCGCCGCGCGACGTATACATATATATATAGTGTATAGTCATCAACCGACATCCTCCCGCGTGTGCGCGCGCGAGCTTCCAAAAATCGACCCATTATATATACCTATATATACACGGAACTATATAGACTGGAGCAGAGCGCGACGGTCGGTGCGCGCATCATCGGGTGAAAGTTGGTCCGGTTGCGGGCATCCAGGGGGCTCCGGTTTACATGCACGCGCTCGCGCGCTGTACTTAGCAGCTCGTGCCCATATCACACGCACCGACTGTAACTGTTGTATGCTCGCGTACATAGTCGTCAGTCAGTCAGTCCCAGCCCGCCGGAGCAGCAGGAGAGAAACGCCGCCGCGCGCGCGCGTGTCTGACAACGTTGAAAACATCCGTGTGTGCGTGCGTGCATCAGGACTCGAGCGAGAGTCGGGAAATTTTGGCGTGGGCGCGAAACACATGCGGCGGCGGAACAGTGAGTGCAGCTATATACGTCGATACGTGCCAATATAGTGCTGCGCGTGTGATATGGCAAGAAAAGAAGGCTCGTGCCCAGTAGTGCAGGAAGTCAGTGGCGCTGGCCCAGCCTCGTGGACTGCGGCGACGGCGACGGCCGCATCCTGAATTCATGCTGCCGCTGCTCCCCCAGGAAGACAAGCTGAGCGCGACCGAGACGGGCAGTTACGTGTGTGAGCAGCGCCCGCCCCGGGGTGCGCCGCAAAATGTCTACGAGGTCGCAGCTAACCAAGGATCTGAACGGTACGATTATCGCCAGCATTTAATTTTACGCTTCGCGTACCTCCAAGTCGTATCCTGGGTGAACGTAGGCGTCGCGGGCTGCTTTGCTTTTCGAGTTGACTGCCCCGCCCCCTCCACACCGCCCGAAAACACACCGTGTGTATACATCTATCTCTGTCTCGCTCACTCTCCATTGCCGGTATTGACGTGCCACTACACACACACGCTCGTGGCTCTCGCTTTTTCTCTCTCTTTCTCTCTCGCTCTCTCTTACTCGCACACTTGTACCGCATGTGTGTATGTGTGCGCGCCTCTCGTTTTATCAATCTTTTACTGGGTCTTGGGTTTTTCCTTTGTATTCTTTTTCGGTTATGAGCTGTTTCTAGGCTCTGCTCCGTAATGAGGCTGCCTTTTATTTAAGAGAAGACACAGTTGATGCAGGCCTTGTAGTTTGTATTCAGCCAGAATCAGATGGTATTGAATATATATATATATATATATATATATATATATATGTTGGGGTATATATGTATATGAAATGCAAAAAGGAGCACAAGTGATGCATGAATCATATACCAATTATTTAGTTTTCATTCAGTAAGAAAGAGGTTTACTTATTTTAAATAAGATAGCTTTTATAATAACTGTATCTTGATATTATAATAAAGTAAAAGAATAAAGTTTTTAATTTAAAGGATCAATTAAGATATTCTTGGTTTATCATGATGTGAATTTGGTCAAAATAATAAATTTATTGGACAAAATTTTATTCCAAAATAAAAATAAAAAAAATTTATAATATTCATATACTTATTAAGTATAATTTTGAAGATGAAGTCTTTTCACTATTTAATAATTAAGTGTTTGATTTCATTATTAATTAATTAAAATCTTGTATTTATTGTATCTGTAGGTATCCAACTTGTTTGATATTAATTAAGAAAAATTTACAAAAGTCAATAATGTAAATACTTTAACATGCTTTACACTTAGCTTATGTGCTAAAATCTTCCAAGTAATATCACAAGATTTAAGTGGACATGAAGGACAAAAATCTATGAGTCATAAAAATGTCATTCTCTAAATCCCATTTTTTATGCAATTACATAGATCATTCAAATTGTTTTAACCTTTCCATGGATGAAGGTTTAATTTTCTATTACTTAACAGTTTTGTAATAATTAATGTTAAATTACCAAAGGATAAATTGCTTACTGTTTAATATTTATCCTTATATTTTCAAATAAAAATAGTTTGCTAAACCATTTTATTATTGAATTTTTTGGTTTTACTTTAATAAAATAAATATTTGAAAATTGTAAAAAAGTAATGGCCCAAATGTGAGTCATACTATCATAAAAATATTGAGTGAAAAATGTAAAATAATATTATGTTTTATTAAATTTTAAACTATGTTTATTTAGAAGTAACTATTATACAGTTAGTAATTGTTAATTGTTTAATATTATCAACATATTTAGATTAATTTATAAGGTCATTATATTCCTATCAAATTTCAATTTATTAAATTCTTGTGCTTGTAATAGATACTATAAAATATAATAATTGATTACAAACTATATAATTTTCAATGCTAAGACATTAACTTCTAAATTTCTTTACCTATTTTTAGGTAGAGTTGTTTAAAAACCATTCTAAACATTTACGCAGAACTAATGCATGACTGAATTGTGAATGATATGCAAATTATCTACTTGCAATGTAAGACCTGTATAAATTACAGTATGTACTTGTCATTGACCTTGTCTTAATTTATAATTACTTGTCCTACTAAAAAAGATTGGTTTCTATTTTATTATATTTAAAAATCTATTGAGATATTAACTATTTATAAAATATAAACTAATGCTGCCTAGAATAACATAGCTTTTCTAAAATTATTTTACTGGAAGGAAATTATAATAAATAATATTATTTTGGTTTAACTGTAATATAATTAAGTAAATTGAAATTTATCAATACAATAATTATGTAAAATTGAATCATAGTTTTAAGCTTTTTAAATTCAACTATTGAGTATGTACTGATGTATTGCATTACTTTTTTTTTTCAGAGTCAGTGAAGGCATTGTTGGGAAAACATGTTAAAATATTATTGAAAAATGTTGTAAAATTAGAAACAAAACCAGATAAGCTTGAAAACCGAGTATTAGTAAGTGTTACAATTGTCCAATGTTATATAAACAGTTCAGACATAAATATGTTTTGTTTTCTTTTTAGGTATTTTCACCATGTCGACTCTTTCTTTTGACAGCAAAGGTGCCTACCAGGGTAAGTTTTCTCAGAATTGTTAAGATATATTTAAGTTAAATAAAGAAATTACAACATTTTATAACAATTGTAGATCGACTGCCATTTCCATTATTTGGAAATAACATCAGTCGAATCCAAACGAGCAAACCAACTGTCATTGACAGTTGGGGAAAGAATCTACAATTTTGTTACTATGGGTTTAGGCAGTGTCGATACCTCAGAGGTAGATGCCATGATAGAGGCACTTCACACTGCTATTCGAAACATATTTCCAACAGTACCTTTAAAGTAAGTATGAAACATGAAAGACTGTTATAAAAATTATTTGTCTAAAAAATTAATTTTTTTATTTCAATACTTATAACTGATGTAATTTTCAATTTTAGTTATGTAATCAGAAAAATCGATGTGATACCAGCCAGCAGATTGCAAAGCATTCGAGGTAGCGATTTAGCTAGAAGCACAGAAGCAACTAGACATACAGGTCCTTGTGGTGGTTTTTCCACTCAGTATGCATGTATGTGTGATTTGCACAATGTACCTTATAGAGAAGAAGTTGCTTGGGTAAGATTTTATGAATTATAAAATAATAAAAAATCTATTAAAAATTAGATTAAAGATTTTTAATTGAATATTTAATAAATATATGACATGAATTACAATAATTAAATCTTTATTTTTACAACTTTGTTTAGGATGTTGACACAATCTACTTATCACATGATACAAGAGAATTAGATCTAAGAGATTTTGATCACCTTGATCAGAAAGATTTGGTACCAATCATCTCAGCTTTAGAATATAATACATGGTTTACAAAACTACGTATCTCTCACCTTAAGCTCAGTCATGAACCATTGGATAGACTATTACATATATTAAAAAGATCTCTATCAGTTCAAGAAATTTATTTAGATAATATTGGAGCAAAATGGTAATTTTCTTTTTTCCTCAAATGAAATTAGATATTGGAAAGTTCTTTATATTAAATATTGTTATTTTAGGGACTTTGCACATAAACTATCATTAGCATTGATTGCTAATACCAATGCTGTACTACATACTTTAGATTTATCCAGTAATACTATTGAAGACAAAGGAGCTACAAGTTTATGTGGTGCAATTGCTAAATTAACACAAGGTAAGCTTTGTTGTGGATTGAGTTTGAGATGAAATTACACGTAATTATCCTCTATAAAAAAGAGATGGACTTGAGATTGTCACCTCTAATGATTGCGATTGGTCGATTTGAAATGAACGTATAAAATTTGCTTGGCCCATGATAGGGCGCGCACTGACACTGGTAGTAATTAATAAAAAATCTGTAATACTGTTTTAAATATTTTTGAAATTACTATTACCAATTTAAGAACTGAATCAACAGCTTAACGAGTTTTTTTACCAGGCCTTGGTCGAAAATACCACTTTCGCTCTCGACTTGAAAACGCGAATATGGTATTTTCGACCTGAGTATGGTGAAAAATAGCATACGTGCCACGGGAGGAAAATTGACAAGTCCAAAGCTCGTGTAAATTGGTACCCGAGTCCCTTCTTCAATTTGGGTGCCAATTTTTTTTGTGGACTGTCGCAAGTTTTTTCCTCTCTAGATGCGTAGTATACTATAGTTATCTATTGCATGTAATTGCAAAATAATTTTTCAGTTAGTTCTAGTTCTGAACCAACATCTTTTATGCGGTTGCATCAATTTTTTGTACCTTTAGGGGCTGCACATACAACTGGACCACTTGGAAAATTACCCAAAGGCTTACAAAAATTGAATTTGGCAAGATGCGGTTTATCAGGGAAAGGTGTTGGTCAAATAGCACATGCTTTAAGTTTAAATCGAAGTATGCCTACGAGCTTACAATATTTAAACCTCGCCGAAAATTCATTGAAAGATGACATTAATGTAAGTTCTTCAATATTCAAATAATTGACAATAATCATATTGGAAATAATAATATCTTCTATTTTCATGCAGAATTTGTGCAGTTTTTTGGCTCAGCCCAATGGAATAACTCACTTAGATCTTAGCGGAACTGACATAACTTTAGAATGTGTATGTTTCTAATACAACTTTTTTAAATCTATACAAATTTTTAATTTGTTAATGATAATGCGTAATTACCTCGACTGTTGCAGCTTTTCGGTGCTTTACTTCGGGGTTGTGCAACGAATCTAGTCCACTTGAACGTCGCTCGTAATTCGTTCTCAAGCAAAAAAACCAAAGAAATACCCCCGAGCTTTAAGCAGTTTTTTACGGCCACCCTTTCCCTAAAGTACTTAAACATCTCATTTTGCAAACTGCCCCTCGAGGCACTCAAGCATTTGCTGCTCGGCTTAGCTTGCAACGAGAGCACTGTAGGTCTTGAGCTTGACATGAGCGGCAATAATCTCGGTTCGATGGGTGCTCATGTTCTTGAATCCTGCATCCACGGCGTCAGATGTATTGCCTCGCTTGAAATTTCCGATAGCAGTAAGTAGCTTCAGATTTATCATTCCTAAAATATTGTTAAAAAAATAATTTAAATGTCTTAAATACTTTCTTTTCTTTTTTATCGTAGACATGGATGTAGATTTGGCACAAGTTATCACTGCCATTGGTAAAAATAAATCCATAAAGCATCTCTACATGGGTCGTAATACGCTCGGTATGAAAAGTAAGCACATAGCCGTGGTAATGGACTCGCTTGTTCAAATGCTCCAAGAGGAGGATTGTGTGCTGCAAGCTCTACATTTGCCTGACTCCAGACTTAAAGGCGATTTATACAATCTCATCAATGCCCTCGGTAGTAACACTTGCTTACGAACATTAGATATTAGTGGAAATCAAATTGGTGATCCAGGCGCAAGACTGCTAGCAAAAGCTCTCCAAATCAACAATCATCTTAAAACGATAATTTATGATAAAAATAACATTAGTCTTCAGGGTTATGCTGACATTGCTCATGCTTTAGAAAGGTACATTGTTCTTTTCTTAATTATAAAACAAATTTTATGTATTGTTTGAAATAAGATAAATTAAACACTTGTATAAATTTCTATATATTTTTATTATTTTTGTAGAAATTACAGTGTAAGACATATGCCAACACCGATTTATGATCTTCAACCATGTATGAAGGCTTCTGCAGAAAAGACGGAACAGCTAACTAAAAAAATTCAAGATTTACTGCAACGTAATGTGGCACCGTGCAAAAATAGTCACGGACAAGCTTTCCGCTTGCAACAGGGCTTCTTATTGAGTTCTACACAACACATGGTCGATCGACTCGTGGTTCAAACTCAGGATACAATCAAAGCTTTAGCGGCAGAAACTTGCAGTGCAAATGATGATATTAATTATGCGACAGGCTTGATTCAAGATGCCGATAATTCAAAGCAGCTGCTACCCCGATTGCATGAAGTTCTACAGAAACGTGACGAGAATAATCCTGTAGAAGCAAAACTCACTGAAACTTCCAATCAAGTTCATAAAGTCGTAACAACTTACCTTCAGGTAAAATATTTATCATTTGGATAAATGTTCACGGATAAGAAAAATCCTGTAAATAAGATGTAGAGCTTAGCAATTGTATAAACAAAACTATATCTGTATTACAGGAATCTTTAGATGCAATGCTCAAATGCGCAAATGAGCAGTGTCCTACTATTCTGGAACAAACGGTTGTCAATAGAGATGATGACTACGACGAAAATGAATCCATGACTTTGGAAGAACATCTTCGAGGAACATGCAAAGAAAAAAATAAAGTTACTATGGAATTGATACAAAATACTATCACTGAACAAGCTGGTGCTGATATCATGAATAAAGTAAAGTACGTAACTAAAAAACCATGAAAGATTTTGCGCAATTATTAATGAAATTGCAAAAAACAAACCATCAAATATTATATGAAAGTACACTAGCAAAACATGTCCTTTGAATGTTGATTTTCCTGCGTGTTTCTTTAATATCTAGAATCTTCATTATTTATTAAATTAAAATAAAATTTGCATACTTTCTTTAGAAACCTAGAAAGAATTTCAAAATCACGAATTACATAAAAAAATATTCTCATTGTCGAATACCCCTATATTTTATAGTGAACTGAACCTGGCAGTGGCGGCCCACATATCCGATCGTATTACGGATCAAGTGATTGAGTCTCTCTCGGCAAGCTACAAAATGCTGATCGGCGAGTGCGAAATCCGTACGCGCAGCAGCACGCCCGATGTGTTGCGGCCTAGCGCCGGCTCGACGAGCAGCGGTGGCGGTAGCGTTATCGGCGTGGGGACGGGCGGCATGTCGCTGAGCATGTCCGCGGGTACGCCAGTCGTCGAGCGCACTAGCCTCACCATGGACGAGGAGGAGGAGCGCGGCTCGAGCGGCCGCGTCTCCAGTGCCGGCGGCCAAAACGACAATCGCACGCTCCTGGGTAAGGCCATGGGCCGACTGTCCGCCGATGACGATTCACCTATGGTGAGTTATTATTTTTATCTTTTTGGGTTATTTTGGTGAATGGTTTGATATTGGTTTACATATTAATACTGTTTTTATATAAGAATATGAATTGAGAAATGTATTTCAAAATCATTCGTTATTAAAAAACTACTTACTATCTTTCTATTATTCGATCATCTTGTCTTATTAACACCATATTCACACGTTCATAATTTAACATTAATACACATTAAAAAACGACCAAATATTACTCAGTAAGCGCAAATCATTTTAAAGCAATTAAACACATTTTTTTAACTGATGATTTTTAGTTTAAAAATTTGTAAAAGAATTTTCATTATTAGTATACTAAGAATACGTTACGTATTATACGACAATTCTCATGACGAATTAATAGTAACAGTAGTTTCTAAAGAATTTTATATCGTCATAATCAGATAAAATCCAAAATCATTGATAAAATTCGCGATAAAACTGTGAATCAGAAAATTGTTTATATTAAGATTACGTCGATTTCTCCTAATGGAAAAGATGTATCTCGAGCGTGACGATTAGAAAACACGTATCGTTTTAGGACTACTCAGCATCACTAAACCATGCAGAGTTTTTACTTTTACTTGAATAAATTACAAGAATCTCTGTTCTATTCCTTCTTATAATTTATGAAAAATACCTAATGTGTGTTAATTAAAAAGATTTTGTATTATCTAACATTTCTTATTCAAATGTGTGAATCAAATGAAAAATACATACTCCGTAACTGTTTAACTAAACGTCTTGTAATATAAAAAAAAAAATTTTTTCTACTAAACTTTTCTATTTTTGGTTATTGGTGCATACAACATTTAATAATGGGTATCTGGGTACTAACACGTTGACATTATTCTGCTTTTTCTTATCGCATGACTTGCAGTTGGATTACTTAAATCTTGTAAGTATAATCATCTAACAAACATTGACTAACAATCTAAACCTAATACGAAAGAATAGATGACTAATAAATTATTGTAATATCAGGCAACACCACACCTATCAAATAAGAGAAAGAGCCTACACGGCAGGAAATTACGGCCTAAATCTGTAGTGGATTCAGTAGAAGGTTTATCTGCTGACGATATTCCAGACCTTTTGCCATCATCCGCATCGTCTAAAGGACCACAGACAGAAGGTGAGTTTGTAAAAAAAATTACTAGCGAAAGCTTTTCATTCAATTTATTTACCTTATATCGAAATATATCTTTTTTAAAATTATGATTGTTTTTTTTTACAGGAGCATCGGAGAATGAGCATTCACTGACTGAATCTCTAGATTCGATATCGGAACTACCCTCAAATTCTGCCCCGGGTCAACAATTGCAACATTTGGTTAAATCGCGACCGCGACGAACGAAGACTCGAGCCCCGACCAGGCCGATGTTACGACCCGATCAACCACAATCCAGTGACGGCATTGCCCTCGGCGAAGGACTTGACGTTTTCTTTAGGCCCACTACGCCCACTACACCACTTGTCGGTTCGCCAACTAGCGATGACAGGTAATAATGCTTTTCGATACTATAATACAAGGATCAAATTTATCATTTCATGCATTATGTGACATAAGTTCGCATAAGTGGTACTTATTACACGAAGAGTCATAATAATATATTACGCAGCTAGGGAGGAAAAATACATATCTTTTCTATGGTTGAAAGTGGAATAATCTGAAACACTTCATTAACATTTAAAATTATTACAGTTCACTAAACACATTCCCGACCACGGCGACTGCAAGTCAGGATGGTGGTAGCCCAAGTCCTTCCGTAGCTAGTCAGAAGAGCGAGGCGAAGAAGAGCGCACCAAATGCACCGATGCTGAAAACCTTGCATGCCGAGCAGTCGCCGCGCTCACGTTCCAGCGATGATGTCGCCAAATTCTCGCCTCTTGTCGGCCGTAGATCGCATGGCGATTCGCCACTTACTGCGTCTCCTCTAGCACGACGCAATACCGTTGAAAGCGGTAGTCGCAATTCTGAGAAAAACGCGAATGAAGGTTCTACTGAGGAACATACCGGTAAGGCATTAGAGTTATATTTTTATAACAATCGCTTAATACAATAAATAAAATAAGTGAAGCGTTGGATATAATTATGATATGCATATTTTTTAGAACTTTTATAGGAAACTTTTATTCAATTCACTTAATTTTCATTTTTTCTTACTAAAAAAATGATCGCTTATAGGACAACCGTCAACACCAAACAGTGACACTAAAGAACATAATAAAGAACAATCAAGCACCGATTTAAATGAAAACAGCGGCAAAAGTGTTATGTCTTCGGTCCGAAGATTCACAGCAGCTAGCAGTCCGACGAATGGAGGTGTAGCGAAGAATTACATCCTTGAAACTGCAAAATCACCTGTTTTACGTTCGCTAACGACCAAAAATAATCAGCAACAGTCTGGTGACCGTAGATCACCACCGACCACTGCTCCGAAACCGAGACCCTGGAGCATGGCTACTGATAGGAAGTCTGGTAAATAAATCATTTTTAAACACGTAAAAACTAAACTTCTTTTGTTTTAAAATTAAAATAATATTAATAAACTATTATCATCTAGGAGAATTTAATCAATTGTTAAGCGATGGCTCAAGCCCAAATACATCAGCGGGAAATACTCCGGACTCGGGTGATGCATTAGACGAATCAACTGACAGTGGAGTCTGCGGTCCAGCCTCGCTACCACCGAGTCTCACTGCCAGTTGCATTGTCAGTGGCTCTCTGAGCAGTGGCCCAGAAAAACGTTCTGTTAGAGAATTAGCAGCTAGCCTGTCCAAAGGCAGCAACGCCTCGAATCCACCGAAGGCGGATAAAAAGGAAAACGGTAAAATAAGAAGGAGCATAAGAAGCGTGTTTTATAAAAACAGTTGAGAGAAGCAGAGTTTAAAACACGCACGAATACGCTTGTAACATCACACCATGGACACTCACCCGCTGCAAGATAACCTAATTTGTTAAGGTGGTTCCTGCCCGAATATAATGAATCGTGATATTTCAGACTAGTCGCATTAAGTTTTTAGACAAAATAATTATTTTTAGAACAATTATTTTTGTTCCATACTGTCTTCTAGCGAGAAATACATTTTTGAATGATTTGTAAAAGTTATTCTGATAGGAAAAAGTAAGATATTATAAGGTAGCAAATTATTATTTACATTAACGAATTTGCGCAAGGATCACCTTAATCATCGCTCTTACCTTCTTTCTTTTTTTCTTTTGCTCTTCTTTTAACTTTGCGTTCACCATCATGTAACATTCATCAAAAGGCTGTATGCACGAGTTTGAGTTTGATTTTTTTTAGCGTTGCTTTATGTATATTTATTTTAGAGCATTCCGCAGCATGGAGATCAAATCTACGACGGTACGTTGATCCCCCGCCACTGGCACAACCATCCTCTCTTAAGGTATCTTTTTGTTTTGATTTTTTTGCGTTATAATTGATTATTCTAGTCCTTATTATTAGTTCATTGTTTAGGTGTTTTTACAGCCAACTAAGCTTTTATATGTCAATTAATTTGTAAGCAATTTAATAGCTTTGCTCGTAATTTCTTTTTTAAAGGCTGTATACTAAATTTTTATTTCAAAAAACGTATATATAATATGTACACGCTTATCTATTTCAAAACACACTGAAACAATGATAATTAAAAAAACATTACGTAATAACTATTTTAATTGAAAATTGCTTAATCGTCTTTCAAATAGAAACGTGAAATCTATGTCCATAAACTCATTTATTCTCCTTTAATCATATAGATAAATAAATTACAAATTAAAAGTACCAGAAAAATTAAACTATGTGATACTATTAAAATTTAAAACTAAAATAATAAAGTAATATACATTAAAAATATATAAAATAAATAATTAGAATATTAAATAAATACGGTGCAGTTAAAGATGTTTGAAAGACGTTTATGGTATTTTGTAAAGTTTTGGAGGTATATTCAAATGTACAATATAAGCATGATGAAAAAGCTGATTTCTACTTGTTTTTTTTGCTTATGTGTTCTCAGGCACTGGAAGCACAGAGAGAGACTGAGCCTAATCGCCGACTGGCTTTTAAACTTCGACGCACCTCGTTTCTTCGCGATTCGAATTTCAATTATGATAATGACACGGTTGACGTGTAGAGAAAAAGAAAGAAAAATGTTTTAATGAGTGCAATAAAAATGTTTGCACTGTATTCGATAAATTAGCGTACTATGGAGTATAATGAAATTGAAAGCTGACACCAAGGATCTTCAAAGATCTCTGTTTTCAAAAGTCATTACAATATAATATTTACATTCTATGAATCATTTCACAATATATTCTATTTATAGTTGTCAATTCAATCATTTCTTCCCGTATATACAAATGCAAAATGTACAACTTTTTGATACAAATACGTATTATTCTAATTTATTTTCATCGTCAGTCGTAATAATATTAATTAAACAAGATTTAACAATAAAAACAACAGGTTTTTGAAAATGGGTTTCAGCTTTCTAGTAAAAATAGCGTATAGGACAATTATTAAACAAAAATTGATATTGAAAAGTTACAGATCTTATTAAAACTGTTCAGCTAAAAGCGGATCAGTACAGAAATAAGACGTAATTGTATTATAATCGAAAGTACTAATCAATGATACACGTAATTTATATAGCAATTCCCTTAATTTCTTTCTTTTTCTCTTTCTTGCCGCTTGCTTTTCTGAGACCATTTAAAATCGTAGATGCATTTTTTTACAACGAAAACGACACAAAGAATCAAAGCAACAACAAACGACTTTTCGTAATTTTTTATATTGACCCTATTATATTCCTTAAAAAAAAAGACAAAAAAGTGTGTATGTAAGGGCCAGCATTATTAAGTGCCTCCTGTTTAGTTCCGGTAAATAACAGTCTGAGCTAAGCTTATGTCAGCAAGTTCAGAATTTGTTTATCACGGGCAGGGTACTTAAACCCTATGTTATTTGCACTACCTCATCATCTTCCATTACTCTCGCTCGCTTATGTTTTAAAATCATAATTAAAGCTACATATCTTTTTTAACAAATCAAAAAGATCTTGCAATTTTAGATTGCATTGGATCAAAGTAATCTCAGAATTTTGTACGCATTTTTATTACTATTTTATATCTAACTTATATAGTAAAATAGTTTTACAATTTGACATTTAATGAAAAATTAAAAAAAAATTCTTTTTTTAATTTTGATATGATCTCATTGTTAATCACAAATACATTAACTATTCTATATCTTATTAATAAACGTAGAAAAAAGTAGAGTAACGTGTAACATAATCAAGTGAATTGATTGATAAATAAAATTATAATAATGTTGACTTATTAAAAAAGAATGTAGTTTTTCATCAACAGCTATTTATAATTTTAGTTAATTCTTCTTCATACAAACTCTTTCGAAAATTAATACTTTACCAAAAATTGACGAGTGTTTTATAATCGAGTGCGCGAGTAACGAAGCATCAATTAATAATCACTATTCAGGGATACGTAACTCGTTTATTTGACTAGTTTTACGAAAAATATACAATGTAAGCGTATGTGAAACACATGATTCCAGCTCGGTGCTTGTCGTTGCGACACACCGGCGTGCTCCATTTTTTCTTAGCTTTTAAGCCTATTTAGATGTTTTTTTAATATTATATTCTCGTTTTTATATTATTATGCACGCAAGTGCCAAAGCGCTATAATATTGTTTTTTTACTATATTATTGTCACCTACTGATTTGTGCGCGTATTCGCGCATTTGTACATAAGCGTGTGTATAAGCGAATTATTTAAGGTAGTCGATGAAGAATCTATGATTACACCTTGTATTTCTACAAGCGCCTAGTTATTATATATAAATAAGTAGGTTCGAACCGAGCTGTTTATTGTACATGGAAAAAATTGGTATCATCATTTTTCGCAATGGAAATGTTAAAATTATATTAATAACGTACAAATGAAATATCGAAGCATATTTTAAAAAAATTATAAAAATGAACAATACAAAATTCTTTTATAAATAATATTCAGTATTTAATGATTTAAATGTTTACTTATCGATTTATGATACAAAATTTTACTTATAAGCGGCGAAGAATTTATTTATTTGATTGTCTTTAAAATGCTTCGATACATCATTTTCTAACTACTTTATATAGTAAAAATAATGGTATCTTTTTTCTCGATGTACAAGTCAATAAAAGAAACGATTTTGCAATAAGACCGTAATCTCAATTACATCTTAACGTCATTTTGATAACCAGAAAACTGGTTAGATCGCATGAGTGCTCACTTGAAGATCGAACACTTTTTATTTAGCAAAATATGCGCACGTGTGATTTTCAATATTATTTTTAATAATTTAAAAAATGTAATTTTTCTTCCTATATTGTAAGGATTTCCGAAACTTTTTAGATATTAACAGTTTGATCAGAAGTACTAGTAAAGTATAATTTTTTAGATGGTAGATATTATTGTATACAAGTATTTTAGAACTATTTATTAATATATTTCGGTCAGTGTCAAATATCTAAAAAGGTATCGGTTAATCTATATTTTATATTTCGAAAAGAGAAATGCTTTCTCTTTTTTAGTATTGTGATTAACAGAATCAAAATTTTATTTAGTGCAATAAATGTATACAAGGATGATAAAATCATTTCGTGGCATTTGCAATATTTTAATGCGGCAATCTTTAAACTATTAAAATTTTAATATTGAAAATCATAAGTATGTAGCCTTAAAATAATTATGACTATTGGGCCAGTAAAGTTTGATCCTCGAACAAATATTACAAATTGTGTTACATGATAACGATTGAATCTCAAAACTGCGTGTGCCAAATTGAAGTGGAATAACTAGCTGAGATTGAAACACGCGAGCGATATTGAGAAAAAGTCCTGGTTAGAAAATGCAATTGCAGATCTTGAAATTATTTTAAATTTTACTATGTACATATATAAATTGATTTTTAATTGTAAGAGACAAACTAAATTTTTTAATCTAATCAAAAGAAATCTCTTTTTCGTGAAAAGTAAGCGTTCACTTTACTTTCGACTGTAATGCGAAGCAATTGCTTTGATATTTTAATCTTGACAAAACTTACATTCGAAAATGTAGTCGCAATCAGATATTATTGTGCGTATCTGTTTTTAAAAATATCCGTTCGTTGCTACCAGGGAGAAAAGGACGTGACTTGTTCTCGAAGTCACGATATGTAAGTGTATGCGTGTGGCCAGAGTATGTGTGCGTGTATATAATTTTAATTTATACGGCTGACTGAGCGCTCATGGAGGTAGAACTTATCGTAGGAGCATTTTGTGAATGGACATATAGACCGACTTATGTATATGCAAGGTCTGGTATTTGTTTTCTTCTTTTATAACGATTGCGTATGATATACATTCCTTACATTTTTTGCCATCAGCCACGTTTCATCGATTTTTAACAATCATTGTCTTGTCATTTTTAGCGTTGTATTCAACTGATAATATTGTTATTACTATTGTATTATTTTGATTTATTATTGTCATTATTACTATTATTTTTAACGGAATATTAAAGTTGTACACGACTCGCGAGATATTTGGCGGAATTGTATTTAGCATGGGAATGAGATGTATTTATGCGTATATCTTTGACGAACAATAAAAACACGAGATCGATTTAATAAGTAAAAATCAGTTCTTTTATTTCATTCATTATCATATATCCATCCTAAATATGTCATTAAGATAGTAGTGTTTGAAAAGTGAACGTTTCCTTGGTCGTTATAATATAGAAAGTGTATTAATGTTGACACGTACATAAGACAGACTTTTCAAGTTTTCATGATACATAATAGATAATAACTACCTATGTAAAGTTTAAATCGATTAAAAACCTAGTTTCAGGAAGTAGTATGCATATCGACAGATAAACACATTTACCTTTTTTATTCTGTAACATTTCACGATGGCAATATTCGAGTCGCATAAAAAGTTCATTGCGTTTTAGATTTTTAGATTTTTGTTATGACAAAGCATTATTTTCCTTGAAGGTATTGATGATACTATGAATTTTACATTGTTATAATGTCTTTCAAAATTTTATATATCTTCATAAGGTGTACTTGACAATTATGAAAGTACATGACTGTTAATTTTTTCATTAAAACGTTTACAACTTTTTTTATTAAATGAATGAATCATTCTTACAAAGGAAAATGTAGTTTTGTAAAACTATGCTTCGGAACAAACCCAAGCTTTTCATCTATAATACGGCCCCTATTCTACGTCACCCCTCTGCATTACCTAAATTTCATCCGGGCAATACACTGCACCCCTCCTCGTGCCACGTCAGTGCGTCAGTCGCTAGCTCGGATTATTTTCCGAATCAGGGCCACGCGCGTGCCGCACACGGCGCTCTTATATACATATATATATAGCGGAGGCAGGAAACTTGCGGCGCTTTAGCGCCACACGCGGTGTATATGCAGTAGTGTGCGAGAGTTGAGAGTCGAGAGCACGATGACTCCGGTGATCCTCAGGTAGCCGAGTGTAGTAACAGAAAGAAGCCGTTAAATCTTAAACAAGTGAAAAACGAAGAAACAGGATGTCGCGCACGAAGACAGGTGACAAAACTGGCAATGGCACCAAGACAGTGCCAAGTGTCTGGACTCGGGCCATCACAGCTAATTCTGACTGGCCGGACAAGGTAAACATAACCTCAATAATATAATACAGCCAAATACAGCTGCTCCAAAATACATTTCGGTGTTGCGCGGAAGCGTGGAATATTTGTCGACATTGCTTACGACCATTTGACGTGGGTCTTATTCGAGATTTTATGAGATAAAGGTGTGGTGTTTTGGAGCTTGGTTACGCGGGTCATGTGATCTAACGAATATTTATGTTTGTAAATCAGCTGTTAACAGAAACGGTAGAAATACGTATAAGTTCTGAAGGTATCTGCCCCTTCCTGTAAAAACTTTCTATGCAAAAATGCATCCTATACTTAAGTTAATAGACAAGAGTTTTCTGCATTTTAATACTTAAATATTTAAAACACAATAACGTTCTTACTCATGAAAAAAACTGAAAAATAGATAATTTGATAAATAAACAAAAAATAATTCATAGATGTTACTGTTTTCTTATATTTATATTATATAATTTTGAATATTTGTTATTGGAATAAAACAGAATTTCATTAAAATTAATTTATATCAATATTACGCTATTTTAGTTATAAAAATATCATTTTCCATTTGAAATCTAATTATTTTTTATTTCAATTACAGGAGGAATTTCTTGATGTAATTTATTGGGCAAGGCAAATACTTGGAATAATTGTTGGTATTGCGTGGGGCCTAATACCTTTGAAAGGTTTTCTTGGACTGTTGTTGTAAGTTATTGTTAAATATTATAAATCTTAATGATAATTTAATTAGTTATTTAAAAAAAATTTTTTCTATAGATTTGTTCTTGTGAATGCTGGTAGTTTGTACTTGTACTTTAGTAGTTTTCAACAAATAGACGAAGAAGAATTTGGTGGTGCATGGGAACTGACCAAAGAAGGATTTATGACTTCATTTGCTGGATTTTTGGTAAGAATTTAATAAATTACTTTATTGACTAATTTATTATTATTTCTATTTGAAAAAAAGTAATTATTAAAATTAATTTTAAAAAACATTATTTTGTAACCTAATAAATTGAAATACTTAGAAATACTTATGTTCTTTTTTTTATTTCAGGTTACATGGATAATTATTTATTCTGGTTTACACTTTGACTGACAAGCACTTCTTCCACAGCCAGGCTTGATAAAGAAATGAAAGGATGTAACGATAATTGCTTTATGAGTACCTTGTGACATTCCTTTTTAAGAAACATTTATAAGAACAATTTTCACGTAAACCATTTTATGAAATATTCATACGTATAAAAATACATTTATTCTGAGTACATAAAAATGTACACAGTTAGTTAATAACAATTGAAAGTTTATTTATTCATTATCCAACCATAGTGCGCTTACGTCCACGAGCTTTTACATCTTCATACTTAATGTCTATATCTAATAAGAAATTTGGGTTTTTAAAATTCTCTAGGTAGCTCCGATATATTTTCTCAAAAAAGTTTGGTAGCTCTGCATGGGCACTTGTTAAGGATCTTTCTAATACATATAAATCTACAGCAATATCCTCTGCTGTCGCATCAACTCGTGCTAAGCCAAAATCTATAACTACTATATTTTCTATAACTAAAAGAGAAAATAGTTAATTACATCAACCTAGTTCAAATTTTATACATTTTCGTAAAATATTGTTCAAAGTTATAACTTTACTTTCGTCTACGGATTCGGCATCTACCAATTTAGTTGCGTTTTTTAACAGAATATTTGATGTTGTTAGATCTCCGTGAATCATGTATTTTGCATGAAGTTTACCAATAGTTCGCCCAATCGCATCTGTTACATAATTAGTTAAATTTTCTGCTTTTGATCCTTCTTTTAAATTTTTGTCAATGAAATGTTTTAACACAATACTATTTTCAATATATTCCATAAAAATACTTCGACGGTTATAATCGACGAGATAAAGACATGGTGTTCTTACACCTACGGGCCAAATAAATATGTTAAATATTGATCATTTAAAGTATAATTAATATTTGCCTACCTGCGGCTTTTGCCCTGACGATAGCTCTAGCTTCATTTTTAATTCTTTCTTTTGTGAGTCGCGAGTCTAAATCTGGATGCCTGTACTTTTTTTCGAATCTTTCCTTTACTATCACATTTTTGCCAAGATAGACTCCTTTGTAGATTCTCGCTTCCGCGCCCTGTGCGATCAATTTCATTTCCGGTAACTTGTGCTCCATGATGCCAATATTCTTTAATAATAAATACGATTATTCAATAAACTATCTATATACTCTAACGTACTCTAATGAATATTTTCATTTGAAATCAGTTAATGAACGCAATAAACCTTACTCTATAATTACATTTCCAATGAAAATATTGATAAAAATATATCGGGAATAGTTTATAAATAAATGAAATATTGAAGCGCATCATTTTTAAAGTATATATAATTAAATTAAAATTAACTAGTTACGTTGATAGAAATAACAATGAATGATCAGTATTAGTATGCGCGAAAAATTCGCTTACGAAATTTGCTATCTATTTACACTACCTCTAATTATCGCTTCAAAAGAAGATTTTCATTATAAGAAATCGAAATTTAAAATTTAAAATTTGCATATGCTAATAGTGATCTCATTTCTTAAGAACAGAAATAATCTATATCATAAGACGATTTATTTAATTTCATCAGTTTATAAGACAAATCTTTTTTCGTTTTGAATGCTCCGAAACAGGTTTTATTAAAAAAATTATGATTAACTTTTATTCCGAACTACCTATATATACACTACATATAATATATTACATATTATTAGAGATATAAGAATGACTCATTAAGATTACATCATATAAGAATATTAAATCCGATTAAACTTCGGACATCAAACAAAAAATCTCTTTCTTACTTCTTCATATATCCTTTAACTTCTAATATAGACACCCATCTTATTTCAAAGGTTTCTCTTTATTCTCCATTATACCCCACTGTAACAATCCCTACGGCGGATATATCTCATCACCACATACATTTCACTCCACCACCTCCTACCACCCCCTAAGAATCCCACCTACCCACATTCTGCATAACTCTCACCCTCTCTTTATACGCTGCTGAGTAATACCTCCTATAGTCGCTCGCTCAGCAACAGCGAGCGTGCGCGCGAGAGAGGCAAGCATATCGCACGCGAACGGAGCAAACTCGCCCGGCGCGTGCGGGGCAGCCCGGCGAAAATGCTGCGCTCTGCTCCGAAGGGGCGAACCCACACGTGCACACGCGTATATACGAGCGAATCGATCGCTAGCGCGCATATATACGAGCGACGACGAGAGGAGAGGAGAAGCGAGATTGCGCTCGCTCGCTTGTTCGCTCTCGCATGTGTATTAAGTATAGCTCGCGTCCTGCGCTAATCGCTCTGCGCGCAGCATTCGCTCGTAGCGTGTGCGGAGTAAGTGTAACATACAACTTATATTACGCACGCGTGCAGTGTGTTATGAGGTCTGCTCGTGTTACAGACTTTTTTTCTTGACTGATTAGCAGGTGATTCGCTAAGATTTTCAGTCAAAGGTTGTGGAAAGTTCAAAGTGTTTTCGTTGTTGCGATAAAGTGCGTGTATGCTGTTTTATACGCGGTTTACGCAGGACGAGAATTTGAGGGAAATGGATTTTTTGTTTTGGCCATGACGAAAAGGACGTTCTATTCGTGATTTTATATACTGTAAGCTTGAGGTACATCATAATACGGAGCTGTCGGAAATAGATTTGCAAGTTCTTTAATGCAGTATCAATAAGAAAGTGAAAGTGACACCTGGGCTTCAGCCACCCCCTGTGTGTGTGAGTGTGTGGGCGACGACGCACCGAGCAGCAGCGACAACAACACGTGCAAGCTCCGTGTGTCGATTTCCCGAAACTCCTCGTAGCCTACCTACCCCTACACACGATAACCAGGCCTCGATAATCAACAATGTCATAGAGGCCACCTGTTAACCACGGCTTTTGTCCACCACCTGTACATCCAACTACGCACATACACAAACGTAGCCACTTTTTTGCGTATAGGTACTTACGAATCACAGCAAGAGAAAAATGCCTCACGCGGGAGGAGGCGAGGGAGTTGGGGGCGGCAGCAAGCGTACTAAGATCATCAGACGTATCAGGGGGGGTCGCGCGGGCATGCGGGACGAGGCGAAGATGGACGCGAATCGACTAATTGCTGAAGTCTACAAGAGGCCCGCGCTCTGGAATCAACGACACATCTCTTATCATAATCGCGAGGTTACTAATCGCGTCTGGATGGAAATAGCGAGCATCTTCAAGTTGCCCAGTTCAGTATTATTTATTTATTTATTTATTTGTGAGTTACGGATGATACAATTGTGCGGTATAGGGTTATTTATCTTTTTCTGTTGATATGATGCGGATGCAATTAATACTTTGTTCGTTCGTTTGTTTATTGGAACGCGGCAACGCGTGTAATAATACGCACCTGCATTCTTCACAGTGAAATGAAGTTTTAAAGTTTTCTTATCAGATCGCGAGTAAAGCTTGATTAATTTTTAAATCTAGAAGACTGGACTTATTGAATATGTACTTATGTTTATAAATTTATATCAATTTTGATTCACGCCGTTACACACGTTTCTGTGGTTATATCAACGAATACAGTAAGCGTCTATATTCGTTGGTTATATATATACTTGTAAACCTAACCTTACCAAGTCACGCTCAAGATTTACGCGCGATTACGAATGACAAATAGTGATTTGATTCAAAATTATAAGTAGTGTCCGCATTTTCATTTTTTTAGTGACTTTAAAGTATAACGTAAAATAAAAAAATTATTTCAACTAAGAGATTTTTGATAATATATTTATTTTATTTCTATATTTTTAAAAAATATCAAAATATAAGGATGGTAACAGTTAATAATTATAAATATTAAATTGAGTCTAAAAAATTTTGCAAATGCTGCATATGAGTTTCTAATATTTTTAATCACATCTAATTGATTAATGTGAAAAGACTTACAATAAATCATTCAAACCATTTGTATTTCTAATAATTTTCAATACTCTTTCAGAACCTGTATTAAAAGCAAAATGGAAAGGATTAAGAGACACCTTTCGTGCAGAATTAAAAAAGGAACAAGTTTACCGCAAGAGTAAATATCAAAGAAACCGTCCTCTTTGGATTCATTTTGAAAGTTTACAGTTCCTTAAAGAACAAATGCTACCTCGACCTCCCATTTGGGAACGCAGCACCCGTTCTTTGAATCGCGGTGATGATGATTATGATTCATCCCAACGACATTATCAAAATCGTATAAATGGTAATGATAATTATCAAGAAGATGATGATTCTTTGGCTGATCATCTATTGCGCTCTTCAATAGCTAGGCAAGTACAGTTGTTTTCAAGAATATACATATTTCTAATTTATTCAAAAACACATACTATAATTTTTATTAAAGTTAAGGAGTTTCACAAGATGCAAAAACAGATAATGCATAAAATTAAGAGAAACCATTCATTAGAATGGCAGAATAATCTGAGAATTTTTTCAGTATTTTCAAATATAATTCAAAGATATAACAAGTTCATATAAGGTGCAGTGCATGAAAAAAAAAATTAAAAACTAAGTAACTCCTTGGCTAAATACTTATAATATTATATGCAAATAAAATATAAAAATTTTATATAGTACTATCATGTAAATTTTCAAGTAATTTAAAAAAAATGTAAATAAAGCGTAGCCTGCACAAAAAAATGAAAGGGAAAACTTTGGCTCTCTCCCTCACCTGACATTTATGAACCTCCTTAAGTTTCATCGAGAATCCTAAAGATTAAAAAATAATACCCCTAATTTTTATGTCAAAATAATTTTTTTTATATCTTATGTATTTATGTATTTCTTTTTGTGTATTTCAGATCTGCAGAATGCGTAGCTCGCCAAGGGGATATTAAAGAAGAGCCACAAGAAAGATTTAATGATTTAGATTGCCGTGTTGGCTCACCTTTAGATAGATCAGATGATGGTGAAACTATGTTACAAAATCTTTCTCCTGAGCAAGTATTATTAGGTGCTAGTACAAGGGATGGAATGCAAGGAATGAATGGCATGGGTGATAGTGATTCAAGTATCGGTATGTCAATGGGTCCACTTGATGGTCAACACTGTGATGATAATTACTATTTTCTTGTGAGCTTATTACCTCATATGAAACAACTCTCAGCTGAACGAAGAATGTTTCTTAGAATAAAAATTCAAGAATTAGGTATTTATCATTTCCTTTACATTATTCATTTATTTTTATTCTGAAATAGTAGTATGTTTTATTTTAATATCTAACATTAAATAATTATTAAATTTTTATTTACACAGTTTATGAAGAGGTATACAAAAAGAATTCTGCACAAGAAAAATCAACTACGTCCTGAATTCAACCAGCCAAAAACAAGAATCTCAGATCTTTACAAAGATCTCGACAAAAAAATGAAAAGACTGAAGATTAAAGTGATACGCTGTCTTGCTCTATTTTTCCTACATATAGATCTATCAAGTCTTCTGTCATCAATCTTTTAATTTATCCATTTGATTTTGGATTTAATAATTTTGAAAGAGTGATGTTGGTGATATTCGTTATAATAATAATATTAGATTTTACAAAATTTTAATTTATAAAACTCAGGTGTGAGTAATATTTTCTTTCAATAATACCAATAGATAACATACTTTATGTTAGAAAAGGAAAGCACAACATATAGAAATAAGACAAAAAAAAGTATTGATCACCTACAATATATTGTAATTAGATCAGGGAATATCGATATTTAAGAAAAAAAAGAATGATTTATTAAACACTTAAATCATTTATTGAATTATATTGAAACAATATAGACTTTAACTTGCTATATTAAACAATATAATAACATTCGTATTCACAGTTTGATCAACTGTATTGATTTTCGTTAATAGAATTCTCGAAGTGTTGATGATTCTTATAAGATTAAGAAGAATAAAGATTATGTTTACAATGTTTTGATGAAAAAAAGTGAAAATATTTGTGAAACTATTAGATTCTAAGGATTTTCTGAAATCTACATTTTAAAGCCCAAAGTTATTATAAAATGGAAGAAAAATTACAATCTTGCTAACTTTGCAAATCAAGAAATAAATGTAAGAAATATAACTATGTTAAAATTAGTAATATTAAAAGAAGATAAAGGAATAAATGTGTTGAAAAAATTGATCTGCAATAGCAATTAATATAAAGCATTGCTATCTATAGCAACATGAAAAGCAAGTCCATGCCTCGCAATTATCTACAACAGTAAGTTTAAGTAAACATACCTTATAATTACTGATTTAAAGTAAATCTTTGTATTTGAATTAAAGTACAAAATAGTTTCAGCTATACTTTCGTCATGCACGTAAAACTTTGTATCTTAAAAAATAACTTATTCTGTACTGAAATTTCCTGAGCATCTGTATATATATATTTACTTGTACTATTTGTAAAGTGTGATTATAAAATTAATTAATTTCAGTTTTTTACTTATATAGTCTTTAAAAATGTAAAAGTATGTACATATGAATAATATACAATATTTTGTACACATTAATATAAATTCATTTTTTTACGTTCGTTTAATGGAATGAAAATTGATATTTATATTGCCGATATCTTAAATAAATTATATTTAAGTAAAACAAAATGTTAATTTTTTATCTGTTACTTCTTAAAAATAATTTCTATCAAGCAATAGAGGTTCTATCAAGCATTTCCTTCCATGTTCAATCTTTATTATGTCAGTTTTTAATGAAAAAATGGAAAAGTGTATGAATAACTTATTTTTATAATAATAATAAATATTTCTTTACTGGAAATCATCATCTTACGTGTTTAGATTTCATTTTAAATGCGAATTTAGTTTTTGAACATGCTTGAATTCCTATCCACTCATAATTTTGCTTAAGAATTCCGTTACATTTGCGGTACACCTTGCTTGTTTCATTTTAAAAAGAAATATTCAAGTATGTTCAAAATACCACTGTAAAACCAAACGAAATTTCTCTTTACATCGTACCATCTAAGTCATTCAAGCGAATAAGAAATTTCTTTGCTCATTTGCACTTTACAGCAAAAGCGCATCACCAATACACGCGGGCGCGCGCGCTCACTCGCCCACACATACACATAGACGTCCTACGAAGACGCTGCCCAAACACGCGACCAGGAGAGAAAATCCCAGCCAACTGTCTCGCGCGCACAAGCGCAACGGTCAAAATCACACTATATGCGGCCAGAAAGATTGAGAACCACTGGGTGCTTTCTCGTACCTGCCGCCGATGCCGAGAGAGGGAGAACGCGAGACGAAAGCGTTGCACCTGTGTGAGTGGAACTTACACACGCGCACAACGGCATACCTTCTCACACTGGGCCCGGTTATTTAAAATACATGATCGGACGAGACGAGAGAGACGGAGAGACACACGTACGTGAGTTCTAACTCTTTCTTATACTCGTATGAGCGCGCTTATGCTCTGTTTCCACTGGACGCCTTAGTTTAGATTTGCAAAATTTCAATTTTATTAAAGATTTAAAGTTTGAGACTTAGACTTTTGTATAATTTAACGAAGCCGAGCAAAAGATAACGTTCACTGAAAAATCAAGTCGTTTCTTTAATAGTGATTGCTTTTCTTATTTTCTAATTTGTCATGCAAATAAAAATGTCAAACAGGATTGTATTTGTCAAGAATATAAGTTAACATTAAATTTATCAATATATTAGGGTTTCTAAGCAACCTTGCAAAGCATAATAACATCGTGGACACGTAAAATTAAATATTTAAGAATATGCTCCAAAATGTATTTTGGAGCATATTAAAAGTTCGATTGTTTTGAAAATTCTTTAAACTATTTGAAGTCACTTATGACACTAATGATGGTAACACCACCAAAATGGTAACATCACCAAACAAATAGCTTTTCGTTATACTATTTGTATCAAAAGCGTATACATCTAGGAGACAATTGAATTGGAAACCCCCCAGATTTCAAAAGAATAATAAATACTCGACGACCACCCATTTCAAAATCAAATTCAACAGAAGCAATGCAACTCCAACCAAACACTTGTATACCACGGTAAAGTCCATCAATCAAAGAAGTCAAAATTCTAATCCTCTCTATGTATATACATTATAAAGAGCACTGAAAAGAGAGCGAGTGGGAAACGGGCCGTAATCGCGCATGCCGCGAGAGAGGAGCGTGAACGAGCGCCGCGGTCAAACTCAGGCCGCGCATGCGCCCAACTCGCGAAGGGGATACCATCACGGGACTGGCTGTTGTGTACCTGTGTGACTATATACCGCTGCTGCTTGCTTGCCCTCTCTCTCTCTCTCTCTCCCGCGCCGAGACCAAGCCAGTGGCATCGCGCTCACCGGACGAGGCGAACGCTCGTGCTCTCCTCCTCGCGTGCTCCGTGTGTCCGTGCCCGTATACTCCGAGATCCATACGCCGTGTATCAGTGTGCACAGAGAGGAGGAAGAAGCTGCATCTTCCGTCTCTGAACAATCCAGAGCGAGGAGAAGATCGTCCCTGTGATCTCGTGTACGTGTGTGCTCATAATTAAGCCTGTGTCTACCTGCTTACAAGGAACGTGCCTACTATACAACCAAACAGGATCAGAGGTGTGTACCTTTACCCTGCGGGTCAGTGGTGATATGGACGTATAACTGTTCCCCACTCTTCTAACGAAATTCGTGGATATGCACTGTCAGGTGCGCGCGTGTTGATGTATATTTATAAGTACGCTGTGTATGCGCAGCGAAAAAAAGAGTGCAGTAGTATAGTGCTTATATATACGCTCGTGTTTGTTTTCCAAAGACAACGCGAGCTCTGGCAAGTGTCATATATATACAGAGGGCGAATAACGCCTGTCGTCCGTGCGTGGTAAGCGAACCCCGCGAGTATATAGCTGCGTCCGCGATACGTGTAATCGGGTCGGCTTCTGGTATACGTACGTACGTACGTATACGTGTACGGCTGTAACCCGAGAGAGAGAGAGAGAGAGTGAGAGAGTGAAAATGAGTGAGCCCCAAGAGAGGATGGATATCATCATCTGTATGTTGCTCTGCGGCGCAGCGACGCCCTTTTGCTCTAGTTGAAAGCGAACAGTGGCAGAGAAAGTAATTGGGAGTAACGGCAAAGTGGTGTATGTGTTCGCGAGAGCGCGTTTATATATACATATATACTTGTACTTGGATGTTTTTCGAAGGTCCGAGAAAGAGAGAGACTGACTCACAGCAAGCGAGGCTGTTTTTGGAAAACGGGTTTTTCTGACGTTCATATACGCGCGCTCGCGAGGTTTTGGGGAAAGTGAGTAAGTATATAATGTACGATACGTCGTTAACGCTGCGAACCGAAATCTATATACATACTTAGTAGTTCACCAATGCTGAATTTGTATATTTTTATTATTACATGTGATGTATAGACACATCACGATGTGAATATGTTTGTTTACTCACGCGCGTCAGGCAACGCGCCTATTATATATATGTGCGTATATCACAAAGCCTCGAAGCAGACGAAACTTTAAAGTTCCGCTGCGCGTACAGCAGACAGATACGTGTATATATATATAAGCTCGTGTGTTCGAGCGCGGAACCGTCATATTGTTCCATTACATGTATTACACGCGACACAACCGCTAAAGGTTTCACTTTTACTTCTTTCGCACCGCAAAAGGAAAATTATGAAACTCGGTCGCTGTAGTCGAAGCTTTTTTTTCTCCCCTCGCAAAAATATATATATAATACTCTTGGTGTAGCAAAAGATATACGTGGTGAGAAAAAGCGCGGAATTCCTATAAAAGACCGTTTTAGCACGATCGTTATAGACGCACGCACGGGTAACAAAAATAAAAATTGCTTCGGTGCGACGGAATTCCGTTTACACGTCGATTTTTTTCTGCTTGCGCGCGCGCAATTTTTTTTTCGGACAGAGTTGCGTGCGTGCGAGTGTATATAGCGCTGAGTGGGACACACTGGGAATTTACTGCGTATAGTGTATATATATATATATATATATACATCATGGTGAAAGATCGAGTTGACGAAAAACTACTGTCTGTGCTGTGTTTGCTCGCGGAACGCTACGTTGATTTTATCGAATAGTGTGCAGGCATGGGAGCGAACGAATTCAAAGGGAATGAATATATTAATGAATTGTATATATGAAGTTGTGATTTGAATAATATCGTTTCCGCATTGGGGAATAAAAAATTTAATGTGAGTTTAAATTAACATACGGAATCAAAAATGCGAAGGTTTTTTTTTTAGTCTTTTATAAATACATCCAATTTTTAAAGGTATATTATATCCTTGTCGAAATTAAATTACGATTAAAAGGTATTATATGAAAAAAAGAAAGTCGTAGTAGTATAATTAAGCATTGTATTAAAGGCATTTAGTCTTATCTTAAAAAATAATTAATGAAATTTCTATCCGATGATTAATATTATGTATAGGAAGAGTCTATACACACAAGATCATATGTTTATTTCCGTAATAGTAGTATTGAGTTTTTAAATTTGTAGTGTGTATATTATACACACAACGGATGCTCGTCAATAGATCGTATCGGAGCGTGTGTAATTTGACTTGTCGTTAGTGTTGCGTTAGAAGTTCCCAAACTGTCTCTCTCTCTTTCTGTTTGTCTTTCTTTCTCTCTCTCACTCTATTCCTGTGTAATTATCCGAAAAAGCAACGGTTTTTTAAGGGGGATCATAAAAGAGTGAAGCAAGGGACACGGTTGTCTCCGTTCTGCGTCATTTGCACTTCGTATATATAGCTATTGTTACTTTTCGATCGGTGAGCGGAGAAAAAAAAGAGTAAGAGGGAAACTAAATTACTTAATTGAGACATGGAGCCTTGCAGGAACCGAACTCAATTATATACGGGAAGATGAAGCGTTCGGTTAATTGGTCGTTTAAATTTGATGATTTAATATATATTATACGGTTAAAATTAGAACTAATACGAGGAGCAATATTTTATTGGATTTAGTTTCTAATTCATTTAGCGATATACACTCAATTCTTCGCATCAAGCTATCGACGCGTTCATCCGTACGGAAATCATATTAAAGAAGCGCAATTTGGACTATATATATGCATATATACAAGCGGAGGGCGGTTTCGTCACTTGTACGGCTTTAGCCCGTTAACGAGCGCATCGGAAATATGAACGAACGAAAGCCCCGAGTCATTCTAACGTTAACATTAAGCTGTATGAATGCTCGTATTCACTTTTGGTTTCAATGGCACACTGCATTTACGTAATTACTTTCTTTTTTCCATCTTACCGTTTGTTATCAACAAATTTTAAGTTGCAATAAATTGTGTTAAATTTACGATGTTTCCTGTTCGTTTGTTAGAAGGTATAATGCGATTAAAATTGTTCGTAAGATTTTTAATTCCATTGCAATTATAAACTATAATTACCATTAAACTTTTGTTGAAGGCTGTTTAATATGTATGTTTGTTTTTTTTTTTTTTTTTTTTTTTATTTTAAGGCTTTAGCAATCTCCTTCAAGATTATATAGCCTACTTTATTGAGAGATACAGTTTGTAAATACAAGATA
>JAWWEQ010000027.1:10497116-10536722 GCA_035583055.1 Torymus tubicola | reverse complement strand
GTCGCAGTAATAATTGAGGAACTCGCAATACAGAGCGAAAAGTAAACACGTCCGATCTATACGACTGTTTACACTGAGTATGTTTGTTTTCATACGTATACATTACATGTAGATCATATACGATCTATGTATTTAGTGTGAATATTAATGTCGCAATATATATATGTATACTTGGCTTCTCAATTGTAATTGATGTGCTGCTTATTTATGAAGTTACTGCTAACATAGTATATACTGCTATTCATTTGTTCTTGATACGCTAAAATGTTTTTGCGTTCTAAATATATAGGAATTAAATTTCGGGATAAAAATATCTTTATAATTTAATTGGCCTTGATGCCTACCAAAAAAATTTTTCGAAGAGTTTGTTAACACACAATGATTCACAATGACAAGTGAAGAATGTTAAGTTTAACAAGAAAAAGGTAATTTCCATGATTCAAATTGATGACACGAGACAAAAGCATTGGCCGGACAAATTTTTTCACACTCAATTAAATTCATTTGCTTACGATAAAAATTTCTTTAATCTTTTTTTAGAACACTAAATAAGTCTTTTAAGTCGTAGCCATAAAATACTTACAGCAAATAATACACAAGGAAAAACATTACATAAACACAGCGAAGTGGATACCTATAATAATTTTTAATATTATTTTAAGTTTGAAGTTAAATAACTTTCTTCTTGCTAAGTATATAACATTTCTCGCACAATAAACGAGGGGCTAATAATAATGAGTTACGCATTTTTGTTTAGAAAAGTTTACGACATTCGAAGTGCACGCCACGCATCGATGCAAAAAAGAAACAATTTGCAATAAGTCAATAAGAATCTTATTTTCTTCTTTTATGTTGGCTCGAGAAAATCACGATTTGACGACCCGCTATAAAATCCTAAATAAATCCCGACGTCGTGAATTTCGCTGCCTCCCTCGGGTTTATTGAAGTGTAGGAGGCGAAAAAGTGTTTTCTCGCGCTGTTAAATGCAAAGCACGATCGCTCCTTTCAAAATTCTTGAGAAGAAGCGTCGAAGTTCTTTATAGTGCACTGTGAAATGCTGAGTTGCAAAAGTGGGAGGATGCAAAAAGTTGATTAGTATTTTAAACACAATGGGCCATTGAAACTGTAAATACACATTATAACCATATATATTAAATGATAAATCTAAATTTTACGTATGACGCAATATAAAACTGAAACAGCATAAAACAATGTATTCATGCACCTTTTTATTAATTTTTACCAGAAATATATTTAACAACAATATTAGACTAAATTTTCCTCGCCATAAAGTTTATGATCTAAAATTTTTTATGTATATATAAAAAGATTCCACCTAATAATTAATATCTAAAATACATTCTCTAAGATCGAATTTCTCCTACGTTATTATATTACACAGCGGCAAAGTGCAACCATCGCCTCGTAAATCTTCACAGGAAATTGAATTTCAAGTTCATCCTAGAACGCTAGCTCGCTCGCTCGCTCGCTTGCGCGCTATAGCATTCAGTCACTGATTTCGTTTCATTTCCGCCGTGCACGCGCGCGGCATAGCGCACAAGAAATCCCATCGAGCAATAAACCTTTCGGCGACTGTGTTACGCAAATAAAAAAAAGAAAACCCATACACAAAACTCGATATATATGACCAATACGAGAAATTCAAACAGCGCGGTAGCAACGCTTGGATCTGTACATATATAGATACAGTCGCGAAACCCACGGTGGTGACTATACACGCCCACGCGAACTCGCGTGCGCGCGAGCATGAGAAACGTCGCGCTATTCGCGTCACAGACGAAAAAATATGAAGAAAAGCGAAAAAGGGGGACGAGAAAACACGCGAGTAAGTGAGAGAGAGAGAGAGAGAGAGAAAGAAGCAGACGTAGAGAAAAGGGACTAAGGAGTCGCGAGCACATCCGCTCGTTTCCGCACGACGCAGCTATATTAGTATATGTGCAAGTGTATATATATGTATACGTGTAAGTGAAACCGGTCTGCACGGGGTTAAGCATATGCATGCGCGTGTGGAGTACACAAGGGGGAGTATATGTGTGTAATGTGTATATATATAGTAGCGTAGCTACTCTGAAATAATTAATATGTTAATGGATAAAGAGATGCTTACACGCTTCAGGAATTACGAGCATTTTGTTATATACAAGGGGGTATATCGCGTCCTGATTTACATTATTCCGTTCCCATGCGTTTATAAAGTCGTTTAGTTTTCATAAAATTTTGTGTAATACGCTGATAATATGGTAACTTTTATGGAAATGCGAGTTCCCATGGACTGAGGATATGATTGATATATATATATTCATCATGTTTTCATATTCCGAAAAATGCAGTTTTATTTGTAAATACTAAACGTGACAAGATTTACCGTTACAATTATACCATCAAGATTATAACATTTCTGTTTTTGCAAATTTTAGTTCATTCAGAAAGTTTGAAAAATTCGCAGCAATAAACTTTTAATATAATCATAACCCACTTTTCCTTCGTCCATTAAAAATTATGTTGGAAAATGCGAAAAGAAAGTTTCCCTAGCGCGCTTCATTATACTACGGCGCAATTGCGATCTTTCGCTGAAAGAAACCAAGAACTTTATATATACACATACACTATAAAAAATTCTCTAACAACCCTGTTCATCAAAATATATATTTACCTCCATAATTAGCTCAATCTGTTTATTCATGAAATCTTCATACCATATATATACACTTCTTAATTCTTATATCCACACACCGATGCATCTTTATCCCCCTCTACAAATCAATTACTGTTCTTACGCGCGTTTCTTTTCACCGTCCTTCTTTTCCTCTTCACACACACACACACAAGGAACCTCTGCTATACCACGGTATAATTCAAATCACACTGCACTTATAATTAAACGGCGAGACGTAACGATCGGGAAAAAAAATGAAAGCACCTATAGTGTACGCGCAAGGCGCGCTCTTTCACCGCGGAAAAAAGTAGAAAACGGCGAGCGGCACGCGCGCTCCAAAAGCGTTTTGGAGCGGCGCGCAGCACAGCGCGGAATCGCAAACTCGCTATACACATACGTATACACATACATACTCGCACGCGGAAAAAGCGAAGAAAGCGCGTCAAAACGGCCGTTCGCGCTCCGGCACCTCGAAAGCGATGCGCGTACCTGCTGTCTTCGCTTGTATATAATGTATGTGTATGTGCGGGTTGTGAGTATATATGTATATGTATAGGTTCGTGAACGTTTAATTGGAAAAATGAAATTGATTACTTTGTTGTTGTGTCGAGGGAAGACAATCGAATTATATTGACGCTGTATGGGGGGCATATAAATTGATCGGTGCGCGGGATAAGAAGTGCAGGCTTTACGTAAGACTTTCTACTTTGTACTACCTTTGAGCGAGTGCTAGAATTTATTGCGCTTTCATGGTATTTCTTTGTCCTCTTCGCGATCTCGAAAGAACAGGTTGACGATAAACAAAGATCTTATTGTTGAAGAATATCAGATGTATTTCATTGATTAAAGTGTATTATATAGGTGTATAAATATCTAATTAAAGACTTGAATGCGATGTTATTAAAAATTTATATAGTGATTTTCACTTTTCTTTTTTATTAAAATCAGATTGTTAAATAGTACAGTAATTTAAAACCGCAATATTCTACTAAAACGTGTAATAATACATTTTTTCGTATACAATTGTGCATGGATATTTTAATATTTTCATTTTCGAATACAATGATTTACGATTCAGTTAGTCACTCCGAAGAGGACGAAAAATTAGTCAGAGAGACGCACACGTTTGTAGGTTACGTCGAAGTCGCGCCATTCAACCAGGATTTAAATATTCTCGAGACAACCAAGTGGGCGTATACAGAGAATACGTGGATTTCCATCTACGGCTTTTTTTTACCGCGGGCGTATATATACGCGCACAGCCAACACACGGCATTGTACTCGTATGCAAATCCGCTAAATTTCCTAATTATCGTGACGCGCGCTTTTAATTCCGATCCTCGTACAAAATAATCCAAGCAGCGCGTCGTGACACAGTTAAAGTAATTTAAGTATATTTAAATGCTTACGAAATTAGCCGCGTATTTATACACGTACACAAAAGTATAAATATACACACTTGCACTTTCGATTGAACGAACGGTCGACGTCAGCTTATCGAGCAACCGCGCCGCCTTCGCATACTTATAAAGCAATTAAGACGAGTTATATTTATATAGCGCACCGTGTGTATGATAGGATATACATATACACATTATATATAACCATTCGCCACGGTGGGATAATATTTTTCTCACGTTCGACTAAATAACATTAATATATATGCATCGGTCTCTCGTTATATGTACATAATACATCGAGCGAGCGCATTATAACATTCTTACATAATATAAACGGCCGCGGCGATCGAGCAGTTGCGCGAGTGGAAAAAACAATCCGCGTATGGATCTAATAATAACCCGCGCACTCGCTCGTTATGTACAGTGCTTTATTTCGCACCTGATGTATAGCTGCTCTGCGCGACGAGACACGAACACTTCTCTCATCTTCTATAACAGACTAAAACTAAGCGGTCGTCAGTAAACTGCTTGTCATCGAACGCGTCACTCGACTCTCTCGCTATATAGCGTAAAGAAAAATGCCATGTTATATAGCAACGTTGCAATCAACAATAAGCGAGAGGGAAAACTCGCAGAACAAAGCGAAGGCGTCTCGAAACAATATTTTTTTTCCCTCGCTCACGCGCGTATATCTTATATACTACACGCGAGTGCGTCTTGGTATATAAAGGAGGAGTAAAAGTAAGAGTCTTTCGGCTTATCTCTCTATAACGCGCGCGAATTCTCTCACACATCCTCCCCCTTGAAACAATGAGCATCCGTGCGCGCATGTCAGTAGCGCAGTAGCGAGCAAAATCAAGCGTAAAAAAAAGAAGGAAATTCCTGTCTCAATCGCACGCGCATCCTTTTTCTCATCGGTTCGCTTTGTGCGTGTATGTGTGTGCCTGTTCCTTACCCTCTTTCGATACACTTCTGCACTCCTCCTCTCGCATTCCCGCGAAGAATTCTTTCTCTCTCTCTCATTCTCACACACGTATAGAGAGAGAGAGAGAGAGAACCGTGGTATAGTGCGTGCACTACACAGCCGCACCGCACTGGGAAAAGTCCGTGCACGTAATCGGCATTCTTCTATCTCTGTCTTCTCTATATACACATAGATATATACTCTACTCTCGTGCATCCTACAGCAATATACACATAGACGAGAGTATAAGTAGTAGGTATACGTATATCTATATACGTGAACGAATGCACTATAACTGAGCGGGAAGATACAAAAGTAACGCGCGTGGAGCGACGCTATCGCATAGGGATGAATTTATAATGCCGCGCTGTTGCTGTAGGAATGCGCCTTTGTATGCGAGGAGAACGAGAGAAATGATAAAGCGAGCGCGGCGTAACTAGGTGCGGAAGAGAGACGACTCTCGCGTGTATATATAGTCTTAGACTTATTACGAATACGTGAAGGTATGTATATATGTAAGATTCAAAAACGGATGCGCGCGCGCGTGAATTTACGTTCGACGTGTGTGCTTTTTACTCCTCCGACCGCTTTATTGCCCCTTTGTCAGAGATGTAGAGTGCATACTAATTTCACCTCGTCCATTATATACACGACGTATGTTTATATTCGTAATATTCATATCTTGCACAATATGACTTTACAACACGCGTGCGAGTATATATATAAGTGTATATGTATCCAGCATCCATATATATATGCGCGAGCTCATGTATATAATTGACTCACGCACGGCTTTGCTCTCCGCTGCTCTCTTACAAAACTTTCGCGGGCAAAAAACGTACCTTGGATTTTGGTGTATCCGTGTCGCGATCTTGGCCTACGGCTATATACTCTATACATATCGAACAAAAACCTACACGCACACGTCTATCCTTTCAATCATGTGCTATATTCGTTTTTTTTAAAATTGTTTCTACATATACTAAATGTATACAGATGAAGAATTGAGTTGTAACTTCAGTGAAAAAAGAAATTAACGTCGCTCGTGTACTGATGTAATGTCGCGGCTACTGGTCGACTCATTATATGGTCTCTCAGAGCAAATGTCAATTTAATCCCAATTACCCAGCGACGAATTGAAAACTGACATCGCTATAAATGACCCGCAGGCGCGCACAATCATTATATATACCTCTGTAAATAACAATGTACATACTCCGTTCCCGCCATGTATATTATATATATGGCAACATACAAGTAAAAGGATCGCAACCCGTATATATGTATGTGTATATATATATATATGTATGCTATGTTACAGAGTGAACGAGGAGCGGCGTCGGTAGTGCTGGCATCCAGGGGCATTTCTCGGCTGTGAGTCACGCGCGCGGCAGTCTAACGGACCGGCAACCTGCACGGCAAAAGAAGGAGAAGGAGGAGGCGGAGGAGGAGGGAGGATCGCCCGGTAGAGGTGGAGAAGGCGGCGGTGGCGGCGATCCTCGGACGATGGTGAGCTCCCGGTCGCCGGGCCTCAGGAGCGAGGGCCTACAGGAGGGCAGCAGTAGCGTCCTCGGCATCCACGCTGCCGACACGGCGTCGTCACTCGAGCAGCCCAGGTGAGAGAGAAAGAAGGAATTTATGTATATATAAGTGCAGCTTTAAGATTGCCAGTGTATATAATACTTTCGCGAGAAAAGGCATAGAAGAATTCTGACCTGGTTATATATCTATGTGTGTGTGGGAGTGTGTATGTAATATACGTGCGCGCGGGGAATGTGATCGAATTTGAAATACCTAATCGTCGTATATAGAAGCAAGTGGCTGGATATATAGTATATATTCGACCGAGTGAATTTCACGTTTAATAGAGGTGCACGTAGATTGGCGGAACGCCTAATTGGGTAGGTCGAATGGAGTGAGAAGCGCCAGTGGCTAATTAAGGGCTAATAGGCCCTCAAGCCAAACACCGAGCTATAATCACACTCGATTCCCTGTGCGCGCTGTGTATGTGTGAGTGTGTGTGTAGCGGAAGATGTTCTAGCAGCACCGGGCGATTTGCAGGGAAAGCGGGTACATCAGCGCTGCGGGCGAAATGTGTATGTTCGCGATTGGATTAGCGCAGAGGTTAATGGAGTGATGCTCTGTGTGCATATAATTTCTGTTTTTGTTTCGTTAAAGCAATGCGGATAATTGCACGTATAGGATGAAGTTGTTAAATGTCGCGATTTCGGTGAGGTTTATATACTTAATGTGAGAATTAAGTGGCTGTTAAAAAAAGGTTATAATGTACGCGGAACTTTCGTCGCTGTGCGCGGTGTGTGTGCATTCTTTACGTAATTTCCACTGAAAATAGATTGTTCGTATATCGTTAACTGGAATAATTTTCTTTAACCTTCGTGGACATGTGAATATAAACAAACAATAGCAGTTGCATAATACCAGTTCGGTTTCAGTTTGTCACTATTACTTGTCAACTTGTACAGCGTAAAATTTTTAAAGTAACTAAAGTATAACATTTTTAGAAAGTCGTTTTTATACATTTCATTCGTAAATAATAATTATTCGTGTGTGTATAAATTGATATAATGTTACTGTAATAAATAAACAACAAAAGTGTATAAAGATTTGAAACCTTGAACGCAGAAAAACTGATATCTTTACGATGTTGAATTTTTCAATGCTGGATGACACCGAAAGAAAGTACCGTGTCATATAGATATATATATATATATATATATGTGTGTGTGTTACGTGTGGCCACCGGAATTTCCGGTCAACGGGTTCCGTACTCAATATATATAGTCCTCGTGAATCGGTACTATACGTTCCGCGCATTTTTCCAGCGTTTCGACGAGACGTAGATATCCCGGAAAATATTTCTTGATGCACGAGAGCAATTTCGAAGCAGTGTCTGTAAAGGCGGAAATGCATGTTACACGTAAGAATTTCTGATCGTCAAAGCTCGCGCGCGCGTGCATTCGTGTCTGACTCTAAAATATTATTGATTTTATAGTTCAAGGAATTCTCTTTATAATGAAATAAAATTACGTTTAATGATACGCCGGTATAACATCGATACATTTCGCAATTATTTTGCAAGATATATATATCTGGCCGAAGTGAAAGGTATATTTATATACGTGCGCTTGAATTTCGTAATTTTATATGAATACCTGTACGCATTAAAGCAGCACGTGCGAATTTTCTGGAGTTACATATACACGCGCGCTAATATCTTACTACTTTAGAATATATATATATATTTACTGAGACAAGTATTTTACTGTGATATATTCGATATTCAATGCGTGCTGTGAAAAAAAAAATTTTACTCCACGCTTTAACGAAAAATTATTCACGCGAATGACGCGCTTTTCACACGCATACCATGCGCTGCTGCTGCTGCTAGTGTTTTCAGATCTTATCACTGACAAGCGATCAAAACGAGCCAGCCTCTTACACGTAGCGTGAAACATTACACACGCAGTGGCGTGCATTTTTATGACATTTGACTATACAAGTGTAATCTCTTTAACGCGGTGAGCTCCAAAATACGCTAACCTTCGTGTTATATATTCACAGAAGTTAATTACTACGCCCGTGGGGACACGTCAATTTTCCGGTCCGACACTTCGTGTACGCGCGACGTATATGGCAAAATAAAAAAATGAAACGGCATACCGGCGAAAATGTCTTTATACCAGCGCATCGCGCAATTACGCATCTAAGTCTTCTCACGGGCTACCAAATCGCTCGCTTGTATTATTGTTATTGTCGTCACGGCGCAATTACCTTCGACGCGCAGGTATATACATGTATATATAGTATATATATACAATACTTGCTCGTCACGTCATTCCTTTTGTACGCGGCTATGCGTCTGTCTTATTCTGCGTGAGAGAGTTTTTGAGGCCGCGCGTACAGAACTTATACTCAGCTCTTATTATGCGGCGAGGAAGCGTTTTCACGGTCCTTTTCAGCGTCACCGCAAAGTGAGAGAGAGAGAGAGAGAGGCAGAAAGAGAAAGAAAGATGCGTTTGCGGTGAACGAAATGGAATCCGAGAAAGAGGTTGAACATCGCTAGACGCGAGCGCGCGCGCATATATTTCTGATAGAGAGTTGTAATATCTACGTGCGTGCATCGGAAAGTATGAATATTAAAGATACATAATTGTTGTTAACTCCGGGTGTGTATAGGTATATATGCTCCTCGACACACTTTCTTCAGTTTTGTAGAATGGGACGTCAGTTATTGTCTTAGAAATTTACTCATTGTTTTTCTTTTGATAACGCAAATAAAAGAAAGGAGTGAGTTAAAATGCATGTACGGGCTTTGTAAACACAATGGATTTTTCTCAGGAAAAGATTTTTTTTTTACACATTTAACTTTACTAATTTAATGATAAGTGTACAGACGGTTCTTGTTAAAAGATTAGAATACAAAATCACAATTGAATTATCCTCTTAGAATTTATGTCAATGTACTTTTAAATTATGTAGTCGTATATCGATTCCATCTTATAGAACATAAATATTATTCTTTCATTTGATAATTCATTCTATTTTGCATTGTAGCTGTTTACTGGTACCGCAAAAACAACTTTCACGCACATGCGCAAGTTGCTAATTGAATTGCATTAAACGCAAACCAGGAAGTGTATATTTATACTCGTGAAACCTGCACTTTTAGTATTGATTACATATTTTTATGCTCACGCAGTTTACTCTTGTTCATCATACCACCTATGTAAACTTTCATTTAAACTCTAAACTTTTGCTAAAATTTCTTTACTCCGAAAATTGCTTCTTAGCTTTTATCATAAGATAAATTATAAAATACCGTTATTAAGAAAAGCCAATAAATATTCACTTTTCAAGCACGCACAGAAATCCTTTGTATAAAAGACAACCACAACGTTCAATATATTATATTCGCAAATATCAGCGTTCTTCTTCGCTAGAACCACGAAAATCCTATCCTCTATATCCTCCGCGAAGGCCCGAACCGAGCCAGCCTGTAACATTATCCACTCCTCCCCGATCGATTCCCACACTGCTCGTCTCCTCCTCGCCTCCCCCGAATCCTTGTCCATGACGTCTAGCACGTACCATCCTACCTATATACTACGAGAAAAAGCAAAGCAAAAAATAAAGGAAGAATCGCACCCACCGCACACAGCACACCTTATAATACGTGCGCGCGTGCTACCACCACCTATACACACACGAACTAGGACTACTCCGATCGTTATACATCTATATATATACATACTAACTGACGTATACCCGCGTATATGCGCGCGTTCTGCTTGCAGTTCGTCGACTTGGAGCCGTAGCGAGCCGAGCTCGCTGACGTCGTCGTCGCGCCCGGGACCGGATAGCGGCCCTTACAGTTCCAGTCCAGAACGTAACGTTGGTAACAACAGCGACGTAGCTGACAGAGGTACTAGTAGTACACCTGGAACTGGATCAGGCAATGTCGTGGGCGGTCTGGCGCCTGACGACGAGGAGAGATACGAGGCTTTCGGCGTCGGCGACGACGCAGATTCGCCACAGGGTAGCGGCTCGCCTGCCGCCTCGCCGATAGCCGGCGCTAATCCTAACAGGTATGTGGAAGATTTTAAGTGGAGGTTGTTTTTTTTTGTTTTTAATAATAGTTTTAGCGGTGAGGTTGTATTCAAATGAGCCGGCGTGATGTGACACTATTTTTAACAAAATCGAAAAGTCCTTGCGCTCGTTGGAAGAAAAGTATATATTCAAATTAGGTGATTTTGCATTCAGGTGCAAAGAAGGCTGGAACTGTTTGACATACTTTGGATGGTTTTGTATTCATAATTCGGATGATATAATTTTGTAAAAGTAGAATAAAGTTATTTCGATCGTTTCTTATGTCATTCCTTTTATTACCATACTTTAAGATAAATCTGGATTATCATGGAACTCGTCATGTTATAATTTTTTTATTTGTTATAAAAAGTATATTGTATATACAATATTTGAGTATATACAATTTTTCTTGGGAGTAAAAGTATATACCGTAGAACCATTCAGTTTTGGGATAATACATCACGGTTTTAAATTCTTTTTGTGAGAAAATTTTGAACTCATATAGTTTGGGAAGAAAATCGCCTAACGTGCGAGACATGTTTTCATAAGAATAACCATTAAAGTCACAGTAATCTGGGAACTTGAAAAGAACGGTAAAATTATTGTAATTTTCCCTCACGCGTCAGTATGAGTCACGTGAACTTTTAAGCTGCGTTTGAATCCCACGACTTCTGTCACTCTGACTAACGCAATAACAACTTAAATTGAAAAAATCTGTGCTGTAAAATCGTTTTTTTTTTTTAATGTACTTTTGGTTCTAATTATTAACAATTGAATAATAGGTAAAGTAATTTATGCATTTATGGTTTTCTAATAACCATTTTAGAAGGTCATCTCGGACGGATAATATTAAGGTTCTTGAACCAGTTTTTTTCTGAGAACTGCTTAAAATACACCGCATTCAGCCAATTAAAGTATATGTTTCTGACATAACTACAAATCCAGTTATTCTCCTTACATTACGCCACTATAAACCTCTTTTGCATAATGGGATCATAAGTTTTCGATAGTCCAATGACAGACAACAGAATGTTGATATATTGACTAATGACGCATTTTTCACATGAAAAAAAAATACCTACATATAGGTGCGGTAAACTTTTTATTAAACGCGCTGAAATTCAAATATTTTATTTTTGTCTTTTTGTTAAAGGTAAATAATTTGTGCAATTTCCTGTGTTCTTAATAATAAATTATCCATTAAAATGAACAATTGGTTCGTTAGTTCTAGGCACAACACCATTTGTATTCGAAACCTCATAGCGGACGTTTAGTACAATGTATGCAACTAGCACGACAATGCATACGACTGAAATTAAGTATATAGCCGGTGCCTAGTTCACCCAACTGTAAAAAATATATCTATATTTCGAAGTTATTATAAATTTTCCTTTAACAATTTATAAATAGAACAGACACACATTGTATCCAATTTCTTTACACTTTCTTTTCAATTCAAATATTGAAATTATCGAATTTTTAAACAGTTAGTAGTGAAATTTATTATTTCTTTACAAACATACAATATAATATTATAAATTTTTATTATTCCTTTTCCGAAATTTTCTCTATACCACGATCTCAAATGATTTATAACGAACACGGGGCGAAAACAATTAAAAAATCCTCTTTGCCCGAATGACGCGTTGCCATCTCGGGTTATCAATTAACGTCAGTGCAAAATAAAACAGGCCTCTAATAGACATTTGTGTCTCATCCAATGTTGCATCGGTGATTTATATACCTCGCGGCTAACCGTGTCACGCGTTATAGTATCACATGCCTTTTTTTATCACTTTTCATTCTGCGATCGGTGACAGTGCGCCATTTTATAACAATGCACTTTGACGCGCATCCACGTAATGCATTTCACAAGAAATCGCCAATACCATTATCCACGTGAAATTCAATGAAAATTTATCTCTTCCATTTCCAACACATCTATAAATTGAAAAAAAAAATGCAAAGTCAACCTTAATATGCAAGTCATGTTTAATAAAAGGAAAAAAAACAGAGAAAAAATATTTTCAAGCAGATATTTTTAAACGCCAACTCGCGCTTATAACATTGTTATGAAACCTCGTCGTGCCGCATTGTTTGTAAGAGTTTGGTCACGTATACAGTCGGCTCATCCGGTAACGTGGTGCTCCGCCTTGCAATGAAACATTGCTAATCTTCTTACCTGCGCTGGCCATCCCTCGTCTGACTCTCATCCCTTTATACAGTGATCGTTTATTGCAACGAACTCTTGAGGGAAAATACAGCTTCCCCCACCCATTCGACTATATACTACTGCTACTTTTGTTTTGACCTGAATGTCAGTTTACCTATGGTCATGGGTTTGCTGAATTACCAAAATTTCTAGAATTGAGGGTTACTCAGTAGTTTGCAAACAGTCTGCTGTCAGTGCTTGTGCGTGCATAGACGCTGTAGGAAATTTAGAAAGGAAAGCCGTAGTAGTGTCACATAGCTCTGTCGAAAGTTCGTACTTTTGACAAATATTTTATGAAAATTGACTTCAATTGCGTTGTATTTGTACGGTTTTTAATTCTTTTACACTGAACTCCAACAAAGGGCTATAAGAATGAGTTCCTTCGGTTTTTTTCTTTTAATGAAACAAATTTATTTACCTGTTATTACCAATCGATTGTAAGTAAAATATTTTCCTAGTGCTTAATCAATATTTAAGCACGATATTTAAAATAATAAATATACAGAATGAGTGTTTATTTGAAATCAATGAAGAAACGCTTTTCTATCGACAAGAGCTAAATTGAAACCCTTTATATCCTTGCAGAAATCCACGAAGTCCAAATTCCATGCTCTTAGGAAGGCATACGTGGCTCCGAACCTCGCTCGGACGTTCGCCAGCTGGGTATGTATCCTATATATACAACACTTCAATTCGTATGATTTCAATTCACAAAAAAAGTTGCATGCTCAGCATCAGCGCTCGAGACAATGACAGAATAAGAGAAATAAGAGAGACACTCGATACTTCCGCCTTTACTAAAAGAATACCGTCATTTTTGTTCGTTCTTATAGCGCCAACAGGAAGCGGCTAAGTTCCAATGCCTTAGCTAGGTAAGTGTCTATAGTTACATATATACGCGGGCAGCCACGGAAAATATAGCGTTGAATGTTAACTGTGATGTCATTGCAAAAGTGGACTGCACATCGCCTGTACATATGTAACACACATAACGTGCGCAAAACGGTTCGGTCTTGAGAGTATTTTTTTATCGACAATTTCGTACTGTCTAAATTATTGAAATTTAAAAAATATATACTCCCATTTGAAGTATTTCAATTTTACATTTTTTAATTTCGCAGTAAATATAATTAGTCAATGCTATATTTTCTGGTGTAATGTTCTATTTAAGAGGTGCAAGCAGTATACTCGTCACATTAAAAGGCGCACATATACTTACCGTTTGTTTCAATTATATATGTATTCACTTCTATTAATACATTCATGTGTAAGATCTATCAATTGAATCGAAGCCAAGAGCAATCATCAACGCAGTAGCAACGGTAGCAGTAGTAACGCCCCTACCGATAACCTAACCGAGCGTGTATACCAGTTCGACTAATAAATTATTTCGTTAAAAAAAAAATCATTGCCCCGAATCAGCTGTGCATACGTTGCTATAAACCGCTTCTATATTACAAATGAAAGAAATAATAGTTCCTTTTTATTTTATACCGTGACGAGTAATACTCGTGCCAGCTCAGAACATACACATTATATTATCTGAGTGCACATTCACTGATGATTAATCAATGCCTTGTTATTGCAGTCAACTGTACAGGAGCAGCAGCTTCAACAGCTCGGGTAGAGGCTCGATCTGCGACACGGCCGACGACGTGTACAGCGACGTTTCTCTCGAGGACGATGTCATCGAGCTCAATCAACGAGTAAGTTTCACTTCATATCGTCCTTCTCTCTCTCTCTCTCTCTCTCTCTTCCTTTTTTCTCTGGCTTCCCATGTGCCGCGTATACGCGCACTTTTTCCAGTACAGGCCTATAAGACATCAGTAACGCACGGTCACACAGCCTGTAACCCCGCTCGCATGAGCGGCGCAGCTCTTACCTTAAAAAGAAGGTCGATGTGCATTTGCGTGTATATGTATATATACTTTCGCGACGAATGGAAATCGCGTAGTGGTATGGACTTGGTTATTTGCGATTGCTATGATGAGGTAATTTTTGTTTGCGCATATGAGGAGAAATAGCAGAGAGCTAGGTTGTATGTAGCTCTCAAATGTCTACTTTTTAGAAAGTTGCGTATAAAACGGACTACGCATACATGTGACAAAATGTCTTCTGAAATGAATGGAAAAATGTATGTTGCAGTTTTGGTGCTATCTAGAAATGATAACAGGTTTAAGCAGTTAAGACATAAGAGGTATTTTTTTATATATTAGCGTAAGCCCAAGCGTGCGTAACTTCGTCAGCGAGTGCAGTTGCGTTAATTAAAAGTCGCGTTGTATAAATCGTGGGTGACCACTGAGAGTCGTTTACCCCGGAATAAATTCAACGTGCTTGCGCACTTATATGAGGATCGCCTCGCTTATAGACCCAAGTGCCACTGGCTGGCTATGACAGTTTATTCTTAGCGTCTCGTTTATATTTCAAGTGGATTATACGCGCTCCAAATCCATTTTCCAGCTCTCCCTATGTGTGTTGCTTTTTTTTGTCGATGTTGGACTTTACTTCTTGCAAGTCACCTCGCGACACGTCGTTGCCTTTATATAGGGAGGATATGAGGCTCGAAGTTGCGAACTAGTAGACTTCCTTATTCCCAATTCGTGCTCATAGTTTTACCTTTTACTTTCATTGTACACCCAAGGAACATGAATTCTTTTTTTACGTGTTTTCTTAGTGTCGGTCATTCATAAGTTTCTGAATGTTAACATTACTAAAATGTGATATAAATATTCAAAAGGTTATGTGTGATCGTCACTAACGGAACCCGTAAAGAAAGAATCCATGTCATCCGAGTATGTATATAAAGCTATATATATATATATGTGTGTGTGTGTGTGTTTGTGTGTGTGTGTGTGTGTGTGTGTGTATGTGTGTGTATGTCAAAGATTAAAAAAAAAATTTTTTATTCTTAAAAAATATATCTGAGCTTATTAATATTTAAATTATTCTGGGTTCATCTAAAATCTTACTTTTTACTGAAATAAATACGTATTGATTAAATAATAAAAGTTATGAACTTCTAAAACGTATCACGTAAGTGTGAAACCGCGCGCGGAATCGAATTGGAAGCATAAAGTTGTCGATATAATCGTAAGCCTCGCCATTCACTTGTCACAATGACTCGTTAAACCAAAATTAACGACACGAACGTTGTCGGTCCCCGCTCGTCATCGTAAACGGAATTCGCATCCGCAATAACCGACAAAATTAACAAGTCTCATAATGTTCAACAATTTAAAAATTTAACAAAAAACATTTTAAAAAAAAATCGCAAAAGTCAAAATTAAAAATCGAAGCTTCGTATAAAATCAAGAAACATGGCCTGTCCCGTCAAATCATCGTCCATCTCAACCATGGTAACCTGGCCTGGCTGGCTCTTCTTCATCTTCCTGATCATGTTTGCCTTCGCCTCGTACTATGCTTGGGACAACTTCCTCAGAGATTGGTGGAACCAAATGACGGCATAGACTTAAGCGTGCACACGCGCGAGGTTTGTTTATCGTACTCCGACACGTTCTCCATCACGCTGCCCACTGGCAACTTTTGCCGTTACTTACTTCCTTTTCCGCATCTTTATCGAATCGCGACTTTCTACGTGTGTTCTTACTCCCCTTTTTCTCGAGTGTTTACTCGACACGGCACACTTTTTACATTCGAGAGAGTCGACTGGACACGCGCGCGAATTTTTTTAGGTTAATTATATCTTTCTGAAATTACGCGTTAAAATGTGTTATAGCTTTTACATTTTGTTGGACGAAGTTTCATGCCTTTTTATGATTATTATTTCTTTCAAGTATTATTAGGTTTTGAAAATAACATACAACGTCATTAATCACTTACGTAATTTTCTGATAATCGCTTAAAATAATTATCCTTTAAAAATATTTTAAGCCAATTAGTTTGTATTCAGGAGTTTAAGACTCTACGTGAAAAAGAACTTGAAGCTACCACAATTTTAATCTAATGATCGACGGTATTAAAACAATTTTACGATTAGATTTCACGAGTTTGAAAGTTATGGAAATCATAACAACAACTGTTCTCACGTTTATAAAATTCGCAGTTTCATAACGGCCGATCAAAGAAGACAAGCCGCTATGATAACTGAAAATGAAGCCAATGCTCCTATTTAAAAATCGAACGTTCTATTTTACGCGAATAGTTTTATTACAACGAGTAACGAGTATTCAATCTTTTTCCTTGCCGCTGCAGCAGGTATCTAGAGTCGTAAAGAGAAGTAGGATAAGCGTTACAATACTGTGTTGTATGACTAAGATATGGACTTGGAACATTCGCAACACTGCGTTGCATAAAGGTATTACATTCGCGAATGTTAGATATCTTAAATTACTATGTAAAAATATCGTATCTATTTACATTATATTTTGTTTCAACATTGTTAAAATATTGACTTTTTGCAAGTTTATTACTTGAAATATTTTATTGTAACGGATCCTTATCGCATAAAAATTCCTTACCTTTTCATAGATTCATGAAAAAAAAAAATTTCTTGAAATAGATGTATAAACAAATAACAATGTTTATCGATTATATTTGGGAAAACATTTAACACGAATTTAACCTAGACATACCAAAAAAGTTCTGACGTCATAACATAAACCGATCCGTTTATTTCCTTCTTCTGCGCGTAGTATGGCACGGTTTCAAAAATGTAACACTTCCGCAACTCCTTTTTTCGTTTATCACCGCAATCACAACACGTGTCATTATTCGTATAACTAACATTTACCACCGAATCTAATTTCAACATTTGAGATACATTTAAGTACTTTTTCACGAAAATGCCGTAATTCCAGTGCAAATTTCAGGTCGTGATTTCGATATGTTTCACGTTCCCTTACATTTATACATTATTTAGAAAATCATAGTTGTAACAAATAGTGCAATTATACTATTCCATGTTCTAAAATTTGTAATTCTGTCGTGTAAAAATTATTTCCAATCATCTCTAAAATTAGGTCACATTTTCTAAATGTCTTCTATTCAATTCATCGTCTTTAAATAGATTTCTCTACTCTCTTCTGAATATAGTGTTAGGCATTGGAATAGAAATAAACTTCTGTTTTCGAAAATCCATTGATTTTATCTAGGGCTAACATCAAACTTATATTAAGTGTGAAAGTAGTGCAGATTTCAAGCATTATAGCTAGGCTTATCTCCGTACAATCAGTAATTGCTTTAGAAAAAAAGGTTATCGATTGTACACCACTTCCGTTCTAGAAAAATAATAAGCGTGAATTTTGGACAGCTAATAATTTGTGACCACTATGTGAGCAAGATATTATCACAAGTCTCCAATCAAACATTTATTTGTTTATTTCGTGCAAATCATACTAAATAACTATATTCTTTATGACGCACTGTTTGAGTATACTTATTTTTCAGTGAAATTTTCGCACGATTATCTTTGTGTCACGGTTGACATACCTTGGTACTAAGAATGTATAACTTCGTCGTTATATATAATTACTGAAAAATTGTTGTGAATAATACGTTATCTGAAAATAAATTTCATGGTAATCTTTAATCTTTATAGAATAATAATTGTTTAATATCGGTGCTCGAAATAAAAACTTCGTGCAAAAAAATAATGAATTCAAGGAAATTATTATACTTCGAGAATATGAAAGAAAACTTGATACTATTTCAGTAATAGTAGCTCGATTGAGCGCACGGAACCAGCGATACCAACTCTGTCTTTACAGCGCTCTATGTTACCATTTTTCTGTAACGATGAAGTTCCCTACTTTATCGACGTTACAATTTCAAATAATTTTTTTAAATTACTCAATATCATAAAAGTGAAAATATAGCTTAAGCGAATGTCGAAAAGTATCTAAAATTACATACTCATAAACATTTTTGTATTTTCTAATGTTTTTAATCGGTTTTGGAATTATATTAATTATCTTTGTCATCCAGAGTTCGTTAATCCAATACATATACTAGATGAGTGCGTTAGTTTCGAAGACCTTAAAACTAAATTAAAATAATGCTAAATTTGACGTAGAAATCGGTAGTTGACTTCAATATTCATAAATCAATAGTTTCTTTGATATTAAAATTTAACTAAAGCATTAATTTAAGATACTTGTTTGAAAGTTTGTTCCAAATAATTAACTTATAATTTTCCTTGGTATCTTATACAACCAACTCCATCTTTCGTTTTACTTTATAGACTTATTCAATTCATAAAAACCTTGAATATTGTTTACTCTTTACAAAACGTTGAATATTTCTTATTAACATCATTATCTCCTAAGCACGTTTGAAAAGTCATATACGAAAGCATTTCAAAATGCATTATTGTTTATTCTTCATACAACAAAGATTCACACGATTGACTCACACATTTCCTCAAAGCCTCGCACGCACCTCATCCACTCCCTGCTTCCATCCTGCCTCACCTATCAGTCGAATCTTTATCTACATACAACATAATCTACGCTCCTTCAACCGTCAATTCGCGCGCTATCACTCAGCCGCCGATAAGCTAGCGATCTGTCGCACCTCCCGCACCCAGAACACAGCATAAAGCATCAACCCACACGACACTCGCAGCAGTTACAACAACAACAACAAGAACGGCAATAGTAGCCGTCACCTACGTCGTCGGCGTCTCGTTACTTGTACACATATATGAGGGAAACCCGCTCTCTGATCCAATAACTCTCCCTCGCTATCGGGCTATTAACTGGGTACCAAGCCCAAGAAGCGGCAAACTCAATTAAAATTAATGAGACTACAAATAAGCATACGCCCGCGCCTATATGTCCCCCTCTCTCTCTCTCTCTACTTTGCGCTTAGCGGCCATGTGTGCGCGCCGTCGTCGACGCAGCAGCGGCGGCCGCGACGACGACGACGACGACGGCGGCGGCGGCGGCCCGCGCGCGACTTACGGATATAGCCGCTAGTGCGCCGTCGACGGGCCGCCTCGTCGAGCGCGCGACCCCTAATATTATACCACGCGCTCTATATATCGTCGTTGTCTTCTTCTTCTTCTTCGTCGTCTTCTTAAGTGCGAGGCATCGTCTCTCCTTGTTTTCTTTTTATCATTCGCGCGTATATAAAATTATTGTCTTCTCAGTGTCTCTATCGCCTAAAGAAATCGCAAGTTCTATTGCCGCTGACAACCAGTGATACAACTATACCGTAGACGTGCGTACGTATCATCGTAATGTAAAAGGAAAAAAAAGAGGGAGTGGAGATCGCGAGGGGACCATCGTATTGTCGCGCGTGGTCGTGTGTCATACTCATTTTTTTTCGTCACTTTTATTATCACCGTGCCTATTGCCTATATCTATATCGACCATCGAGTGGATTTTACGTATAATACGCTAAAGAGAGATAAATACACTGCACGCGGACGAGAAATCGTCGCGGGACGGTTACGCGCGCGTCGCGTGAGTCAGACAGGCATTTTTGCATACGGTATGCGGCGACCGAGTATATGTATGTGTGTGTCTCTCTGTGAATTTATATACTGTGACCACCCGCGGGTTAATAAACATTGTGTGTGTGCGCTTATTGATTTTTGACCTCCCCCCCTCTGTATAACGAGTACTTAACACGCGGCAATTTATAACATAAGAACGCGTGTATTTGTATATATATTTCTCGCGTCTATAAGTGCAGTTTACGCGGATTTCGATAAGTGTATATAGATATATGTATATATACGGTTGTTTCACGGTTCTATGATTGTTCTGTAATTTGAGCTCCGAGGCGACCGAGTCAAGCACGAAATAACTCGCTTTAGGGAAGAAAAATATATAATATAATCTAGTTCATCGGTATGAGGTCGGAGTTTGAACGGCGCGCACGCGAAGAAAGTTTTTTTTTCTTTCTTGGGCAGGCCATCGCACGGGTCAAAGATAAAAATCGGCGCCATGTGCACCAGACGCGCGCTCTCGAGAAAGAGAAACAAATAAAATCCCCTACTCGACGCGAATAAATTCCTCGTTTGTCCGGAGCTTTGTATGTGTATATATATATATATATATATACATGGACCGAATGAAACCACGCGGACGTGGCGGTACCCTTCGTGAGTTAAACGAGTGCACATGCCCTCCACTCAAGGCAATTGCTTCTTGAATTGAAAAGAATTTCAATGTCGGAAAGTCGCCTTTTTTTTAAATATACAAGCGAATCGTTTCGTTGTGCATGAAAATTAATGATCTCTTTCTCGTTCTTTCGGACGTTTATTTGATCCAACGTGTGTGTATATATAAAACATTGTTTGCGCTTCATTTCCGTGCCATCGATTTGCAAATAAACGATGTTCCCCGCGATCGACTCGCTCTAGTTTTATATACTTTTGCCAAAAGAACTTGTGGGATGGTTTGTTTACGTTGCATTTTGCAACCGAGCTGTCGGCAACTTTCTGATAACTATTATCACAAATCAGATAAGAATATTAACGTAATTCTCGATAACGCTAATCTATAAAGTTTCGTTGAATTAATAATATTTACCAGAAAATTGCCAGTCAAAAGTGTAGCAGCTACAGCTCGGGACCGCGCGCGAGAACAACGTTATACCAAAAATATCCTCAATTCTATTTTGGCGAAAATTCCAGTTCACCAGACGCGACTACTGCTATACGACGACGGGGGACACTGTCAGCAACTCCGCCCGAATTCCTCCCTCCAAAGCTACCTTCTCCTCTCCCGTACTCGAATCGTCGTCGTCGTCGTCTTGAAACCTCCCCATCTCTTCCGACGTTTGCCAAAATCCCAAGCCATATATTATACGTGTAGAAAGAGAGAAATAACGTGAACCACGAAAGAACGAAAGAGAAAATCACCGAGAGGAAAAAATGCGCGCCCGGTGCCGTCGGTAGTAGCATGCGCGAGGATGGATGCCGGTGGCTCGTCGGCGGACGAGGCGCCGAGCGCTGATCGATGGCCTGGCAGCGGGGGTAACAGTGGCCCGCCCTCACTCGGCGCCGGTACCGACGGCTCACCCGGCCTCGAATACGATCTCTGGGAGGGACAGTTCCAGTTCCTTGGTGCCTCTCAGCAGCAGCAGCAACAACCAGCGCTGCGCCATAGTGCCGGCAAGGAAACTCCGCCTGTACATCAGCAAGTAAGAGAGAGAGAGAGAGAGAGGTATAGATGGATATAGATAGATAGAGTGAAGCCGATTTGACGTACTCGCGTATAGAGGGTGCTTATTTTGGATTAGCAACGCGCGGCGAACTCGAGGTGTCGTAGTCGCGGATTTGTTGGGTGATGAGGTAACCGCCAACACACGCGCGCGAGACTTAAGACAAATATATATATATATAGTGACGAAGGAGATAAATAGATTTGTTCGATTTTCTTTTCTGTTTTTAATCTTTGGTTTGTTTTGTAACGGTGCGAATATAGATGTGGGAAAATCGCTTTTCTCCGGAAAAGTGGGAATCTGAAGAAGATTCCGCTACGATGATCAGAGGTAAGGTGAGAATCAATTGAGAATTTATGCAAACGAATAATATGTAAAACTGATGTGAAAATTTTCTACAAAGGACAAAGGTGTTTGTTAATAATAGATTGCAAATTTAGAATAAATGTGTCTTCGCTATTCAGATTTATACTGTACATTAGATTACAAAATACTTTTACTCTTAAACTAGAGCTTTAAAATAGACGTCTCGACCCTGACTGCTCCTTTTTGCGTTGTAATAGTTATTTGTGTGTACACTTAACAATATATTTCGAGGATCCTATATACCGTCATTGTTTACATTGATGAAGGAAACTGTTGTATGTACGTTATATTGATATGAATTCGAAAATTATTATACCAATACCGATTATTGTTTTGTATATAACTTTCATTGAAAAACAAAATTAATCTTTGAATCTGTCTAGCTAAGTTTTTTCACCTCATTTAGTGAAAAGCCGTACGAGCTTTATAATTAAAATATTTCATGTCTCACGAAATAAATAAACCCGTATAACATATACCAGTTCGCGTGACACAGCTTTCCCTTGAGTGATAATATATCTATATATATGAAATGTTTGTGCAGGATGGTCTTATCGTAGTGAACTTTAATGTTACTTTATATAAATACTAGTGCTATCTTTTAGTTCCTTTGCCTTTCGGAGAAATGGGGTTAATGAATATTATACCTATATATATATTTTTTTTTAATGGGTGTATTACGTGCACCTTGAAATAATTTTAATTTAAGTACTTTTAGCATAATTTAGAAGCCAAACTTATTTTACTTTCAAAAGTCTCTAAATCAAAATACTTTGCAAAACATTATTTCAATTATAAAACGTTAAATATAAATTTTAAAAAATCTCGAATTATAATATAAATTAGTAATGTTATATCAACAATAATTTTCAAAATAAAATAACTTATATTAAAATACTTTCTAATCTCGCATGCATCTATTACCGATCTAACAGATAACATTTGTTTTACATCAGATAACGCGTTAAATTAATATTCAATATTGTTCTTTTCTTTACGAGGGCATTACCGTTATTAATAGCGAAACTAATCTTATTTTATGTGCCTGTTGGAACACATACCTAATATAATTTTCTGCTTATACCCTATACAGTGCATGCATCGGTAAATGGGCTTGGGTTCACCGGAGTTTAAATCGATACGCAGTGCGTTGGTGGTTGCCATTACTTTCTTGGCAGATCTCGCACGCGCAGTGCCATACATTTGCCCGAGAAAATAAATATATTCTACGAGGGTGTATAAAGTATTAAAATTTGTAATAGCTAAAAATAGTTTAACTATCTATTTTTAAAAATAAATTAGACAACAAGTGTAAACAATCGGTAGGAAAAATTTGCTGAGTAAATGAATACTCGACTGTTAAGTATGATTTTTATTAGCACTTTAGTACGAAGCGCAAATCGCAAGTCAACATCCATTGTACATCCAATGAAATTGTCAGTTGCCGAACGACCTTCTTTTTATCGTATACCTCGCTGCAGCTACATTTAATGCTATAAACACTTTATCTGGATAAAAATCTTTTGCTATTATTTGCAACATATATCACACAAATAATAAACTATTTGTTGATTTATTCATAGGTACAGATCATTCAGGAGCAGATGAACGTCCTCGTTGATACGCAATCGGCTGGCGAGGAGAGGTACGCCCGGGTGAAGCAGGAAAATGCCACCCTCCAGGCCCGCATACTTATGCTCGAGGAGGCGGCCAAGGATGCCGAATCCCGAGCTGAAGAAAGGCTCGAGGTACGATACGATTCTGTATACTTACATTCGTTTGTTTACATTTTTTGACAATGTTGTGACGCGGAATTAATCCGATACTTATTCAAATTAAATTTTGTCAAAGCTTGCTTGTATGTTTTTAAAACTTTATATTTATTTCATCTACATAATCTTTAGATATTTTGTCATGCTTTATCTTTATATATTATTTTATCGAAATTTATTTGAAAATGTAATCGAACTACAGAAAAACAAAGATAAAATTGTAGTACATCTAGGTCATTAAAAAACACTTAATGTCCATGTTATAAAATTTATTTAAAAAAAAAAACATAAAATAATCCAGTAAACTGCTGAACAAAGCAAAAACAATGTCAGAGTTCAAAAAGATTTCTTGTACTCGTCCATTTTCTTAACATTCATTAAAAACTAAACTTTATACCTATTTCTAACGTTCTTCCTATATATCAACAGGCGGAGCAGCGAAGGCATCGCGAATGGTCAAGCCGAATGGAGCGCGAGAAGGAGCTGCAGCTGGAGAACAGCGCGATAAAGCTGCAAGCCGCAGAACTTGAAGTGACGCGCTCACGCGACGAGGCCATTCGGCTGCGCGAGCAGCTCGAAAAGTTGCGGGCAGAAAAATCGCGGTTGGAGATAGCCTGTGAGGAGGCACGGCATGAAGCCGAGCAAGCTAAGGAATCCGAGAGGCGGACATGTCTCAATCTTAACGAGGTAACCAGGGCGCTTAAACGTGCCGAGGAGGAGCTCGCGCACAGGATAGACGCCGAACGTAGGATCGACGACATGGCCTTGGAGATGGATAATCTGAGAGCGCGGAACAAAAGTAAGGATTCAACTTTTATGTTGGAATTGTCATGTAATATAGTTGAGTCTCGAGCGTGTTTGTAATTGTATATGGAAAATATGAAACTTGAAAGAATCGTTATCTATTTGAGCAGTGTTTAACTGTAGTAATCGCTTTGTTCGAGTTTGTAATGAGGCCAGTTTAAAAGGCGCATAGACGACTTATTTTACATATTTTACTAGATTATATGAAAGTTCATGCGTTATAATGTAAATTTTGTCAGATTAGAAAAGATCGTACGTTACGTGACAATAACTCATAAATATTATATATATGCTGTTATATCTAATTTATGTAAAAATATAGCAAGTGAGAAATTCCCTAATCGTTGATGTTTTATTCCAGGTTTAGAAGAATCTCGTGATGAATTGCAAGCTGCTGCTGCGGCACTGCATGCCGGCCGCGAACTTTTATTGCCAGGTGGACAAGACCCAAATGACAATACAATCAATAGGAAAAACAGTCCAAGTCTTGCTACTGAATTACTCTTAACCGGATCTGCGCAAGATCAGGTATTTTAAGATTTCTCTTTGAGTCTATTTCCGAAGCGCTACTACTCTCGAGAGCTGTCTGATTAATTATCCTGTTTTTGTCTTTGCAGGCCGACTGCGTTGATACTGGAAAGTCTGGCACCGCCGACATTTGTGATAATTTTACTACACTTGCAGAAGTAAGTTTATTTTTACTTTTTAATTTACATTCAATTGAAGTAGCATACTTTTGTTGAAGGTTTTAGTTTAAATAGTTAGAAAAAAAGAACGTTTGTTGCAAAAATTAAAATAAAAAAATTATTGAAAAAATTATTTTTACTTCATTGTTGAATAATGTATTTTTAATACCAAGTTTGGTGCACAAAATAATTTGAAATTCATTTTCAAAATATGTTATACGAGATAAATGTAGATACTAGAAACTGTTGCAATGTTTGAAAACGTAGTGATATACAAATTAATTTGATAGTTTAAACTTTATTCATTAATCCCGATTATATTTAAAAATTAACAACATTAACATTTTTCCAGGCAAAACAGGCCTTGAAGGAGCAGCGCGAAGTCAACACCCGGCTCCGATCTTACATCGATAATATCCTCTTGAACATCGTCGAGAACTATCCACAACTATTAGAAGTGAAGCAGCCCCACTGACGCAGGGCCACCGAAGCGTTCGGTGCTGCTGAGCATCGTGTAATCGCGAACATTACGGCACCAGGACGGAGCAGCACAATAATAACGAGAATCGCGAGCGTTGACGCTGCGCCAGCGGCACATAACGGTCATGACCACCGGGACAACTGTGGGGTGTGTCCGCCCGTTAGCCGCTACTGAGGCGGTTCAGCAACAATCGCTTTCACCGAACAGAGAGAAACCCTCGAATGCGATCGCGCGAAACCGATGATGAGATGTTATCAGAAAATGAATATAAGAAAAAAATAAGGTAGTCCATCCAGGTAGATAAAGGAATACAGAGAATGAGAGGAAGAAAGAGATTATTATAAGCCTGCTACATGCATGCTCGTTATATGCACGTGGGCGTGCAAAATCTGTGATGGGACAAAACAGAGCTTCGATTTCTGTATATACGATTACTATTATTGTTTTATTGTAAGCGTCTATTAAATGAATCTATTTTTCATGACACTAATTGTTCCTGTGATTTTTATTAGATTTCAAATTATTTCCTATTACCTTCAATCCTTTAATATGAGATCCATCATAATGAATTTTGTAAATTTATTCTACAAAACGAGCTATTTTTGTATATTTTGAAAGTTTAAATGTTTTTTTAACTTTTCTTTTGGTCAATTCTTTTATGTTTTTGTAATAACTGTGAGAAATGATATTTGAAATTTATTCAAAAATATAAAAAAAAAATGTAAAACACTAAATAAAATAAAAATTATTGCTTGAATATAGACAGTATATTTATTTTTTTTAAATCATCATTCTAGCTAAAAAATATTTTAACTTTTTATAGTTTCTAACACAGTAATAACAGTTTTACTTACTTCCCCGTAAAATGTAAGATATTTTTTTTATCCAATTTATAGTTTGAAAGTGATAAATTTAATATTTTCTGAATATAAATATAATAAAATTTGTTTATTTTATATTTTTTTGTCTTTAATTTTGTCAGATACGTAAATTTAGAATATTTAAACTATTTACTGATTTTTTTAAGTAAGTATTATTTACATACTTTGAAATGTACCTTATAGTTATTAGATGTGTCTTGTGGTGATCTGTGGACTCCAGATTCTGGAGTGGTGACTCATATACACGCTTATATATGAATTCTTGTTGCTGTCGCGCATGTCTATTTTTGAGGATCGGGTTTGCACTTTGCAGTTGCAGCCTTAAGGAAGCCGCATGAACCCGATCAGCTGATTACATTACAGCTGTCAAAATTAAAATATCAAAACAAATTGTATATAGTAGAATACTGTACAAAAAAAAAATGTCAGAAAGGGATTATGCACCATTAAGCGCGGCATGCGTTAAGTCATTAAATGACAAACTTTACGAAAAAAGAAAAGCTGCGGCTCTTGAAGTTGAAAAGTGAGGTTAAACAATATATATTTTGTTTACATTTTATTTGAAAGAAAGTATTTTCTTAATTTGAGACATTAGTATATTATTTTTGCATTTTTATCACTACTACTGTATGCTGGTTGTCTAAATAAAATTGTTTAACTATTCAATTTTATTTACAACTGAAGCCAAATATACTATATTATGTCACAATACAAGATAAAGTATCAATGATAAACGTATAATATAATAAATACACCAAAATCAAATTTTACTGAAATAATATTAAATAGCTTTAGTATATAAATAAATTTTAATATTAGTTTTAATATAATTACCTTATTTTTAAGAATGGTCAAAGAGTTTGCTGCACATAACAACACAGTTCAAATAAAACGATTGCTCAAAGTATTAGGTCAAGATTTTGCTGCATCCCAAAATCCTCATTCTCGAAAGGGAGGATTAATTGGACTAGCTGCTATGGCAGTTGGATTAGGAACTACACACACTGGAAAATATACAGAAGAATTGATTCATCCAATTTTAGCTTGTTTTTCTGATTCAGATTCCAGAGTTAGATATTATGCCTGTGAAAGTCTTTACAATGTTGTCAAAGTTGCACGAGGCTCTATTTTACCACAATTCACAGATATCTTTGGAGCTTTGGCCAAACTATCTTGTGATACTGAACAGAGTGTCAAAACTGCAACCGAATTACTAGATAGGTTAATGAAGGTATAGAAATAAATTTAAAAAAAATTTAATTGTAACATCATAATTTTCATTAACATATTTATTCATTATTAATTTTATGTAGGATATTGTAACAGAAAGTGGAATATTTGATTTAGTTGCATTCATTCCAGTTCTAAGAGAAAGAATATATACAAAAAATCCATTCGGGCGACAATTTATTATATCCTGGATATCCGTGTTAGATGCAGTGCCTGATATTGATCTTGTAATTTTCTTACCAGATATTCTTGATGGTTTATTTAAAATTCTGGAAGACCCAATACCAGAGATAAAAAAATTGACTGATACTGTTTTCATGGAATTTCTTCGCAGTATTAAATCAAATCCATCGAGAGTTGATTTTGCAGGAATGATGAATATTCTCATTTTACATGCACAAAGTACAGATGAACTTCTCCAGTTAACTGCAATTACTTGGGTAGACGAATTTGTTCGTTTGTCTGGACAAAATCTTTTGCCTTATACCTCTGGTATATTCACTGCTATTCTGCCTTGTTTATCTTATGAAGGAGATACACGTAAACTTATAAAAGAAACTGCTACAAGAGTAAATAACAGCTTATTTAAACTTATCATTTCAAAAAGTGAAGATTCTTCAGTTGCTGATAGCTTAGATCTTGCTAGTATTATTGAAGTTTTAACAAAACATCTAATGCTGCAGCATATTCCTGTGCAAACAAAAGTAGCTGTTTTAAAATGGATTTACCATTTGCTAACAAATTTACCTGATAAAATGTATCTTCATATTGAAGAAATATTCCCAGTTCTTATGAAAGTTTTGAGTGACAATTCAGAAGAAGTGGTCCAGCAAACTTTAGTTGTCATGGCTGAACTTATTGATTCAAAATCTGCTAATAGTGATACAAATGATTATTTTACCAAGTTTATGGTAAACTTATTAAGATTATTTTCAGCTGATAGGCATTTGTTAGAAGATAGAGGAGCATTTATTATCAGAGAATTGTGTGTCTTATTGAATCCACAACATATTTTTAAAGTATTGGCAGAAATTTTAAGAAAAGAGCAAAATTATAGATTTGCCGGTATTATGGTTCAAACATTAAACACAATTTTATTAACTAGCTCAGAACTTTTTGACTTAAGAAACAAGTTAAAAGACTTGAATACTGAGGTAATAAAATAGTATACATCACAACAGGAAGAAACTGTTTTTTCCGCTGTTACACGTCTTATTTTTTTTTTTTTTTTTTTTAATGAAAGTATGGACCGATTTTAATGCATGAAAGTTGAGTAGTCAATAAGCGATTGAATTCAAACACAATATGGTTAATAAATAATATTTTCTACATTTTTAAGTATATTCGAAATGCACGATTTTCGCCAGAACTTTGAAATATTAAAAAAGGCCCATTTTGATGCTTGTGATAATATTATACATTAAATTTTCTTTAATATTTATAAATAATATATTGTGAATGTCTATTCTTTTAGGAAAGTGTTCAAGTATTTTTAAGTTTATACAAACCATGGTGCCATAATCCTGTGGCCACTTTAGCCCTGTGTTTGCTAACACAAAATTACGATCATGCTTGCAATCTCATTAAATCATTGTATCCTTTTAAAATATTTAAAATATTTCATAGTATTTATTTATTTAAGTTTAAGTTTATTTTTACAAAGAGAAAAAACTTTTATATTTTCTTTGACATTTAATTTTAGCGAAAATATCGAAGTAACTGTAGAATTTCTTACTGAAGTCGATAAGTTAATACAACTTATAGAATCACCCATTTTCACATGTAAGTACATAAAAAACTAAGAAGGAAAAAATGAATTCAATATACCATTATTAATAAATAATTATTTAATATCCATTAGATTTGCGGCTAGAGTTACTTGAAACGGAAACGAATGAATCTTTAGTTCGCGCCTTATATGGTATCCTTATGATCCTTCCGCAGAGTGAAGCCTTTTTTATGCTACACCGCAGACTAACAGCTATCCCCTCAAGTTCAATGCGTACATCTTCGACAGCAAGACAAATAAAAAAGTCTCCGTCAAAAGCGTCAGAATCAAAACGATACAAAATCAATTTTGATGATCTATTGGATTACTTCAATGAAATCCAAAACATGCACAAAGAACAAAAGCACAAACAGAGGCAAGCGATGTTAACGAATACTAAAGAATTAACACAATCTGACATTTGATAACTGAATAAAATTTTTTTATTTTTATTATGTGTACAATACAACATGACTGCTAAATTTTAAATTTTATAGAGACTTATTCGACATTCCAGTCATTAAATAAAATAAAATTTTTTTCTATTGTTATATTTGTATGATTTATTTCAGTCTTTGCAAGAGACAAAAATGTTCCCTTCATTCTTAACATTACAAATATTTTCAATTTCGTGTAGAGAAATTTCAATTAACTAATACGTAACACACATATTTATTCTTTGTAAAAATAAAAAAATATGCAGAAATTGTGACAAGTAAAAAATATTTTAATGTTTACAATGCATAGATTTATTCATGTGACAACAAATTGAAAAAATAAAATTTGTCTTATTATATATAGTGAAGTATTATAATAATTTTAATTTTTCTATAAAAAGATTTTTCATTTTTTCCTGCCACTAATAAAATAATACTATCTCATTTTAATTAACTAAAGTATTCTACTTATACTAAATTAATTTTATAAACCTTATGAATTTATTTAGCTAATTTATTATTTAAAATATTAAAATCAATTATTTTAATAATTGAAACGTAATAAGACCAGGATATAAAATTAATAAAATGATCTATTAAAACTTTATAAAATAGATAAAATATTTTTTACAGATGTAGCATAATTATATACAAAAGAAAACTCTACCTTTATAATTTTCATGTTGCTATTTAGCTTACTACATGTTTAAACGTTAAATTTTGGTATTCAATTTATTAAAGGGCGCGGTAGCGGCCTGTCTGGCGAGTAAAAGGAACGAAGTGACGTCGAGAGAGCAGGGCGATGGCGCTCCCTTATATAAGTTATATACTTTGATATATATTTGTTACTATGAATTTTTCAAAAATAAAATCTTTACTACTTATTTATTTTTATTTTAAAAACAATATAAGCATTAAACTCTTTACGGATCTATTATCAGTAATGTTATTTTCTGAAAGGGCTTCTTAAATGTAGAGTCTACTTATAATTCTAAAACTAGTATCTATTTTTGTAACTGATCCATTTTAAGTCTACTACAGACTTAATCAACTTACAAATAATTTTTCAAACGTTTTAAGTAGGCTCTACCTTTAATAGTTTTTAAAAGAGTTTATTCATTCAACCATTTAAATTGTCATATACACAATATAGTCAACAACGTTTCCATCATCCATAGTTCCTGAGTTTCTGCTATATACACAATTATAAAATTACTTTCCTGTAGCTATTCGCAAATCTTCACTAGACAACGCTTTCGTTGGCGTAGTCGCTCCAAGCTCATTTCGCGCGACCCTGTCTATTTCCTCTACTAACGCATTAGTATTACAAAGTATCATAAGAATTTGTTCCTGTGCAGATAGTATATCCTTCCACCTTCCCTCTTCCATCATAGCTCGACGCTTGTTTCGCTCGTCAATTTCACTCTGTGACTTATTTGTGTTCTTATTCATCTGTTTACCCGCACTTGGCAGGCATGTGTCGAGGCTGCGACAAATGTGATCGTAGCGTTCTTTGCTCTCCTGAGACAGGCGTAACGAGAACGTTTCTAACATTCGCTCGTAATTGTCCATGTCTTTGTCGAGGATTTGAGATTGCAGAAAGACTGTCTGGGCCATTTTGTACCAATCAGCAAGACAATCTGAGCGCTGAGTTATTGCCGGATATACTTGCTTTTCTAGTAATTCCTTTAGACGACGTCCAGTTTCGGCTATCTAAATAGAGAAATATAATGAAAGGTTTAATATGTTTCGTAAAATTTGAAAGCCACTTGATAACTTGATAACATCTTTTAGTAGCGTTTTGAAAGTAGCTATGTGATGCTCTACTTATTTTTAGTAACCACAAGGCTAAATTTTCTTCATTTCATTTATAAAAGGAAGTTATTAATAAAAAGTCAATTATTTTTATGATTTTTTAAATAAACAATTATAGATATAAAATTTATTAATTACCTTAAGAGGGATTGAGTTTTGAATTACCTTAATTCGTTCTAATACATGAAACTGTTCGTCATTATATGTAAGATTTCGTGTAGCGCGGTTTCGTAAAAGATGTTGCCAGCCATCTCGTAAACGATCCACTTGTATAGCAGCTCTTTGACTCGCTTTACCTGCCCATGGACACCATAATCCACGTGTGTTGGTGTCCCATTCGCTTTTTAAACAATTTTCTCTTACATACCTATATCATTATATAAAACCATTAAATTTAGCATAACAATTGATAAAATAAATAAAAAATAATTAGATTTAAATAAAAAATCATACCTTTGGTATAGCTGAGTGATTGCTGGTGCTAGTTCTCCAAATAATTCGTTACTTTTAGCATCCAAATCTTTTTTCCAATGTTTTACTTCGAAAGATGGCAATGTTGAATTTTGCGACAATGGAGACAAATTTGATTCCGCCGATGCAATTGAGGAAGTGGTTGTTGATAATGGCGATGTTTGATTTGTATAAATACCCAAAAATACTTGTTTAGCTATTGTCTCTCCTCTTTCAACAGCCACTGCTCTATCCTCTACAGCTTTAGTAAAATCCTTAGCTCGTTGACATTTTTCTAATGCTTTATTTAATTCAGCAGTCAAATAATCAATGAATGCTGAAACTGCATCTTGTGATAATTTACTACATCTTGCTATCCTATCAATTCTTCTCTTACACTCATGTCCCACAGAAGAAGCAGTTTTTGCCTGACTAGCATCTGTCTCAACTGACACTAAACTTGAGAAAACAGGAAATTTAGGAAGCTCTGTATCTGCAGGTACAATGACATTGTTATTCTCTTTAGAAAATAAAAACATTGGTTCATCTACACTTGTTAATGGGTATCCTCGGCCTGTAGTTGATTCTTCTACTAATTGTAAAATTGGAACTGGGCCTTTGAGAATTATTTGGGACCTTGGCGGAATATTTGTTTGTTCTTGTATATGCGCTTGAAAAGCAGCAAATCCTTCCTCCTCCGGATGTAAATAAATTTTTATCATGCTACTTCCATGGACATCAAAGATATTGATTGCAGGCCTTCTACAAAGTGTATCAGTAACTCTGGAAAAAAACCGATCAAAACTCCAAATTTTTTGTTGATCAACCTCCAATAGTCCAGCTAAAAGTGGAGTAACATATCTTTTTAAACCAGTACTTAATTGACAAGTAGTTGGCAAGTCTCTACTCCAGTCTATTGGACCATTTTCAGATGATTGCGCTCCAGCTATAACACCTGATGCTTTCTTTGTTGTAATATAAAACATAGTTTCTCTATTTCTACGGCCACCATATGGCCTAAATGGGAGTTGGCCAGTTGCTACATGATATAGTGTTACCCCTATGGACCACAGATCTACTGTTGCACCAAAGCTTTTTCGTTCAGGCTTCCTAAGCACTGCTCGTTCATACATATCAGGATGAAGATATTCTTCTGTACCATACAAAGATACAAACTGTTGGTCTTCTTGTAATTCACGAGCAGCTCCAAAATCTGTTAATTTATATATTGTACTCCCATCATCTGCTATAAATTTCATTATATTTCCAGGTTTGAGATCACGATGAACTAAATTATTGTCTCTTAAATGTTTCATTCCAGCTGACAAATGTTCTAGAACAAGTAAAAACTCTTCCTCTGCAAGGCCATATGTATTTTCAGGATCATCTAAAATATTAAAAAGACTACCTCCTGTACACAACTCCATAACTATAACTTTTCCCCGACCATCTTGTTCTTCTTCAATAGCTAACAATTTAACAATATTCTCATGTTTTACTTTACGCAAGACTTCAAATTCACGCATTTGTACATCTTGTGGACGCATGTGACTGACTTGATTAAAAGTTTTGACAGCTACTGGCTCTCCATTATTTTTATTCACCCCTTGAAATACAGCACCAGTAGCTCCTTTGCCTAGTACACTTGTAGTGCACCAAACATAATTAGCGGAGCCTCGTAAAAAAGACATGATGATTTATACCTATCTGAAAATTATTTAGCTATTGATAAATTACTTTTTAATTTAGTTATTGATAATTAATTTCATCAGATTGTATCATTTGTAATAGTTTTCACATTTATGCTTTACCTTTCAATCAAAAGGAAGAATTTATCTTAACGTCCAAACTTTTGGCATTCTCATACATCATATGTACCTTTCATACTAATAAACAAACTTGATTAAATTTCAAATTTTTATTTTTCTGCTATGCAATCCTATTACAGCCATTGTTGAACAGCTGATTGTCTTAACGTTGGAAATCGTTAACCAATGTGAAAGTACTTTGATATCCTCATGAAATTTCAGAATCCTGTGACCTACAAAAAACGTTAACCAAAAAAATTGATTTCAAATAAAAATTCTCTAATCGTAAAGTAATGAGATAATAAGGTACTTACCAGTGAATCATCTTTGCTCCAATAATCAGCGTCACACCATTCAAGAGACGGCCTCTGTCATTTTTGCTTTCATATGCGGTTAGGTTGCGTTGTCAAAATAAGAGTGAGACGAAAACACTGCAAGGTGTTACGGTGCGATTTTTCTCGATTGGTGTAGTATCTAGTTTAGCATACTAGTGTAGTCGTGACGTCACGTGTACATATATATAGTATATACACAGTATAGTCGTACAGCGTTTGTAGAAGCGCCTTTGTGTGTACACAGTACTTTTCCCTTAGTATATTTGCGACACTACACCCGTTCGAATTCTATATGGATTATAATGAGATTAACCACGGGGAAGTCCCGACAGAGTAACAAATCAACTAACAGACTTGTACATTCTCACTATACAAATTCGTTTTCACTCGCGACGGCATAGATATCTCTTTATGTAATAATTATGCTTGTTTGTCGATTACAGTAATACACTACACGTAGAATAAAGTTTTTGTTAAGTTTATAATTTTGTAAAAACTTTAAACGAATCAAAATTCAAATTCCATTCAAAATTTTTGGAAAAACGACTTGATATTTTAATTTTAAACTTTTACTTGGAGGTAGAATATTAAAAAATGATGTATTTTATATTTAATAGCTTGAAATTGTATGAATTACTCAATCGATAATAGTAGGACTATATATGGCACACACTTAAACATCTAAGTAGGAAAAATAAATAATGCCCAAAAACGCGTGTAAAATGCAACTCAAACTGAAGGCGAGGGTATGCATGATAATCAGTATTTTTTCATGTGAGGTATATACGATTTTATGACACACCGTGCGTAAAGTGCCACTTTTTTGCACACTTGCCAAAACGGGCGTGCTCAAAAATGACACTTAAAATATGATTTTAGGTCGAGTGTGAGTTTCAGCTAAAATCATATTTCTCACAAGTGTATCGAAAAGTACTATTATTGCCTATAAGCGAGGTCGAAAATGCTACCTTTGCGATCGGACTAGGCAAAAAAATGTATAGGATATTAAAGATACAATTGTCTCCATTCTGCAAAATCTATTCTCTCACTAAATAATCGATACAACAGATACACCAAGAATAAATCCAATACAACAAGTTGTAGAACGTTATCGCGCCGAATTTCATTGAAGATACCGAACAAAAGATAAGGCAACATTGTGAATTAATTTAAAAATATTCGTCTAGATATCTACACTTTCAACTACTTCACGTAGAAGTAATTTTAGTAAAAATATGAAGTGAATACTATACTGGTATATATACACGTGGGCGTCCAACAACTGCGTCTGTACGATGTTCAGTCTTCAACTGATGCTAAACGTTTGACTGCTAAAACTTTCCATTGCCGTCCCTTTCCCTATTATAAAACTTAGATGTCCTATGTCCACACGCATATACCTGAAATGTCTAGGCTAAGAGTAGGTATATAACCCCCACTCCAAAATATGAAAGTAGTGTATATGCAAGCTCCCAAAAAGATATAAGCAAATCCATGCACCCGAGCGAGACAGAGCGATTATCCGATCCGTCCAGAGTTTCCGCATTTCCTGAATTCCGTTTTCGCATTTTCGTATTTCTGGAATTATGTTTCAGAAGCATGCCTATATGCAAAAGCAATCAGTCATTTAAGGGGTTATAATACTATACTCTGAAATTTCTTTACATTTTTTGTTGTCGTTTAAATGAAGCATAAACTATAGACAAATAAAACATTTTTGGTGCTTACAAGCTGTTAAACATTTTTGTAGCCTATTTTTTAGATGCCCTTGAGCGATCCGAAACATACTTAAAAATACCGCGTTTCACGTATAGTACAGCTCTCTTGGTGTATATAGTCACGCAGCAAATCGTTATATGTTTGCTAATTCGAGGTCCACTTAATTTTGTTGTATTTTATAAAGTAATATTAACAGAATTAGTGCCGATAAAATATAGTATGTAATTCTAAAAAAGGAAGGCCATCAATTACTCCTCCCAGCAGAAGCAGTATCTCCAAAAGAAAGTCGTACCGCCACAGCTTCGAAAGTATTTCTTGCCTCGCAAAAAAATGCGATCAGCATTATGCGAAATATATTAAAATTTTTGCAGTATTTAGCTATAAAAATTACAGCAGTCCTGTAATTAATGGCCATGCCTCTATGATATAAATAGACATATCATCTTTGTGGTGAGTCTATAATAATCCATGTTTCAAAGATCATACAACGAAATCGTTAAAATATATCGTGATAATTATATAGATTTTGTGAAAAGTCAATGTCTAATAAAAACTGCTGAGAAGGAAAAACAGATTTCTGTTACAAACGTACAAATTGGGGGTTCACGGAGAAAGCGTGGCTTTTCTTTTCTTTACAACATTGATTAGATAATTTACAGGAAAAAGTTATTAACATTAATTGGGTACAGACAAAATATTGCAAGGAATTTGAATATTGAAAAAAAAAGAAAAGATTCAACCGAATACGAAAGAAGGCTTTATACGTGAAGAGTACAGTACTGCAATCATAGCGGCGGTGCAGGAAAAATGGAAGCCAATGGTTTAGTTGAAATGTTCTCGCGTTCTCAGTCTTTGTACACTTACTACATAAGAAATAAATGGTGATAGTAAAACATATAAATGTATCGTGATACCAAATAATGCATTATTAGCGTGCAGTAACTTTATTATGCTGAAGAGATGAAAAATCTTGGTATTCGAGGAAAGATGACTGGAAAATTGGTCGATGAACTGAGTATAGACTTTCTATACGTTGGAATATAAAGATTCTATAGAGAATAAAATTTAAACAGACAAAAAATGTCAGTACGATACGTATTCTGAAAGAGCAGATTCTTGGTGTTCTTGATAAAAAACAAAAGTCTCACATATTCTCGAATTGTCGAAGCCATCAACAAAACTTATAAAGATCTATAATAATGCAAAACATTACCTTGCAGCAGGGTTGCAGATTTTGCACTTGACGCATCCTAATTCCGAAATTCAGAATACGGAATTCCGGAATTGAGGGCGATCAATTCCGGCGGAATTGACTGCCCGGAATTCCTCAATTCCGACTTGATTTCGGAATTGACCGCGACGTGTTTTCAGACTGGAGAGCAGTCAATTCCGAAATTCCGATGTGTTTTCGGAATTGAGTGCGATCAAGTCCGAAAACGCATCGGAATTTCGGATTTCGGATGCAACAAGTCCAAATTCCAAATAAAATTTTTTTTATTTTTTTCTTCATCTAGATGTACAAAGTAGGGTTCAGAGATTACGACCAAGTTCACACACACTTTTTATTTTTTTGATTATAGCTAATTACATATTTAATATACTTTTTTATTATTATCTTTATATTATATAATTCTAGATTAGATTCTAAAGTTTTTTTGAGATTTACTTAAATATTATTAATTACTATTAATTTATTTAATGAAAAAAATTATCTTTATCATTTTCAAGGAAAAATTCTAACTGAGGTATATTTATCTTAATTTCATACCTGTTCTTTATGTCGGATTCTAAATAAAATGAAAATAAATATTAAATAATTATTGTATAGTTTAATGATTTATAATCAAGGCGTGTCAGGGCGTATTCAAGGTCAGGCAACACAAAACGGAAAGGAAGATGAATTTCGAATACGAATTTCAAGTCTCGCTCTCAGGGCAGACTGTTTTTGAATTGTTGTTCATCGACATTTTCGAATATTTGTATTAAACACTAATATTACACAACTATTTGAAAATCTCCAAATAGCACCAAAAAAAATTATTTGGAATTCGAACTTGTTGCATCCGAAATCTAAAATTCCAACGTGTTTTCGGATAAAGTCCGAAAACACGTCAGAAATTTGGAATTGACTGTTCTCAACTCCGAAAACACGTTGGAATTTGGGAATTGAGGAATTGACAGCAGTTAATTCCGAAAACACGTCGGAATTTCGGACTTGATAAGGAATTTAGTGTCTCAGGGAATTTAGGACTCGCAACCTTGCTTTGCAGAATACACACGCAAAATACAAATGAATCTAAATGCTCTCTTTTGATCAGTGCGCCTCGAAAGTGATATTGCGCGCCATTACACGCAAAAGCAAATTCCAAGGGCTCCTGGATGTAATGACTATTTTATTGTGGAAATTGACGGAGATCGAGTCAAAGCCGCAAACCGCTCAACGGCGAACAATATAGAAAAAACGCTCGAAAAGATCTGACGTTGCTTAGAAAGGAAGTTGAACAGCAGAATGAATGATTGAAAGGGCAATTATACTGTTCTGGAATAGCAGATTAAAGTTAAAAAATCGCAAGTCTGATGACTTGACCTTAGAACTGTATGTTTCATAGATAAATTATCTAAAGATGTACACATGATTTTTATGATTGATAAATAATTACGTTTACAATAAATAATTTAAGGTCGACATTTTGCCAAAAAGAAATTAAATTAAAATTAATACCAATTTTACGAACTCTCAAAAAAAGTTCACATTTCACTGCATCAGGGTGCTATCCCTTAAGTTCCTATGAGAGAATAGAAAATGACTTTACTTTTGTACAAGTACCATTTTCTATTTCTCATTAGGGATTTAAATAACTGATTGCTTTCGTCAAGGAAGGAGATGAAAAAGAAATGGGAAGAGGATTTGAAGAAATGGCACGATGGGAAGGAAGGAGAAAATTCATTAAAAAAAATTTAAAAAATTGAAAATTAAAGAAACCATAAAAGGAAGAATCAAAATCAGTGCATGCAGATATATATATAAATATATATATATATATATATATATATATATATAT
>JAWWEQ010000027.1:10484538-10497016 GCA_035583055.1 Torymus tubicola | reverse complement strand
GTTGAGAATATGTGGACTTCGAGTCCACGCACTCGACTTAGAGTATAGAGTCTTATATATAGAGAGAAGAGAGATACTACCACGCAGCAGCAGAGTAGCGCAGGGGACTGACTGTCGCTCTCTCCCCCCACCACTGCGTGCCCGCCCACCGCCGACGCCATGTGCGCTCCCGTCGAAATCGTCGGCGCTCGCACACACTCGCCCTACAACGACCACCATAGCATCACAGCATCTACGTTTGTTCGCCTCAGCTACGCCACATCATCACCGACATTAGAGATGAGAAGATATAGATTAGAAGAACAATGAACATTGGATGCTTGAAAAATTGATAGAGTATTTTCAAGATAAATTGAAGTCAATGTAGTGCACAATAAAAAAATTTTATCTCCAGCAGATGTTACTGATATCCCTAAAGAAATGTTCATTACGCATATTTGCAACGTGCTGCTTTTATATTATGCAAAAAATTATTGAAGATTCAGACGTAGCCGCTGCCTAATGATATCAAATTTACGGATTTAATTGCTGGAGAGTGTGACGTCAAATCAGTCATCAGTCATTTGCGGTCCTGATAAGCGAACGAGAAATAGTTCCAATTGTTTACGTAAAATTAGCTCGATTTCTCAAGACATTATATACTCATCATACCGATAATGAGTCAGATTGCGAATGCTCATAAAAATCTATTTTCTATTATATTGATTTTTAAGTTATATACATATAAAGAACTTAAACCAAATTATAAATAATGTAATTATTTATTTATCCTTCTTTTGTCTACTTCTCATTTATTTATTATTCATAATAAGTTTATAATACGTTAAACTTGATTCGACTATATTTATCGCATAATTTATTTACTTTTCAATTCAATAATTTTTGTTTTTTTTTATGCATCTCCCTCACCTTAGCCTTCTGTCATTGCATATGTAGTTAAATAATAGTCTAAATAATAAAAAAAACACATTGCCAGAACTGCATCTTATTATTTAAATTTTAAAGAATTGCTTTCCGGTTTACCAACTTATGACGATATTATCATTTTTAACATACTTAACAGATTTTTAAAGTAATAAATAATATGAAAACGAATTCGCCAGAACTGAACCTTGTCATTAAAATTTAAACAATTTATTTTACAACTTTATTGACTTCTGGCAACGTTTAAGACCCGACCTAGAGTTCTGGCAATAATTTTACAGTTGAAAACTATAAGTACACCAAATTTCAGGACTGCACTCAAAGATTTCATTTTTATTAAAAATTAACGTGTTTGACCACCTGCCCACGTTTCCAGCCCCGGGAGCGACTTCTGGCTGCAGCGCTATGGGCTTGCCATCTAGTAAGGAGTGCTTTATTATCATTTTTAATTTTGGTAGCCAGCGCTTAGACTAATAAGACGGCACACTGTCCGGAAAGCTCCTCTGCCCGGCGCGTGGCACCATCATGTAGTTGCTTGCATGCAATGCTCAGTTCCTCGCGCTACGTGTAGTAACTAGTAAGTAAGCAAGTTACTACAATTTATGATATTATGTTTTTGATGTTAGAAAAGTTTCAACTAATAAACGTGGTAGCCTTCCTGTTAACCACCCCGTCACTTTCTATGATACGTGACCGATACGTTTATATCAGAAGTTGAGCAGTCATATATCATAGTCAAAATCGATGACTTTTGAAAATTTAAATTGAAAATTATATATTTAAATATATAGCAAGAGCAATAATAAATTATATTTAACAAATAGTCAACTATTATTATCATGAAAACTTAAAGGATTACAGATAATAAGGCTGTGGTAGGTACACAGGCTTGTGATTTGAAATATTGTATGTTTGTTTATGAATTATTTAAGATTAAATAATTCATTTATTTAAACATTTTGTAATTTACTTAATGCACAAAAGGATAATAATAAACAAAAAAGAAATTGTGAATTCGGTAGTTGGAATAATAGATTTATTGTAATTCTAGCATGAATTAATAGAGATCGGACAACGATTTTGTATAGGCTTAGTGCACGGTGCATGCCAGAAGGTGCAATATGCCAAATGTAGACGCTCCCTAATTTCATATAGGAACTAGAATAGAAGTACTTTGAAAGTCAGAATTGAACACACCCATAGCATACTTATCTGTCAGAGTTAACATTTTGTTATCGTTAAAGTCATTGTTGTTTCTCCTACCTTCTTATCAATTAATAATGTAGAAGAAAGTACGGCATATGAAAATATCTTCTTTTTTACTATACTAATTAAATATACATAGCTGAAAAAATAGATAATTATAGTACCGCCATTTTGTTTCTTAGAGGTGCAGTTTTAAGAAGAAAAAAGTTGGTCTAAGTGATTTTCAAAGAAGTTGGTTACACACCGACCCAGTGATTTCCTGACGCAATTGGCATTCTGTAAATTTATCAATAATTTGATTCTCTTGGGTTTTCATTATCTACTGAATTATTCAATAAATGACAATGTAAGTACTCTTTTAAATGAATTGATAATAAGTTGTTATTTATTAGACATTTTGTCATAATAGGTTTAAGTACTTAGTCAAAGTTATAAAAGATATTGATATTGACATTCAAACTGCTGAAATTTAATTGAAATAACTAATAAATGTATAATTCCATGGAAAAAATCTACTAAACTTGTATTTGCAATTTTCCTTTCACTGTAAATTAGCTAGTTGTTAACTAGGAGTAAGGAGAAAGGAATATTTTGAATTTGTCACATTTGCCTAAATTATTTGGTTTTGCAGAATATATAAATTATAAATAAGACTCCAGTATATGGACAGAAGACTGTCTAATATTTAACACCTCTGGATTAGTAAATATTAATACAGACTTGAGATTGCAGTTTTATTCTTGGTGACAAAAGTAAATCAAAGATCAATGAATTGTTTTGGTGATTTTTATAATTTTTTTTGCTTAAATTTTTAAAATTCTAAAGAGTAAAATAGAAATTTCTTTAGATAGTCAAAAACTTTGAATTAGAATTATATTATGATATTAAGAAACATAGAAGGAAATTATAATAATTTAATGTTGAATCTGAACATAATTGTAAAAATAGAAGTTATTCAATTTTAAACATCAAGTATAAGTTTCATTTGCCATTCAGTTAATACTTAGCTTTTTTTATTTCAAATGATATGTTTTTATTATTGATTATTCAATTAATATTTAAACAGGGCTTATAGGGATCGTGACCGTGGTGGTGAAAGACGTGGTGGTACTCAAGCAAACAGTGGAAGATATGGTGGCGGAAGCAATAGCAACAGAGATGTTAGTAATAGATTAAGTGGTGGAGGTGGACGAGATGGAAGTGGAAATTTTGGTAGTAATTCTTTCAGAAATAGACAACCTGGAGAACGTCTTCGTAAACCAAGATGGGATTTAAATCAACTACCACCTTTTAGAAAAGATTTCTATCAACCTCATCCTAATGTCAATAATCGTAGTCCTCATGTTGTGGAAGCATATAGATCTGATAAGGAAATAACAGTTAATGGAAGTAATATTCCTTGTCCAAATATTTATTTTGAAGAAGGTGGTTTTCCAGATTATGTAATGGCAGAAATACGTAGACAAGGTTTTGGAGAACCTACTGCTATACAAGTATTCAATGATTTGTAGAAGACATTATTATTTTTATTTATTAAAGTTTTTAATTAAGAATTGTTTTTTTTTTACAGGCACAAGGATGGCCAATTGCATTGTCTGGACGTGATATGGTTGGTATTGCCCAGACAGGGTCTGGAAAAACCTTAGCTTATATATTACCAGCTATAGTACACATAAACAATCAACCTCGATTAAATAAAAATGATGGACCAATAGCATTAGTATTGGCTCCAACAAGAGAATTAGCTCAACAGATTCAACAAGTAGCTGCTGATTTTGGTGTTTCATCACAAGTTAGAAACACGTGTATATTTGGTGGTGCTCCTAAAGGACCACAGGCACGGGACTTAGAACGCGGGGTTGAAATTTGTATAGCTACTCCAGGTCGTCTTATTGATTTTTTAGAACGAGGAACAACAAATTTACGGCGGTATAATACTGTTTAAGTAAAGTTATTAAATGTTTAGGCTTGTAATTAAAATTTTCGTTTTTTTATGTAGATGCACATATTTAGTATTGGATGAAGCTGATCGCATGTTAGATATGGGCTTTGAGCCACAAATTAGAAAAATTGTAGAACAAATTAGACCAGATCGTCAAACTCTTATGTGGTCAGCAACATGGCCAAAAGAAGTAAGAAATCTGGCTGAAGAATTCTTGACTGATTACATACAAATTAATATTGGTTCATTGCAACTGGCTGCTAATCATAATATTTTACAAATTGTTGACGTTTGTGAAGAATACGAAAAAGAAGGCAAACTAATGAAATTATTAGAAGAAATTTCTAATGAACCTGAAAATAAAACAATTATTTTTGTTGAAACTAAGAGGAAGGTAGATGAAATCACTAGAGCAATTAATAGATATGGATGGCAAGCAATCGGCATTCATGGAGATAAAAGTCAACAAGAGAGAGACTATGTTTTGAACCGTAAGTATTAAAAAATTTTAAAAAATTTGACCATCTCAAGACAGAAAATAGTTAGAAAATATAACCAAAACAAATTTATTTTTCTGCCTACCATTTCAACAATTAATTTTTCCCTAATCAGAAAACTAAAAATTTTTTGGAAAGGCATAAAGTGGAAAAGTAAGTGGCGTTAGGAAATATAACCGAAACAAATTTATTTTTCTGCCTACCATTTCAACAATTAATTTTTCCCTAATCAGAAAACTAAAAATTTTTTGGAAAGGCATAAAGTGGAAAAGTAAGTGGCGTTACTTTTGCTAAAAAAATATTAAAAATGAGACTCAGAAATGAATATTTGACTGAATCTCCCAAATAGTACATTACACTATGTACATGTAAGCATGAAGTTAGTGGCCACATCTAAAGAAATGGTTAAATTTACTTTAAAATAGCATCTATGAGTTTAATACTTTAATGTGTATATTTGTATATTTAATGATGTTATATTAGAATCAATTTTTTGAATGCTAATTATTTGTATCATAGTTGAAGGGATCATGTAAGTACAAAAAGAAAAGTTAAACAGTTGTGCTGCCTAATGTGTATGAAGGTAGAAAAAAAAAACAAAAAAAATATTGTTTATTTGTTGACGGCGAAGCCACATTAAGTGCTCGGAGATGTGCGCCAAGCGCAATGCGACCTACCCAAAAGAAAGTGTTGTGCGCCATCAATACAACATATTACCACAGGATAAAACGGAACAGACTTACAGACCTATTGTCTTCGTAAACAGAGGAGAGGTTGCGTATAGCGGTAATGAAATTGTACCAAGAGAATAGGTCTGTAAGTCTGCTCCGTTTTATCCTGTGGTAATAAGTTACATTGACGGTGAACAACACTTTCTTTTGGGTAGGTCGCATTGCGCTTGGTGCACAGCTCCTGGCACGTAATGTGCCTTCGCCGTGATGTTTTGAACTTTTAATTAAATTGATTGGTGGTACTGATCCAAACCATCTATATATTTATTAGAGAGTAATATTACATAATTACCAATTATTACATTATTTATACCAATTATAACATTACTTTAGACTGTAACTCTGAAAAGGAAAATAATATTTTCTGCTCTCAGGTCTGGGTATTGCAAAATGCATGTTAAATCATGTAACACACACTTCAGACACTCATACACAAATTCACATTCACACTTGCATACACTTTAGACTAAACAAAAGCTACTAATCTTTTCATATAAATAAATGCAATATGTACAGTGTATAAACGTGAGAGACTAAAATTGGCTATTGCTAAATAACCGTAAGATCTAGTAATATGTACGATATAACGAGGTTCGAGAATAAAATACGGAGAAAATAAGCGTCTCAGTTCTTCGTATTCTATTCAACACGTTTGGCTCTCGTTCCTGCGAATTCGTGCATCTCGAACGTTTGTTTACATCGCTCGAGTAACGTACTCAGGATCTGCGCGCGGAGAATGCGACTATCGCCGTTGCAAAGTCGCACTCGATTCAATTTCGAATCAGATTCTCTCGGGCCGTTTAACCGCACGCACGCGATTACCATTATATACGAGTTCGTCTACCCCAGTGACCGACGCTATCCGCGGATCCAGCCTCGTCGTTGTCGTCCCTGCTAGGGGAGTATTCCGACACGTGTGTAGGCCTGCTGTTGTCGCGACTGGGAAGGACGCTTCCCATCAACAGCCTGCACTCCGTCAACGGTCACGCGACCTGCAAACAGCTACGTGAGTAAAGCGATCGTACGTTATTAACTGGGCTGGTGCAGCGTGACCAGTCCCAGGATTCTTGTGTTTTCGTCTCGCAATAGCGAGCGGCCGGTGTTGCGATCACCGGCCCAACAGCGAATAATTATATTGATCCGCCCGCGCCGAGCGGCGGATCTCGGCCTCTTGTTTGCGCGCAACGCGACGCGTATCTTGTGTATTTTTACAGGAATAGACTTTGTTATTGTTATACACGCTGAGCCTATTCTTTTATTTCGATACCTTTTCTAATCTTCTCCCGGATACCGCCGCCTCTGCGGGTTCGTCGTCTGTAGTAACGAACATAGCTGAGCGGCCGGCCTCGCGAATAGCTATATCGCGAGCTCCCTACTCCACAAAATCAAGTTGAGCTCGCTCGGCGAACTCAACATTTGTATACAGTTTTCGGGCTGCAGCATCCCCGGGAAGTCATTTTAGATTGACTCCCGCGGCACCGAGTACTAGGGTACGAGCAGCCTTAAATAATAGCAAATAGCTATTTATAAAACTGTTACAACTGGCGCCCCTAACGTGTCGGGTAAGGAGAAGGTTAGCAGCCGGTGCGTTCGAAACTGGCCTATTCAAATTGCGTCCGTTTTAAATTTGCCCGCGCGCGAATCATTGCACCCGACTGATCATCCGTTACAGCTGATCATCGCAGTCATTTAAACTCGCCAAGTCGAGGTGCTGGGCGTAAACAAACTGACAAGAAGGCTCGCGACGCGCATTTAAACGTAAACACAAAACAGCCGATTGCTTGTTTTTGTAAGTGTTTATGTTTATGCTCGGGCAGTATTATGTATACTCGACCCGAGCCTTTTAATTTTTTGTAAAGCAAGTGCGAGAGCATTTAAACGACGATTGTTGTTGTTTTCGTCGTCATATGTAGTTAATTTAAATTTCTTTTTTTTTGACGCGAATTTTAAAGCGATTTTCACGCGATTTTTTTTGGATTAGATTCGCTGCACCCATGCGTGCAGTCGGTCCAAAGTGAAAACACTTTATTTCCTTTTTTTGTAGCGTATTTTTTTGCAACGTTTTTCGCAGTTTTTTTTTAGAAATAGCTACGCTCTCGCACTCGCTAGTTGCATCGAGATACGTCATTCTCGAGCAGCCTGGGACAATTGTGTGTGGTAGTTAAGAATCTAACATTGTAATTGGCGTAACAAACGGCCAAATCGAGAGAGAATCTCTGCAGTTAAGTTGCGCATACACACACAATTTGTCACCACATTTGTATATCTAGAGTCCCAAGATGGCGGCAGTACGTCGGAGCCAAGAGGACCTAGAGCCGAGGTTGGAGCACTGGCGCCGAAATCTAGAGCTCGACTATACGGCTGTAACAGAAGCCAATGCAGATCTAGATTTCAGCAGCACTGGATACCTCGAGGAGGATTCAAGGCGCATCGCGCAGTGGCTGATGGGTCATTATAACCCAGCCTGCTTCCCACCAGATGCAGGGGAAAGCAAAATGGAGCTGGTCACAAGGAGATTTAAACAGAGGTGTATCTATGTTACCTCGGTATGCCTTAGTTCCACTCAAAATGTGAACGAAGATACCGCCTCCTCGACATTTGGTCTGTTTAACCAGCATAACAAGAATAAAGCGGTTGATAAAAATGTGATGGTATCGCTGCAGCTCATGCTACCTCACACAGGATATCCAGTGCGGACTTAAGAGTCCTAGGACAACGTGGGAGAGAGAGAGATTATTCAATCTCTCCCTAGTCCAGAGAGTCCAAACATACGTGCTATACGGAAAACATAGGTAGCAGGCGGACTCAGGACAACGTTAATATATTTATGGCGCCAGACGCAACCGCGCCATCCAGTCAACAAGGTGACTACGGGGCGGGCACTGCCGGGGAATACATGCAGTTTGGCAATTTTTCCCAGTCCGAGAACTCTGGGACAAAGCGTCGTTGGTCCTACATAAAGAGCCTGAGGGCACCGGACGGCAGTGTTGATAGCCCAAGTACTTCGCTCGCTCGGCGAACTCAACATTTGTATACGGTTTTCGGGTTGCAGCATCCCCGGGAAGTCATTTTAGATTGACTCCCGCGGCACCGAGTACTAGGGTACGAGCAGCCTTAAATAATAGCAAATAGCTATTTATAAAACGGTTACAACGAATGCAGCTAACTTCAGATCACACGTTATTCTGACACTATTAGAGACCCTAGCGACATGGGGGTAAAAATTCGGTATATTCAAATCTCGGGAAAACTTAAATCAACTTTTTAATTATTAACTTATAGCAAAAGTCATTTTCTCTATAATAATAAGTTATTAAATTATTTTTACCTTATTTTAGAGTTATTTTTAACATAACTATATTATAACATAACTATATTAATTTAGTTTATATTGCCATAATACGTTGCCTTTATAACCTTTGTTCTTGGTATCAAAAGCTTAATTAGTCGGACTCGCCCACGTAAAACTCGTTTTATAATTATAAAGAAAAACCACACTACACGGTAGCACTCATTCAAGGTAAGAAACCAGGGGGGAGGGATAGTCTTAGAAAACTGTATAATGTAGCAATGTCAGATTTTTTGAAATAGCGAAAGTAGAAGTAGAAATATAGAAGGAACAACTACGTTGGGACGGACCCGAGCAAAGCGCGGGTCCATGGAACACAGTTTCCACCAAAGATGCCGTCGCAGACTAGCTTGTAAACTTACTTTTTTAATTGTAAAATATAACCTTTGCTCTACGTATCAAAAGCGTAATAGTCGAACTCACACTCTCGCAAAATTTAGTATTTAGTTATAAAAATAACCTCGTCCGCATATTGTAGCACTCACTCAAGCTAAGAAACCGGGAGACAATGGGACCAAACTGCAAAAAAGGAATATAAATTTTTCTTTCTTCGAATTTTACCTAAAAAAATTTTTGTCCAACGGCATTAGTTACCTTTTATATCACACTTTTCGATAGCGTTTCCATCGCAAGAGTCAGTTGTAATTACTACAATAAAATCGTAGCTTTTCCAGCTCACTATCTCCACTTCGATTTTATTTAGATGTGTCAGTTTTAATTTTTAACGGAATTAAGAGATACTATGTTACATTTACTTTTTTCAGGTAATAAAATTATATATTATGTCTATAATTACATCTCCTGATATAATCTCATATAACTATAAAGTGTGTTAAGGAGTACTTTCGGGAGGATAATAGTGTATATATACGTTATTTCCGTGACGTCCCAGAATTACTAAAGATATATAAGCGTTATTTCCGGGAGTTTGCTAGAGTTCCAACTTTGAGAGTTCGGCTATCTGAGGGATATTATTCCTTTAGTCACTCTGAACAAAAGGGGCTGAGGTCCCGGAAATTACACATAAATATAAGTATACACTAGTAGGGTCTCGCCCCCCTGCTCGCTCCGCTCGACAACCCCCCATTTGTCAAACTAATTGGACAACAATTATTTTTATACTAAAATGTAAGATCAAAATTTTTAAAAGATTTTACCGATGAAACCTAATGGTAAAGAGTAAAATTCTCTATCTATCTTTTCCACGCCACCCATGAGGTAGATAGGCGTATTTTTCCTTTTTTTTAAGGTATTCCCTTTTCTAATAATAGGTAATACGTTAATTTAATATTTTACGTAATATTATTACAAAAAGGCCTAGTCCTTTTATTAACAATGAATTTAAAAGAATAATATTGGTAATTTCTATCTGGCAAACTTAAAACTTTGAACTGAGTGTTAGGTAAACTTGAAATTTTGATGTGATTTCTCGCAGCTGACCATTAAATAAACTTGACATATCATATATCAGAAATGGGCGCTTGATTACATTGATAGACTTTTCATAGAAAATTTATTTGACTGTGATTACGGTAAAAAGTAGATTGATATTTGATTCGTAAATTTTCAAGTTTAATTTCACGGATAAAATTACATAAGGGTTAGCGGTATGCGACCGCACCGAAGTCATTTCAAACTGTACTTAATTTCAAATATATCTAAGTTGTTTCTAAAGAAAAAATAAGTACCAATATTATTCTTTTAAATTCATTGTTAATAATACAAGGATTAGGCCTTTTTGAAATAATATTACGTAAAATATTACATTAACATATTACGTAATATTATTACAAAAGGGAACACCTTTAAAAAAACGCACCTGCCTATTTACCCCATGAGTAGCGTGGAAAAGATATATAATTTCACACTTTATTTAGTAAACTTAAAATTTTAACGTGGCGCCCGGAGCTGAGTGTTAGATAAACTTGAAATTTTGATGTGGACGCTTGAAACTGACTGATGTTTAAACTTAAAATTTTGATGTGATTACTTTGAGTTGACCATTAGATAAACTTGGCATTTTACATATCATATCAGAATTTGTTGTTTGCAGTTAATCGCTAAGTAAACTTAGAATTTTGAAATATTCGCTTGTAGCTGACCGTTGGAGAAACTTCACATTTTCTATATCAGAAGTGGTCGCTTATAGCAGACCGCCAGGTAAACTTGAAATTTCGTCGTAGTCGCTTGGAGCTGATCTAGGTAAACTTTTCATATGAAATTTTGTCGTGGTCGCTTAAAGCTGACTGCTAGGTAAATTAGTATGTTTATTGACAATATAATTGTCATTGTAAAAGATAATATTATTTGAAATTGTTTTCTGTTTAAAATAAATGGTAATAAAGAAGATTCGACCGAACTCAATGTAATCTTAGGTATAAAAACGATACCTCCTAATTGTTCTCCTGCTATTATTTCTGCTTCTATATTATGCTTTAAATAACACAGGCACACAAAAAAAGTGTTCCGTCACAGAACGCTGACTATCATATCCTTATGTACTTTGACGTGCTGAGCACGAATCCAGTGTCCGTTTGGTTCCATCAGCCCCTAATTTTGCGTAAATTATACAATAAAAGTGGAAAATTGAGGAAAACTGGATTTATGAAGCCCATCAGTGAATAGTAGAAGGTATTCGAACTCAGTTGAGTCATATTTCCATATATTTTGACTTGCTGAGTAAGAATACACTGTCGATTCGATCCTTTTATCCTCCGATTCTGTGCAAATCACTGTAAGTGACTGAAAATTGCGGAAATATGCAGACAATTGTGAAAAACTGATATCATGAATATCATCATGGTATTCCTAAACTCTTAAACCTTTACCCTTTACCCTTAACTCATAAACCCTTAACTCTTACCCTTAACCCTTAAACCCTTACCCCTTAAACCCTTAACCTTTAAACGCTTAACCCTTAAACACTTAACCCTTCTGAAAAAAATCATATGATTTGTCATATGATTTGTCATATGATTTCTCATATGATTTCTCATATGATTTTTCATATGATTTGTCATATGATTTGTCATACGACACATATATTTAATATATATTTTATACTTGTCACAGGATTTATCATGTGATTTGTCGTACGATGATTTTCTCGAAAACATATGATTTGTCACATGATCTGTCATATGATTTATCATATGATCCGTCATATGATTGTTCATATGATAAATCATATGATTTTTTTCAGTAGGGAAGCCTTGAACCCTTATATAGAACTCAATATCCTTTATAACCAAAAAAATATTCACGTTAATATCTTTTTTTAATTTTTAATTTCGAAATATAACCACCGATAAATCACACAATTAAAATGGTGGCGGGCGGATTGCAACCGCATGCAATCCCTCCCGATATAAATTATCAATGCCACCCAGAACTAGTAAATAAAACGGTTTTCATGTGTGTTATGTAATAACGTTTACCATAATCGTGACTTTAATAAAAAAGATAATGTGAAATATTTAACTAAAGTGATGGTGATCTGTGACGAGCACCCAACAGTAGACATAACCTCAATTGAAGATCCACGTGTTATACTATTTCATTTGAAACAACCAAATGAAGAACATCAAAAACTCAAAATAAAATATGTGGAACTACTAAAAGAGAAAATACAAGATGAGTAATCAATGGACTACGAAACTGAGGACAATCAATTCATGGAAAAAATTAAACTGCTATAAGATCTTAACACAGAATTAAAAGACAAAAACAGACCGCTGCAAGATTTTCTGAACAAAGAAAAGGAAAAACCAAATATAAACAAACGAACATACGCAGAAACATTAACAACACAATTTATACAACAGCCTAA
>JAWWEQ010000027.1:10469201-10482028 GCA_035583055.1 Torymus tubicola | reverse complement strand
GTGTGTGTGTGTGTGTGTGTGTGTGTGTGTGTGTGTGTGTGTGTGTGTGTGTGTGTGTGTGTGTGTGTGTGTGTGAGGAAGAGAGCAAGAGAGAAAGAAAGAGAGAGCACTTTTCCTCAGCCACACACACAAACATACAGACAGATTAGAAGAAGAGCTTTTTTTATGCGTCGCAGATCTTGATGATGCAATAAAATCAGCAGGAAAGCCACAATAAATTCCCTGCAATAGACATCCCTATTGTGTTTATATATAGTTCGGGCTATGTTATTCTTATGTGTTCTCAGTATTCTCAGAGCTTTGGATTAATGAATTGACCAAATGATAATATTGGCGTGAATATTGATTATTAAAAGTAAAATGCCAATTGAAATGAGAAACTCTAAACTGTTTTCTTCTGGGTTTTTTCTGGGCTTTTCTTTTGACAAAAGACTGTTGTGAATCTTTTCCAGTAAATCAATTATTAAAATGTTTACTAATAATTATAACTCACTTTTTCTGTTTGCTTTAATAATCTTTTTTATATTTGTTCATTAACTAATTAAATTTAAGGCATATTATATTGTTAATCGGTTTTATGTTTTTTCTCATAATTTTTTATACAGATAACAAATATTAGCTTTAATGATTTATTAATGACATAATTGAATTTTTAACATCAATTTTTTTAGTAAACCACAGAAATTTTAATAAATAAGAACAAAGATTGTCAAAACAAAGAATGCTATCAATGTTAAAAAAGATAAAACAAAGTTGATAGTGCAAAATTCTTTTAATTTTTTCACTAACTTTTACATCTACTAACGATTTAATAATTATTAAATTTAGTAATATTATGCTTTTATTCTAATTATTGATTTTTCTTTTCTTTTTTTTTTAAATTATTGTATAGTGCTCAAATTCTAAAATTGGATAAATAGTTAAATAAACAGATCAAAATAACGCGAATCAACTTTCCCACGATTTTATTAATCATCGAGTTAATGCGATTACGTAACAGCAGTAGTTTTGTCTGTTGTTATTAATGCTAGTGTTGATGCACATGTGAAAAGCAAATAGGACGTATGTGAGCTGACCTCGCAAGTTTCAGGCCATACACGCGCCAGTGCCTGGCGAACGCATCAGGTGTCGGAGGTGGTTCAGCGGTCGTTGGCGGCCCAGGTCGCAGACAACAGAACAAATTCGACAGCATGGAGGCACGTGGCGAGCAGAGTGACAATCAGGACAAAAGCGAACTCCAAGGTAAAATTCAACAATTGTATCAACAGTTGTGTGTGCCTAATGGCGCCCAGCAGCAGCAGAATGCGGCATCCGCGAGCGAACGTAAATCTGATGCGGCACCGACTCACGAGTCGACAAGCTTCGGCCCTTGTCACTTTAGCACCTTCAAGTCCGCTCGAGGTGTTGATCAGAGGACCCTCGACCTTGCGTGCCTTAGCCTGGGACATCGCGAATACAGCTTCATGGAACAGGGTGAACATTGCAAACAACAGCAATACCAACCACAGTACCAGTGGCAACAGCAGCAGTATCAGCAACAGCAACTGCTTATACGTGAGCAGAGCCCTGTTTGTACAGAGACAAGGCAGCATGATAAGCAGAGTTATTTTTTTCATGGGCATAAAACTGAGAAAGATTTAGATAAAGAGTTGCTTCATGTGGATTTTGGTATTAACTTTAAAACAAAATCTCAAATACAGACAGCATCTATAATAAATAGTACAATAAACTGTGTCAATAGCACTAGTACAAAGTGTCTTTCCTCAAAGAAGAGACAATCAGTTAACAGCTGGTTGAGACAACAGACTCAACCACGCTTACGCAATGTAAAGTTTGCAGAGAATAAAGAGGAGATTTTTTGTAAAACTAGCATTGAACTACTGCAAGAAATCTCAACATTCACAAGACCAAACATATCCTTTCATAATAAAAAGAAGAGTCGTAGGAGCCTTGAATCACTTGATTTGTCTGGTTTGGCAAATGCTAGGAGTGTAGCTTTATTACCAGAAGATCAGATGACTACACTTGCTTCATTTTATTCCAAACAAAGAAGTTTTGATTCTGCTACTTTCAAGAGAACTGTTGATACTAGATCATGCACTAATGACTTTCAGAAGATTAGTCATAGTTTTCATTTTTTAGTTAAAGAGCACAATCAAAGTCAGTTGCATGATCTTCCATTACAGTACGTAAACAGTACTCTTAACACAACAACAACTAAGGAACTGTATTCTTTTGGTCAAGCTTCTAGCCAAAATAACAGATTTGCAACTGTGAATAGCCTGCTGTATCAGCAAAGTGTCAAGGAAACAGATTGTTCACATAAATTGTGTCCCCGACAGCAATACACCACAGATTGCACAGCAAGTAATAATAGTGGTAACATAGATAGTCTTGAAATTGGATACTCTGTCAGTCAACTTGGCAAGTTCAATAAACATAATCAGACAAATACAAATACACAAAAGCATCCTCAACATAACTATGAGGAAAGCTGGGATCACTGTCTTGGTTGGATTAAGAAAGTAGATTTGGATTCAGTCAGCCAGAGTACAAATTCAACTGACTCTCTTGCCCACTTTAAACCTCAAAGCAGACTTGCCATTTTAAAAGGCATACTCCTTGATATTTTTGTTTGTATTTGTATCTGATCAAAAGTACCAAGGTCTGTTATTTTTTTATGTCTAGATCAAGAAACTATTCTTTGTATAGAAAAAGATTGAATTTTTATAAGTAAATTAATGCCTGCTTTATAGTGGCCGTTTTGCGATGTCCCAACTAAGGCAAACTAAATAATCTAATTTATTTTGCATTTTATTATCTTAAACTTACTTTTATTTTAATTTTACCATTATTTATAGGGCATCAGTTATTTTATTCTTTTGTGCTCGATAATTTACAGTGCTCATTAATGTTTTATAATTATTTTTACATTTGCAGAAGGCAAGATACATAATCTATTCATTTTTTTTACATAAAATGTAAAATTATCTTTGCTAACAAAAATAAAATAGATTGCTTATTGAAACAAAACATATGAAAACAAAGCATGCAAAAATGTAAAGATATTTTGCCTATCTTTCATTAGTTTGATTTTTTATCAAAAATTTACATTAGTTGTGGGAGAACACTGTATATTTCACTTTGACAGTTGTTTTCATTAATTTATTAACTACAAAAACAAAATTGCAAGAAAACTTATGGCCAGAAGCAATTTTCTATGATTGTCAAAGATGATTTCTTGATATTTTACTATAAAATACAGCATATTTTTCAGATATTTTGGACTAATTGTAGCATCAATAGTTTGAATTGTATAAAAGTAGCAGAATTTTGATTCTTGTATCTTTCTTAAAATTCTTTAATAATAACCAATGCTACAGGATTATTTTTTTAGTACAATAGCTCTAATAGTAACATTTAGTTTTTATATTAAAAGATTTATTAATGTGAGAAACAAAATCTTTTCTAACTTGAGATTTCATTAAGTTTTCTATATATAAATGCATTTATTGTTATGAGCTTTTTCTGAAATTCTGAGAGCTGATATTCATATAGGCAAAGTTATTATCTAATTTCTAACTCGATTTCTAATAAATTTATTGGAAAATGAAAAGTAACAAAATTTGAAAAAGAAAATGTCATTTTTTCAAATTTTGCCTTAATTTTTTTAATAAATTTATCTTAAATTTTGTCTAAAATTAGCTACTTGGTCTGTATTAGTGCCATATCTTATAGATTTACAGTTAATGATATTTAATATTTATTTGAAAACTTGAAGGCTCATGCAGTAGAAAGCTTCTCTGCAGAGTCAACTATTTTATAAAATAAAAGCCAGTGTATATTACAAAATATTCACAAATGATGGATAATAATGAAAAGCTAGCTTTTACTTATCACAGAGGACTTACATAGGAAGTACCTAGAAGAGTGACAAGAGATTGAACACTATATATTACATTTTTAGCAATGTTATAAGATAGATCATTCTTATATATACTTGTTACACATTACCACAATTCATAACATTTGACAAAAGTTTTTCTATAAACTATTGTTATCTTATTCACATAAATGCATTAATTTTTCTATATTAACCTTTAGAGAATGGGATTTGAGAAATTTAAAAAGCCCATTTTTTCTATTAAAAAGTGAGTTTAGGTCATGTACAAAAGTCTAAATTAAGGTCAAATCTTTGGCGAGTCGGAACATGACGCCTTGAGGCGTCATCCCGGCTCTCTAAAGGTTAATATCAGTTATTTTATTATACATTAAAGGTCTATATAATACTCATCCATATTTTCTATAAATCAATTTATAAATTGGGATTCTATTTGAATGGAAAGCTAATATTGGAGTTGAAGTGAATAGTTTGATTTCTTCTCAAGGGTTTTTCACTAAACCAAAATCATTTGTTTTTTTTTCAAAAAGAGGTTAGGAAAAGTGTCTTAAAGCATACTAAGATCAACACGAATATAGACGCTTATATAAGCGTCTATATTCGTTGCTAAGATGTAGTGAGGGTTCGGCCATTGCTGATAATATCCACGAAAAATATTGAGGTTCTTGAACATAGCAGTATAGCATTCAAAAAAACTAATTTTCGATTATTTTCAATATAATTATTATAAAACAATTGCGCATTTCAAAATCAATAAAAACTGTTAATAATTTTTGTTTGCGCGTCTTTTCGTCTTTAAGATATTTTATTTAAAAATAAAAAGTAAATTAGCATCCAAATTTATAATCAGTCTTTGTGTACAAAAATACTGAGCTGATGTAAAAGCTACTGAAGTGATGACGTGCCTGTAAATAAGAGTAAAATAAACGTAGCTTAGTATTTCTTATTTAGATATTGATGCTTTAATGTTTAAATAATTACCTCAATAGCTTAGGGTTATTTGTTTTCCTTCAGTGCGTAAAATGCCAAACCATTGTACTCGGTGCATGCGCGCTGTAGATTCATTTAATAGTAAAAACGGAATTATTTTTTAAACATTTATAAATTTATATTAGCACAAAAATTACTTCAGGTAATATTTGTTGATTGACCGTGCAGTCGATATACGTTTATTAAACTTTAATAAAATTAATTATTTTGATTTAAAAGTACGTAAAATTAATTTGGTTGCAAGTTCATAGCACCCAATTTTTATTATTAAGTATGTCAAAAACGAAAGTTTGCGCAAAAGAAAATTATTAATATTTTTTTATTTATCTCGTAATGCGCAATAGCTTTGTAATGTTTATGTTGCAAATAATGGAATACTAATTTTAGTATTGTGGAGCGCGGAACAGGAATGAAGGCGAAGCATGCGCACGGTAAACCGATATTACATCAATATCGGTCTACCATGCGCATGCTTTGCCTTCATTCCTGTTCCGCGTTCCATAATTCTATAGTATCGATCGCGCAATCGACGCAACTGATTAAAATCGAATGAAATCAATTATTTTTGTACAAAAAGACTGATTATAAATTTGGGTACTATTCATAGCACCCACTTTTTACTTTTACACTGAGAAAAAAAGTTAGGAATAATTCTAAAAGTATTCGGTAAAAGTTAGTATAATGTACATGCTGTCTGACCACAGAATGTCATTCTTGTAATCTTTAATAGCCAGTATAGTAATTTTTATAAGAACCCGAAAAATACAGAAAAAAATTTATTTCAGCTAATTATTTTATACTTACTACAAGATAACACATAAAGATTAAGAAATAATTAAATAGATAAGTTTTAACGATGAAAAAAACTTGAGCCGGGACTCGGGAATCGAACCTGAGTTTCCCAATTGAAAGGCTTACTTTTTACCAATTGAGCCACTATAAGGTAAAAGTATCCATTATAAAACTCTTCAAAAAGTACTCCCTATTCTGAAACGGTATAATACAAATTAAAATAGAAGTAATTTGGAAAAGATAAATTAGATAAAAAATTTGCTTTTATATATACATTCTAAAATATATGACTTTTCATGTATAGAATGTGAAAAAAAATTATTAGTCTTGACCGCTTCCCAACTCTTGTAAATTGACTGTCATTCGAACCAAAACTGATCTTTTTCCTGTTTGCTGTTTTGATAATTTTTCACTGTTTAATCAATTTTGAAACATATATTGTAGTTTATAATGTAGGTTTTGTATCTAAAATTCAAATTATATACAAATTTCTTCATTTTTTTACTATTTTCTATTAAATAAATAGCTGTTTCACAATAGGTACACAAACTCATTGCAGATCCCTATTATGAAACAGTATTATGAACAGTATTTTAAGTTAATGCTGTATCTAATCTACTTTAAATATCGTGTTTCATTTATATTTAAGTTATTTGTACCTTTAACTTAACTAAAAGTACTAATTATAGAAGTGAAAACCTAATCTACAAATCGCGTCTTAACCTACCGATGTGCTACATCTGATCTACTAATGTGAATTTAATGTCGATATAAGCAGTAGATATCAATTAAATTGGCTTAGAAATAAATATAAATTAGGTCTGCACACATTTTGTGTAGATCTATTCATGTCTATCGAATTAAAATCATTAATCTTTCGCTTTATAAAACCAATATAAAGAGAATGTTACATGTTTCAACCATGTATTTTATAAGTACTTTTAAATAATTTTAGACATATACATTGTACATCTTTTCACATTTGGATTATTATAAGTATCTTAAACTATAACAATAAATTTTATGCTAAAAATAACATGAAAAATAAAGTAAAATGTAATTTAGTTATGTTTCATAATAGGGACATATTTTATGGAACAGGGGTACCGGTAAAAAAAAACAGCGTTTCATAATAGGGACTAAACCTTCCATTACTATGTCTTTAATAGGTAAAATAATTTGGTACTAATTTAAATTATGAAAATGGATTATCATTCTTGAAGAGTTTTTGAATCGAATAATATCCGACTTTTTTTACGACTTCCTCTTTATATACGTAACTTTCAATAAGTCATTATGGATATGGATATAGATATGTACACGGAGAGAAATATTGGAGTAGAAATTACCAAGGTGCCTTGGTAGAACATGGACAGACTGTCATAAGCCGTAATTATTTCCAGGTTTCTAATACAATTTATAAGTTCTCCAGGAAAAATTAACTTAACCACTTTAAAAAAATACCAAATTATCTGAGTAAAAATTACCAGGTACACTGGTAAAAATGACTAAATCTGAATTTTTACCAGTGTACCTAGTAATTTTTACTAAGAAAAATGTTAAATTTTACTAGGTAACCGATAAATTTTATTAACTAACTTGGTATTTGTGTACTCGCGCATGCGAGTTCGCATTATTATGTTTTAAAAGAATGATACTAGGGGCGTGTGCGACGTTAAAATGAAAACAATACAAATATTTTCAGTAAATAATAACGGCGTTTCAAATGACTGTTGTTAAGTTTTCCCGTGGCACAGTCATTAGGACGTCGGACTCTCAACCCAAAGATCGTCGGATCTAATCCCGTTTACACCATAAAAAATTTTTTTCAGTTTAATGTTTTTTCATCCTTGATTCTGTTTCTATATTTCTATATTAACAATAATATATTCATTAATAATAAACAAAACAAAAAAAAAATAATTTTTTAAATTAAAATTAGCGAAAAAATAAATTTACAAGGCACTATGGTAAAAAGTTTAAAGTTGGCAGTCTGTCCGTCCATTACAATTGAAACTGGTAATTTTGTTTTGAATATTTGTAATTTTCACTACATAATTTCTCTCCGTGTATATGGAAAATCTATTTTTTTTCTAGCAGGCCGAAAGTACCAATTTCGCATAAGTGCATTCTAAAATGTAACATCTTCTATTATATTATCAGATAAAAATCCGACTTTTTTCACGACTTGCCCTTTATTTTTTTTCTTTTCACGTCTTCCCCTTTATTTTTTTTTTCACGTCTTCCCCTGTATATACGTAACTTTCAGTAAGTCATTATGGATATGGATATAGATATATGTGTTCTATAAATGTACATAGTGCTCGTATAACATTATAAGAATATTATATTATTTTAGAATAACTCTTCAAATATTTAAAACAAAGTATATAATATAACAAATAATTGGTTATTCATTTAGAAAAAATATGACGAAAATAAATTACTTTTAATTTCATATATATAATATTTTAATATCTTTAATATCTACCATCTCATGATACAATACACCCGAGAATAAGATAATAAAAATATGAATAATCGAATAAAAATATATATTGTTATATTTAAATTTGATATTTTCAAAAATATTCAGAATTTGAATTCAACAAAGCTATAAACCGACCGAGCGTTAGCGAGGGAGGTATTTCGCTATTATAATATTAAATATATTTGATAGTTTTAAAATACTAAATTGATCAGTTTATAAAAAAGTTACCGAAAACCGTTTCATAATGGGTACTTTTACCTTATATATTGCACTATATCGATACTTCTAAAATGAATTTATTCTTTACGTATTTTTAAAGTAATTTTATAATGAATACGTAGATAATTATTCAAATTAATTATTTAATAAATTATACGACTGCTGATGAAAGTTATTTATACTAAAATTATATTGTTTTAAGTAAGTTGTTAGGGCATTGCAGGTTATGATACGCACGCCTCGCGTTGTGTTTGTAGCGCGCATGCGCAGTGCTGCACATTGCTATATATATATATATATTCTAAAAATTACCATACTTGTAAATTCTGCCAGCTTTATGGGAAAACTTCTTATACAGTCTAAAAATATTTACCAATTTGACTGGTAAAATTTATGATTTGTGATTTTTACTATACTGACTAATAATTTTTCCAAGTTAATTATGTTAAATTTTACTATATTTTCTTGTGGTTTTTCTTAGTCAAACTGTAACAGTTATTAGAATTCTAATAAAAAGGTGACTATGGTAGGATTACGTGACATTATGGTAATTTTTAATGAATCGTTTTATAATTTTTTCTCAGTGTAAATATCTTAAAAACAAAAAGACGTGCAGACAAAAGTTATTAACATTTTTTATTGATTTTATAATGCGCAATCGTTTTATAATAATTATATTGAATATAATCGAAATTAATTTTTTTGGGTGCTATCTTTAAGAACCTTCTATATTGATTTTAAGTAGTAGATTTCTTCTATCTACTGTTACTCCCTGTGCGGGAACCGCTGCCAGCCATTATTCACTACCACTGGCTCCTTCTATTACTGATCTTTTCTCTTCTGTTCTTATGATGGAGTTCAGTTTCTCTACAATGGACTTGACCAGCGTAGTTTCCGTGTTCTAACCGTTCATTGAGTCGAGTAAATACCTTCCTACAGCCTCGGGAGACAGGTAAAATTACCATAAGGTCTAAAACTGTAGTCTCTCTTATTCCAGTTTCGGGCTCTGAAATAGCGCATGATTCACGTTTTCGTTGTCTCGCGCAGATCGGATACTCTGCGTTTTGGTAAACACCGGCTCGTTTTAGGTAACTGCGGAAGCAGCCATGTCTAGTAAAGTAAGTACATGGGTTCAGTAAATACTTGAGTCCAGTAAGTACTTGGGTTCAATAAGTACTTGAGTCAGATGGAAGGTGAGATGTTCATCGATTGTGATTTTGCTCCTAATTAATCATCTTTTTCCATGCGCTTACATACTATTAGATCGATGGTAGGTATTCCTGCAATCACCGGAAGAGCAGTATCAGGCACTGTACGATAGGCATGGGCCACTATCAATGCTGCTGTCTTATAGGTTTTGTGACATATGGTTCTGCAGCTTCTGTAGCTATTTAGGACATCAGCTCAGATTGGATCTCAATAAAGAATTACAGAGATCAAGAACGTAGGGTAGATACTATCTCTATCGTTGCATCATCTGGGTGTGGAACCCCCATGATGGTATTGACAATGACAGTGAGAGTCTTCTGGAAGTGGCTGACAAAGTACACGGAGAAAAAAAATCACGTAACCTTAACCAGAGAGTCAGGCCGTTTTTGACTGAGTGATTCGGGTCGTCGACATAAAGCTAGCATTACCTATGTCACCCATAATATTTGCCTGACCATCGAAAACAATAAGTATTCTATAAATGTACGACAATATTCGCCGTATTATCAAATAACAGCCGCATTACAAATTCATTTTTTGTTATTCTTATTACATTATAACTATAATGAATAATACATAAATACGTATGAGGAAATTTGAGATTCTATTGTTTAATATATTAGTTTTAAGATAAATGTAAATTGTTTGTACATTTTATGTATAATTATGAATTAAATAATAATCAAGATTTAATTGGTACTTTAGACATAATGATAGTGCTGTATTTTTTCGATTATGACAATTTATTGCATACGCTGTTAGGAGTCGTATGTTTGGTGTCGAATCGTATTGACACCTTGACTATCATCCCACTAACATAATTATTAATGCGTAATGGACTAAATCATGATTTGGAGTAATTTTATTTTATAATATGGAAATAGTTTGATTCTACTGTTTAAATAAAAAAAACCAAATCTTCGACTATTTAATTTGAATAGATTTAGATGTTAGATTGTCAATTAATTTTCTCATGAAGATAGTGTGCATGATATTGATCGTTTCTACTGCGTGTATTATAATCAGTTATTTTCAAGATATTTTTGATACGATTCTGCCCTGGTAGAAATGATCACCAACCGTTTGTCATCCGTTCGCCAAATCGCAAAGGTTTGGCCAACCGTTTACCCAATGGTTGATAATAAATATCGCTTATTTCGTTACGGAATTATCCTTGAGGTTGACCAACGAATGCTTAATATTTAAAAATCACGAAAAAAATCAATTAACATAATTTATTGATTAAATAAAAATATTAAAAGCTGTATTATTCACAAAATGTTAAAAAAATATACAGAGAATACCTTCCTTGACATAAATAGCTTTAGATCAGTAAACTTCTAGTTCAATTTGAGGTTACTTATATACATGTATGTTATACTGTAGAGGTTAAAATCCGCGCAATCCCATAGCGTGATTTGTGCGTCTGCGTAGTCAAGCGAATATCTATGTATCGTCGTTTCCGTATAAAAAGACAGTTACTCGGAGTCCGGTTGAAAAACACTTTTTCAACCAGACTCCGAGTTACCATGTTTTCCAACCGGACTCCGAGATACCATCTTATTCAACCGGACTCCGAGTTACCATATTTTTCTACCGGACTCCGCGTTACCACGTTTTTCTACCGAACTCCAAGTTATTGTCTTTTTATACAGGAGCGACGATATGTATATGTTTATATCCTTACGTCTACCCTACTGAAAAATCTCATGTGAAAACTCATATGAGAATTCATATGTGATTACATATGAAATCTCATACGCGTACTCAAGTGAGTCTCACCTGAGTCGTATATGAGATCACATATGTGATCTCATATGAGGTTTTGGCACGAGTTCTCATAAATGAATTCATATGACATATCATATGAAATCTCATATAGGTTTCCAGTGTCATCGTAGTTTGTCTGAAAATCATATGAGGTCTCGCACAGCTCTGCAGTCACGATGCCGCCGCCAGGTGACAGCCTAGTACGTAGATAAAACGGACCCGTTTGGGTATATAGTAAAGTGTGCAACACAAGGTGGGTGATCGGGACCATCCAACACGTCTTAATACACTGAAAAGGAATGAGTTTCCAGTGTAGTACAGCAGTTTCATTAGAAATTCATACGAGACCTTATATGAGTTTCTAAAAAACTACGATTACACGGGAAACGTATAAGATCTCATATGAGTTCTCGTACCAAAATCTCATATGAGTTTTCACATGAAATTTTTTAGTAGGGTATTAACCAGAGATGGGCATTATTCATCCGCAAAATTTTATTCGAATAAAAATTTTATTTTCGAGAATATTGAATATAATGAGAAAATTTTGTGTTATAAAGTCATTTCGTGTATATTATTCGAAAAATTATTCGACGAATAAATTTTCGAATATTTTTCAAAACAACTCTAAAGGGCGTTTTGATACACGAAATGACTTTATAACACAAAATTTTCTCATTATATTTAATATTCTCGAAAATAAAATTTTTATTCGAATAAAATTTTGCGGACGAATAATGTCCATCTCTGGTATTAACCTCAAATAATTTTATTCCCAACCCCACTATAATTTATATATATATATTTAACAATATTTTTATTAATACCGTAATTTTTATTACTTTTTACAAATAAATCGTGTTTACATATCTACATTTCTTATTAGTTAATGATGTTGTTTCATAAGCTATTAGATATTTAATTATTGATAATTCAGTAACCGTTGGTTGACCGTTGATCAATACTTATGTTATTCGTTGGCCCGAAAAATTGATCAACCGTTGCAGTTAAGCCATTTTGGTTTGTGTATTTTCTACCAGGGCGCGTGTCTTTGTATATTTTATTAAGTATTTTAAAAGTCGCGCAATTTTTGTTCTTTATATCCCTAAATAAACAATTACATTATATAAAATAATATGTTTTCTTCAATGTGGAAGTTTGTACTTAATGCTATTAATGACAGATCGTGTGTTTTGGTTTGATGAAGTTGATGGCTTAGGATGCCAATGATTTAGGAAAAAATTAAAAAACAGATTTCTAAAATGTCAACGTTTTGGACATTTTTATTATTTCTCTCTTCAGAAATAAGAAGAACCGTAGTCAAATCTACAAGTAAGTGCGATAATTTATCGATAATTAATTCGTCAAGGTGACGTTCATTGATTACACAGCCCCACAAAAAAAAGAAAGTGGTCTAACCCAGAACACTGATTATCATATCCTTATGTATTTTGA
>JAWWEQ010000027.1:10446140-10460343 GCA_035583055.1 Torymus tubicola | reverse complement strand
ATTTTAGTATGCCGGACCAGCGAACAGGAATATTTTCCTCTGCTGGATTACGTTGTATTATATACTCTGTAATGTAAGCATTGTATGATGGTTACAAATTGTAATTTATTGTACTTACTCTGGTGAATAAATAAATAAATAAATAAATATTTCATGTAATATTGTGGAAAGCTTAATTGAGAATTTTATGAATTTTTTTTTTCAACAATTTAATTATTTTTTGAAAATTTTTTTAAAAACTTCCAGAAATATTTCACGAAATAATATGTAGAAACATTTTGGGAACATTTTTGGAAAATATTTTGTGTTATTTTTCAGAAAAGATACAGGTAAAACTTCATGAAATATTGAAGAAATATCTATGGAAGACTTCTTAAAAGGTTTTTCTCCATAGATTTATTACTCTCCAAAAACCTTTTAGAAACCTTACGGAAATATTTTTATAAATAATATGCAAATAACTTTCCAAAACATTTATTGATTCCTAGCATGTTATGTTTCTGGAATATTTACACAATATTTTCGGTTGTATTACAATGATATTAATTAACAAAACTTCAAGAAATATTTGTGTAGCTTTTTGAAAACTTTGAGAAACTTCTGTCCTACAATCTTTCAGAAGAGACATAGATTTTATTCCGTGAAATACTTACTGAAAACATTTCAGCAATCTTTCAGAAATATTTTACGAATTAATATACGGAAATGTTTCCAAAACATTTATTGATTCCCAGCTTGTTTCTAATGTGCCAGGTGATTACATGTGATTTTTAGATCATTTACTGGATTGCTCAAGTGACGGGTGATTTTATTTTAAGTAATGATATGGAAATAACGTAGTGGTTTCTATACATTTTATCGCTATTGTTCAAAATTTTGAGTATGGGTAATGGGTTGGAAGTGTGCCATGGATCAAACCGCTGCCAATTCATTGGCACTTAGCTTCCTCAAACTAATTTATCGATTCCTTTTATTAAATTAAAATTCAAAAAAATAAATTTTTCAAGAAAAAAATTGGAAATATTTTATGGAAAATATTAACTTGTAATTGTTTCATGGCATTCATTGCTGTTCCATTTGTAATTTATTATTTGCAACTACCTCTACAATAAATTTGAAAGCCAATTTTACTGTCGTAATGGTTGAACATACAAGATTCATTTTTTCAATTTTTACATTTTTGTGAATAACAAAAAAAAACCGTGAACAGCTAGAAAATTTTTCCTTTTTATAGGAAATATAAATATTTCAATTCTCTTTCAAAAGCTGCCCATCCCATTCAGATACATAGAGCTAGTCTCAAGAAATACATTTCAAAATAGGTCTACAAAAATTTTAACCTCAAATATCTCTGAAATTTATGAACCAATCATTTTTCCTAAAGAAGTCGGCAGAGAATTATCAATAATCTACCTCTACAATGAATTTTGAAGCGAATAAGACAATTTTAGTCTCGTAAATGGTTGAACACACAAAACTATTTCTTTTCATTTTTGAATTTTAAATTTTTGTTAATAACAAAAGAACCGTAATAGCTCTTTCGAATGCTATACATCTGGTTCAGATACATAGATCCGTTCTTGAGAAATTACGATTTAAATAGAAAGTAAAAAAAATTTTAATCTCAAATATCTCCAAAATTTACGGATCAATTCTTTTACCCAAACAACTATCTCGATTCGTATACAAAATCTACCCCTATAAAGAATTTCAAAGTGATTAAGTCAATTTTACTCTATAGTTATGGAACGACAAAAAAATCACTTTTTTATAAATTATTTTTTTTCTCCAAAAATAATGAATAAAAAAAGCTAAACAGAATTCGTAATATATAAACAATATTTGGTCTAAATATTGAAAAAGTCGAAAATAAAAATTTTGAATCATGAAAAATGACAAAAAAAAAACAATTAATTTTACAGAAATAGAATATTAACCCCGAGTGTTGAAACAAAATCTAAAACAATTATTATTCCCTCGTTAAAATCGGTCGAGTAGATCATGAGATATCAGCGTCAGACATGTATATACACATATACATCCACACGGAAATTTTCTATAAATAGTGTATTTCAATTTCAAATTTTATAAATAAAATTCTTAACACATTACTCAAAAAATTTTTGTTTTACTATAACAAAGCTTCCTCTAGGAGGAAGCAAAATAGGTTACACGAGTTTTTTTGTTAAATTTTTTCATTTTTAATTAACAAATAGTTTAAAAAATTATTGCAAAATTGAGTTTTTGTAAAATCTGATGGCGGCTATCGATTCTACGTGAAAAATTACGTAGAAAACATGTATGACAACATATCAAAATATCAATTGTTTATTGGTAAAATTAAAATAAACTAATTAGCTTATCTGTACCCCGGCTCTGCCTATATGGCTAAACAATGCAGGATATCAAAAAATAAATTGTGGGATGTGTACCATGGCTAAAAAGAAAAGTTATTCATCGAAGTTGGAAAATTTTAGTTGCGATATCCCGCAATGTTTAGCCATAGGCAAAGCCAGGGTACAGATGTGCTAATTTGTTTATTTAAATTTTATCAATAAACAATTAATATTTTGTCATGTTGTTATACATGTTTTCTACGTAATTTGTCACGTAGAATCGATTGTCGCCGTCAGATTTTGCAAAAACTCAATTTTGCAATAATATTTTAAAACAATCTGTTAATTAACAATTAAAAAATTAAACAAGAAAAAACGTGTAACCTATTTTTTATCCATGGCACACTTCCAACTGTTAGTTTAGCGCTATCTGTACTGGTCTGGCTATGGGCTTTAATGGCTTAAGATCTCTTATAAATAAATATTATTAGAATAAAATGTTATGTAATATACATTTTTGCTAAAAGAAATAAGTCTTGAGAGTTTAAAATATTTTAGTTGCACTTATACAGTTATTATTATTATTTAACACATAAATCTCTTTTTCAATGATTTGTTAAACCTTAGTTCTCTCACAAACTTACGGCCATGTAATACCGAAAAATAACCTAATTTATTTGGGAAACCAAGTCTGTCAGGTGCTCTGTATATCTAAATACTATACTCAGAATTTTTTTACTAATTCTATTAGTAAATTCTAGGAATACAGATTCCTACTTACCGACGTCGAGGTTTTTATTAGGCACGACCGTCCCGGGAGGGCCTTACATACATTCACCAGAGCAAAAATGATGTTTATGGATTATTTCGATGAATTTAGATGGATCATAATGAAATGTTGCTCAAATATTTGCCTAATTGTAAGGAGGATCCAGTTTCAATTCCAGAGATATCCATAAAAAAACAAAAATTCCAGTAAAAATAAAAATCGTGAAAAGTCGAAAAAAATCGATTTTTAAACATGACGTATAAAAAATAAATTTTCAGCACATGTCCGATACATTTATCCGATAAAATATAAGTATCTCCTCAGTAATGCGGTCGTGCCTTTAAAGTAAAAACGAATGTAGACCCCCCTAGTTTAACTAAATAATTTTTAACTATTTTTTCCCCAAATAAAGAAGATTGTCAGGCGCTCTGTATATATAAATACTATACTAAAAATAATTTGTAGTAAATTCATTAGTATTTGCAAAAGATATTCACATTCTAAAATTACGTCGGTATGTCACATCACTTTAATTTTATATTTATTTATTACACTCAATCATTAAAGAGATTTAAAAGATTGTTGCATGGCTTGGTTCTATAAAATCTTAAATTAAATTTCAATACTAACAAGTTTAATATCATTTTACAATATAATTTCATAATTAATATTGCATCAATAAAAACTAAAAAATTAGATGTTGTAATTTCAAAAGAATATTTTAAATTATTACAGAAAAAAGTAAACAATTGATTTAAGAGCTGATTAGAGTGACAGCTGATATAGAAGTTATAAATTTTATCATTATTTATGTAAATATTGAAATGCACTTTTGGTGCATAATAATAATTATAAATTAATTTTTGATATTGAAATTTAAGAATGACAGTCAATAAATTAGTTTTTCACGTACCAATTAACTATGACAGCAGTTTATTGTACTGTATTTTTGTTTTAAAAAAATTTTTTATGGTGTTTTAATATTTATTTTGTCAGCCAATCTACTAGGTATATCAAAATATTTTTCTTTAATACGAAATGTGTAAAGTTTTTTGATTTATTTAAAACATATATTTGTTAAAATTCAATACTCTTTTTATCTAAAATTAAGATAGTTGATATGTATTTGATACTAATCTAATTCCTACTTTATCGACACTATAATTTTTATAAATTAATGCCTGTATATAAGCTACTCGTTTTCTTAAGAAATGGTATTAATAAATAATAACTAAAACCATCAATGTTTTAAAGGACTATTTAAAATATAATATTAGTTTAATTAATATGGCTAATGCACTTTATGTAAATAGAAATGTCCGAAATCTTTTAAGCGAGCGAAATATTTCATGATATGTATATCGCGATATACGAGGTGTATAGTTGAGCACGCAAAATGTAAACATAGTATATCTATATATGGAAGGTCTCTAACTATGTACAGCACGCCGTATTTCATTTCTACTCGGAAGAGAAAATGTAATCGGGGAAAAAACATAATCTTATAATCAGGCACGTGTGCGCGTTGACGTGTGCAAAAAGTACTAATGGCGCGGCAATTTCCACTACACGGAAAAAAAATCAGTAGATTTCAAAAGCTAAATCAATAGTTTCCTTCAAATGCTAAAATAGCGTTTTAAAGTTAGTAGAATTAGCTTTCTTTTAGAGCAAAAACTGTAGTTTATTCGAAACGTTGAAATAGCATTTAAAAAAAAAGTATAATTTATATTTCAGAAACTGTAGAATCTACTTTTTTGAAAAGGTAGTTTTTCCATTGTATAACCGAAATTATGAATTACGTACATAAATTAATTTGCAAATGATTAGTACACAAATAATAGATAATTCGGTTTGATTAAATGGTTTTATTTAATTGAAAATCGTCCAACCTTTTTTGCACGTAGTCATCCATGTCTTTAAACACTTGCGAAGAGATGTTCTAATGCGTGCACGGAAAAAAAGCAGTAGATTCTACGGTTTAAACAGTTATTTTAACATAACAATAGAAAGATAATTTTACTTTTGCAAGTAAGAGTAGAAACTATTTTTAAAATCTGTAAAATCTACTTTTCATAAAAGTAAGATTGGTCTGATGATTTGAAAGGTAAAAACAGCTTTTCAATGTATATAGTATATCTGCTGTTTCCGAAATGTAGTTTCTACTTTTTTAAAAATATAGTTTCTACTTGTAAAAAAAAAACTACGGTTCAAGCTTGAGCAATTAGGTATTAGAAAACTTATTCTGTGATATAATATTTATAATTTTACAGTTATAATAATAATGCGACATAAACCTAGTTCGTCCCAACGTTACTACAAAATATAGCAATTATTCTTACGTTTATATAAGACATTTTAATATATAATTTCTCTCAGTCATCTTCTAGTATGGAAATGTATTTTATACACTATGCGAGAATATACTTTTTTTTATGCTACTGGTGTAATATACTAATTTGTAACTAAAATATTAATGACATATACTTAACATAATATTTGTTAAAATATAGAAAAATTACTTAACAGCATATCCATTTAGTTCAATTTTTATATATATTGAGAGTAATAACGTATTAAAATTCATTAAAAACGTAAAAAATATATATATATTTATATTTATATACGTATATTTCCTAGCAATTAGTTAGCAAATTATTAGCAGAATAATTTTCCTAATAGTTGATTCATAAAAATCATTGTGTCAGTACATTTAAAAGTTGCTATAGATGATAAGAAAGTTTACTATTCAACGTAATAATTTTTGTTATGTAATATAGTAAAATTTATTCATAATAATTTTTGTTATCAAATATGTTAGTTTTTGTTATCCAACATAGTAATTTTTATTATGTAGAATAAAATATTTTATTACTTTTCAAATATAAGTTTAACGAAGTAAAATAATTATTATTATATTAATATAAAATAGTAGTAGATATTTATCAACTTAAGGTTGATGAATTAATTTGGCACTGATATATAATGAAAGAGTATTATTTATAGATCGTACAATTGAAACATTTATATTTTCATATTAATTTTTCATTGAATAGCAGGAAAATATTGACAGCAAAGGTTGTAAATGCTTTTAATGTATTTTTCGCGTAAAAATATGTACGATGGTGCTATTCGTTTTATCAAAAATTGAGAAGATGTGTATTTTTATGTAGAATACGCTGGTATTTTTTTTTAGATTTTTCTAAAGAAAATACCGCGAATGGTTATTATTTTGCATGCCTGAACAACTGCCAAAATTTTCTGAAACTCCAGGGAGAGTGTCTTTTTCACTATTATAATGGGGGTATCCTTTACAAAATTAATTTTTCCATATTAATGGATATATAGTATTTTAACATAGAAATAGAAATAGAAACAAGGATGAAAAAACATTAAACTGAAAAATACTATTACGGAAGCGCGATTCGATCCGACGATCTTTGGGTTGACAGTCCGACGTTCTTATACCGAGATTCCTAAACATAGTGTAATATTTACTTCTTTAAAATTTCTCAACATTTCTCATTTTAGGCAGGTGTGGGTTGGCGATGCTCCTGTCATGTGCGGGATGCGACAAGCCGATTATGGACAAGTTTCTGTTCAATGTGCTAGACCGAGCCTGGCATGCAGATTGCGTACGGTGCTGCGATTGCAGGAATCCTTTACAGGAGAAGTGCTTTTCCAGAGAGGCAAAACTTTTTTGTCGAAACGACTTTTTCAAGTAAGTTCAGTAACATCTTTCTCTTTTTCTTTCGCTATCTTTCACATTTTTTTCTCTTTGACAAGTTCTTTTGCTGTTTTGAGATCATATTACCGAACATGTTTCTATATCAGAGAATATATTTTTTAAATATTCCGTGGCATATTTATTCTTCTTTATTTTAATACGTCATTCATTCATAAAACAAATGCAGAAATATTTATTGGAGCACAGTAAATGATAATAAACATTACAATACGTTATCTACTAAATATTAATTTTTAGTATATGGCAAAAAATAATTGGTTAACTTAACGAATGAGTTGGTTAAAAATTTAACAATGATTGTGCATGGTAAATTTAAAAACTGAAAAATGGTACCTATAACTATTTTTTCATGGCTATTTAAAGTATATTAAATTGTTGTTGATTTTACTATTTTCGGTAGTAATAACAGCTACAAAGTCATAGTTATTATTATTATTTAACGTGGTAACTTTTTCAAACTACGTAGCTTGGTAAACTTAAAAATATTTAGCGGTTACATATTTAACCAATTCTGATTGGTTCACATCACCAATTATTTTTTTCCGTATATAAGATGAAGAACACTGTAAGTCTTACTGTTTAAAATTATTTATTTCAAAAATTTCTGTCATAAAGTTATATTCTAAAAGAGAAATAGAAATGAGTAACCTCAAAAAATAGTTGTTTATTTATAATTTTTCTCCAGAGGGAAAAGAAAATTTTGTACTAGCAAACTATATGAATTGCATGAAATGCCATTCTTTACTAATCTTCCTGGATCATCTATAGAAGTCATTCTCTTCTATACTGATGACTATTTTGATAGTATGCAGCCTCCTAGCACGAAATCACTCTTTGCGTATTATCGCAATGTCCTTGTTCCACCTGTAAACTGTTAAGTGTCAGTGATGACTTGTTTTTGTGGACCTTGAAGCACCTTATTTTTCTGCGGTGCTTTTTTCATATTTGTTTTGAAGATATTCAAAATGATATTGAAAATTGCGATCCATATTCTTAAAGAGCGGTGTTTTGGGCGGCAAGGCAGTTAGTTACCTCACAAACCAAACATTCTTACAGCTTGGGTTTGATCCCCCGTTAGGTCAAAATTTTCGGGAGCATTTTGTCAAAAATGTTGTTCGGATTTTTCGATAGTGGAGGACGAACCTGGAGCCCAATATTAGTGGTATGAAGTTCCTGTATGCTTTATCTTTACCGATTGATACAAGCATTACAGTAGCATACATATATGTGTTTTGTTCATCAACACACTGTTGATCTCCGTCGCTATTTAGCACCATATGGGAGTGAAAATAAGGCGACGTTAAACAAGATAAAAAAAATATTCTCAAAATATATTAGATTTTTCGTAAGTTATGAGTTATAAAACTATTCTAGAGTTATTTTTTATTTACAAGTACGTATTTAATAAAATAGTTTCTTTCAAGAAAAGTTAGTTAATTTTATGATTTATAGATTACTTTTTCAGTTTTATATAGTAGTTATTTTAATGATTAGAAAAATTTTTGCAGCAATTTTGAACATATACCATTTAAATGCGGTTAATAATCTTTTTTTTAACCGATTTTACCATTGTTTTTTTTACTAAAAACTGCGAATTTAAATCCTGTTTCAACTCTAAATAATTTTTTTGTACAACGAAAAAGTATGTACTTAGCATTGTTGAGGGGTTAGTTGCAGTAGGCACAGTCTGGTTTGGATATTTTTCCCATTTTGTAGAAGTATGTACCAAACCAGCCATGCCCCATCAAGAATTGGGTAGAGTAATAGTTTTGCTCATCTTCGTTTCTCCTGAGACAAGAATCCAGCCGCTTTTTGAGTCGTACTATCCACGTGCCTCTTGTTTCTTCTTGCTAGATAGCAATAGATGGTTTGCCAGACTTAAATGTCAGCAGTTCCGAGAGTTCGATAGACCTCTACGAGACCTAGAGCAGGCTTCTGCTGATTGACGTACTGTCTCTCCTCGGCTAGTAGGTCAATGGGGCTATCAGCGACTGCCAGCATTGCAGGTTCCCATCCGGAGGATTCATCTGCGTTACAATGAGCTAGGCCCTGTTGGTGTATTACTTTTGGCAGTGCCTGGGCTCGAATTTCTGCTCCATAAAACATGTTGTCTTCAGCGATACGCATAAGTAGATACCTCTAGTCGTGAGTCGATTCACTTGTAGCCTACACAACGCGGATTGACTTTTGCCACTTTGTCCATCACTGTTCTTAACCATTCTCTGAAGTTGAGATTTGATACAATATTCAAAGTTACTTATTTTATTATATCTATAATATTGAGGTATTCGTTGATGAAACTAAAAACACAATAATGGATATTAATAAATTACTGTTTATTAATAATATCCAATCGTAAGTACATATTTTTATATCATTTTAGAAGTACAAACGTAACACTTTTCATCATTGTTTTAACAACTTCATAGAGCTGTAGATGCTCGCAAACACAATAGTTAGAAGCTAATTGCAGTTGTATGAAATGATACAAAATATTTTTGAAAAAACTATATCATTTTGGCAAAATATGAGATGTAGTACTTTCAAACTTATATAGTAAGGTATGTAACGCGTCAATTTGTAGTCCGTTGCATAATTTCAAGAGAAATCAATTAGTCATATTTCATTAATAGTTGAAGACTCTTCCTCAATTATATAATTCTCAGCAAGTTAGATTTACTTTTCAATCCTAAAAAGTTCAGCCATTCTTTGTAAAAGCATATATGAGTATTTTAAAAGATAGAATGTTTCTATAAGTAATATGTTGGTGACTAAAACGTTAACTGTAGTCTCACTGGTAAAAAGGTGGCTTATGTACCTTATTTATAATGCTTATATTTTTATTCTTATCTACTATCAGATAACACTAAAACATTTTATCATAGATAATGTTTATTATTAATGGTTATTATACATTATTTACGTCGCTCTAGTATTGTGCTTCTATGTATGGAATTGGTGATAAATGGCGACAGAGGTCAGCAGTGTAGTGGTAAAAAAGGAACGTGCGTATAGCGGAGTGATACTTGTAATAATCAGTGAAGATCTGTAATTCAAAACTGGCTTGATAAATAATTAGTCCCAGTCTTACACACCGAACAACTCTAGACCTGACCTTTAAGTTATGCGAAGCGCTCGAGCCAGACATACAATGGAAACGATCTTTTGGTATTCATGTGCTCAATGGGATTATGATACTTAAGAAGGTTCATCCGATTTTGAGTTTATTTGGGAAGTCTTTGAAATGTCCGTCACATGTACGTGACATCATTATCTATATGATATCCTTAGAAAGAAGAGCCTAGCTTCACCGTTATCAAGGTATTAAACGGCAAAGTTGAACATTTTAACACGGTGTCTTATTACGGGACGCGTACGCCTGAGAGACCGTTACAGCCTATATTGGAAGATACATTTGGCGTTTGTCTGAAAAACTAATTTGTTATTAAGATCAATAATTAGAACATCATATTACAAATTCAGAGATCCTAGCTTCACCGTTTTTAAGATATTGTAGTTCAAAGGCTCTGCTGGAGTGGTGGAGGGTAACATACAGACGAGAACCGCTGTTGTGCGCGCGCTCACAGACGACACGGAGTTATGTGTGCATGCCAGTGCCGTATAAACACGCGCTCTGACAACGAAAGTGAGGACAGCATGCGAGTAAACCGCGAGTAAGGTGCGATACGTTCCTAGTCGGATGAACCCCCTTAATCAATCTGAGCTATTGATCAGGTGTATACAAAATTGTTAAGCTACCAACTCTGGGCTACATTTAAAAAAAAATGCTTTTGGTAATTTGTACCTCGTGGGGTTTGTACCCAAGTACCGCTCCTCTTTACAAATTTTATTAGATACTGCAAAAGAAAGAATCATCATAAAATCCATTTGCATCCTAATGTTAAAAACTGATCTGCTTTTGAAAAAATATTAGTAGCTAGCTTATACCTTCAGCCATAAAAAAGCAAACAATAATGTTTGGAAAGAGTTTTACATAGTTATAAATATCTCCCCGTAAAATGATCTACAAAAAATTAATTTTAATTATTACTAATAAGTAAAGATAATACTTTGATAAGTATTTTAAATTTGTGATAAAATAAGTCCAAAAAAATTTGGAGACTTATTACATCAAAAGTCGTAGATATTTCTAAAATTTGAAAAATTTGTAACCTGCAGGACCAACTTATTTTTACACAAACAGGATTTATTTTACGTCCATGTGCACATTAAATTTAAATTTGTACTTAACGCCCTTGAACCGTAAAATTTGTAAGCTGTACATTTGGAAAATACGAATACTTTAATACACACACGATGTCAAAATAGTATATTATGTTAGTCACCTTATCGTTACCTAACTATAATAAATAGATTTTTAAGATTTCTTATGTTTCATTTATATAAATAAAGGAATCGACAGTGTTGTGAGATAGCGGAACTATACCTGGAAAGGTTGATAACTGAAGTAAAGCAGCGCTTGACGCAGTTAATACTTGGATGAGTAACTGCAGTATGCCTATGTAATTTCAGTGATTGTTTAGGTGATTTTTTGCTCCTAGCAAATTGTTCGGGAGGTAGTGAATCTGTTTACTTTGTTTCTCTGCCTACGGAATGTGATGTAAACATCTGAAACAAATTCACGTTACTGGGTGATGTATGTGACTAACGTCGCAACCTTTAAGGATTCATTCGTGACTTCCCTAGTCAAAACAGTGCTGTATAAAGACCTTACCTAAAATTAAAAAAACCATAGTTGAAATGTGATTTATTTATTTAAAATGATAGAGATAGTGAATATATTATAACGGAAGTGTATTTAACATGATAATGATCACCTTCCGCACCAGTGTCGAAAAGTACTATTATAACCTCATTCATGACTTATAAACAATTAGCTATAACTTTCTGGTTTTTGAATACTTTCAAATTTTTCCATGGGTAAGTCCCCATGAAATTTATACTTAAGGAACAAAATGAGATTTTGAAAACTATAATCGGTTAAAAAACAATTAAGATTTGTTATCAATAACGGTTTGTGCTGATTCTAAAATATCGACATTTTGTTAAAAAAAGGTATTTTTATCATGTTAAATACACTTCCGTTATAATATATCCACTATCTCTATCATTTTAAGTAAATAAATCACATTTCAACTATGGTTTTTTTAATTTTAGGTAACTTCTTTATTCAGCACTGTTTTAACTAGGGAAGTCATTAACAACCTTAACGGTCCGCTCGGTGGTTAGTATCATAAAAAAAATAATATGAGGTATGGACTGAGATAGAAGCACTTGCTTGGTCACGGAGGCTGCAAAATATTAAAAGAGATGGTTCGTGCATATTTTTGTTTGATATTATTGTTACCCTAAATTAGTTATATATATATATACACAGTGGTGACCACCACAATTTGATGATTATATACGTAAAGTTTTCGGCATTTTGAAGATTTCGAGGCCTTTTGAGGAACTTCCTCACAGTTCTTCAGTACGGAGTACGACTTTTGAGGATTTCTATTAATATCTAACAATGGAGATTATTTCTTTAGTGAAGCATACTAGATTTATTTTTTTATTATAACACTCAGAAAATATTCTGCTACTTATTCCGGATATCCCTGAATTTTTTCAGATTTTTTTGGCATATAATTTTGGATTCATCAGAGATCAAAATCTGAATTTTGACGATTTTTTGCATTTTTTGTCGATTTTGATGTATTTATAACTTCTCAGAGAAGCATTTGTCATAATAAACATAAGAATACTTTTTTTTGTAAAATTTTCTCATTTTTTAATAAAAATTGTTTTGAAGCTGTACGTATATGCTTTCACTGACATATATGCAAGTAAAAAACATAAATTAAAAAGATTAAAAATCTGATTAGGACTTTCTCTATCTAAAAATTCATGGAGATATCTTATTATTATCCAAAGATGTTCGTATGAATCCTAGAATGATTAGCGATCGTTTTTGAAACTAAAAAAATTAATTCAGTTGATTATTTTTTAATGGAAGTCTTACATAGATCTGAAAAAATATAGTTAAATTTCACGTAACATTATGTGAAAAAATTCAGGTAATTTATTTCCAAATTTTACTTCATTTTTAAGCAAAAAAATCCGTTAATATTGAAAAAATTTGTAACGAAATCATCTTTAAATTCATGATTTTGATTGATTTTTAGTTTAAAAACAAAGCAAAATTTAAAAATATTGTACATAAATTTTTTTTTGTATTTTTTTTTGTAAAATTTAATTATATTTTTTTCAGATCGCAAACCTTTTTAGAATTTATACGAATGTAAATATTTTTCACAATAAAAAGATGTTTTGATGAATTTTCTGGTAGGGATAGCCCGGATCGAATTTTTTATAATCGAAATGTTATGTTCAAATTTTGCATACATATAAGTGAAACCATATCGGTACGGTTTTGAAAGTATCGTCCGATGTGTCGTTTTGGGCCAGATCAGAATACATGTGACATTAAAAAACGAAAGTTATCATAATTGCGGTTTTGCCCTGGATATTGAATTGGCAGTTACGTCCGCCTCTGCTAATAATCATACTCAGCTGTTTTACGGTACACATTTAAACTTGATTCAAACCGATTTGATGAGCAGAATCATTCCAAAAAACAATTCTACCTTCACAGTATAGCATTAATTGTCATTTGATGGAGCTTTAAGTCAAAACAATAAGTAGTTTATGAATATAATCGTTCATTATAAAACTGTAATGCTTCTTTTATTTGATTGCCTGTACCGTGACCTGTTGACTGGGGTGCAAAAAGTTTATAATATTTGTGTACCGGGCACAGTGTCAACTGGCAATATGTAAGCTCATAAACCGTTTCTTCGCAAGGAACCAACATATTTCAATTTTAAAAAAAGTAAATGAAAGCTCATTTTCTCCAGTTTTCATTCGTGAAAAACTTGTAAGTAAATCCTGTTATTATATGAAATCATTTAATATCAATATCATGTTGAAAATAACCAAAAATTGCTTATTTTGTATTCAGAGCTTTAAAGTTGAATTCTAGCTGTCTGAAAAACACTATCCCGATGTCCTATATTCAACATCATTTTCGCGGACTATGTAAGTTATAGAATAAGGAAACTTAGTTCTTGCAGGAGTGCTTCAACTTTTTTTTTCGTCATTTTTGCAGACAAGTTATGGATAATTTTTTGTGAAAATCTACATAGGTATCTACATGTACGAATAGAATAAAGAGGGAGGTTATTAAATGATAATGCATTTATGAAAAAAAGTTGTACATGAAAAACGTATTCATGCAATTTTACCAAAAAAATTATATATTTTAATGAAATTTTACTGCATTAATATATA
>JAWWEQ010000027.1:10423600-10439415 GCA_035583055.1 Torymus tubicola | reverse complement strand
CTGTAGTAACAAAAACCGCAGCAACCTAATTTGTTCTTTGTAAATTATACCTATTTCGATCATAGCCCGGTTTTAAACTAAAAATTAGTTGTAATTCAGATTCCGTAGCACTATTCAATAATTCAAGTTGATGATCAATTTCTTCCTTCATCATTACATATGACTTGGCAAATAAATTATATTGTCTTAGCATTTGCTCTAAACTATACATTATTTCTCTGTCAGTTTCTGGGTTAGCCGCAATTCTATAGCCGATAGATTCTTACGGATCTACAATAAAAAGCTGAACATATTTAGAGTAATCATTTTCCGATGAATATAAGGCCTCATTTATTTGGTAATCAATTTGACCTTGTACTTTGAAACAATATGGAGCTCTACCTATTGTAGGCGTATCAACTACATTGGCATTAATCTTTTTTGATGATTATTTTCAAATAAAGAACGTAAATTATCTGGAAAAACTGGAATTGCTTCGAACTTAACAGTCCTATGACCACAACAATCATTAAATGAATTACCCTTATTGAGCACTTTCTCTGCAGTAAAATGTTTCTCGATACAATGACTGCATAAAACATCCATTTCACCTAAATAGTATTAATTAACATTACTATTTTGTTCCAAAAATCTTCAATTCTCTACATTTCGTTCATCTCGACCATTTTCGAATTCTCTTTCCTCCCCATCATTTCCTCTACTACGACATCTTCTCGTACTTTCTCTACTTCTTTCAGTTAAATTTACCTGATTATTATTAGGTTCCAATGTATTTCAATTATTATTGACATTATTATCGCACCGTGTCCTGTGTCGTCTTGCTCTTTCATTTCTTAAAACCCGTTGCCTTTCTCGGAACTCTCTTTCCTCCTCAGAAGTACGTCTGATTCTAGGTCTACCGAGAGGATGATTTTCATCAATAAATTGCTCAACATTGTCATGCTCCATTATACTACTAATATTTAAATTCCGCTAATGGCTTTGCCAATGCAATATAAATAATAATAAAAAAACAATACTGCTAATACAAATACTTGTAAATGTTCAATAATGATCAAAATATAGTTTAATTTTTAATCAAAATGGTAATTGATATCATTAATGGTTGGTTTGGTTTGTAGTTAGTGGCGCCATATGAACTGTACAGCCAATGATATTAATATTAATTATATTATATGGCATGCATCTGCGCAGATGCAGACATATGATATAATTAATATTAATGATCTCTCTCTCTCTCTCTCTCTCTCTCTCTCTCCTGAAAAGAAAGTACGTGAATTTGTATATACCACATTTGAGGCAATGCATAAGAGCTCAGCCTCTTATTTACATAAGCTCGAAGTCGACGAAGCCAGCGAAACACGTGATACTGTATTGTTACACACCTGCAACACTATTAAACGCCCATCTGAATTGGTTATTAATAAGCTCCACTCTCAATCAGCTGGGCCCTCGTACGCACAAATCGCGTCGTGTCACACAGTGTCTTGCTCGCGCCCCTCTATACCCTCTCGTAAGGTAGACCGTGTCAGCATAGGATCTCGTGAAGATATCAAAGAGAGATTCAAATCTACTAGCGATATTATAGATACTATAAAAAAATGTATTAACCCGGTTGATATGAAATTAAATGTCACGCGTATTAGCTATGGTCCTTAAAATAGTGTAGTCCTTGAAGGCCCTGATTTGTACTCATTAAGTCCGCTATTAAGTCTTGCGCTTCTTTGCTGGACTCGGGTCTTGAAGGTAAGCCATACTTTTAGCAATATTTTAAGTTATACTTTGAGCCACACTATGAGCCATTCTTTCAGCCATACTTCAAGCCACACTTTCAACCATACTTTGAGCTATACTTGATGCTATACTTTGAGCGCCAGGCATACATATCGTGATGCTTACTGTCTGTCCAAAAAGTATTTATTGTTACCCTAGAAAAAGTTGGTAATGTCTGATCCTACATAAAAGCTTCTCGTTTTAGTTTTGGCTATAACTTCAGATAAACTTTGACCAATATTTGTATCTATATTTTAACCCATACTTTAAGATGCACTTTGAGCATTAATTAGAGTCATAATTTGAGCCATACTTTGAGCCATACTACGAGTGCCAGATATAAATATTGGTATACTTGCTACCTGCCTATGACGTATTAATTGTTATTCTATAAAAAGTTGGTAATATGTGACACTATATGGAAGCATCTCGTTATAGTTAAAGCTATAAATTCAGATATACTATTACCAATATATGTAACCATACTTTGAGTTATATTTGGAACCATACTTTGAGCCATACTGTTTGCGTCAAGGTTAAAAATTAGTTGACACCGTGTTAAGTTTTATTTTTTATTATGTTTGTATTTCGATACATATAACGCGCCTGACAGTTATTTGTTGATCTGTTCGCTCTCGTGTCAGATTCGAGACTGCTGCTTGTGTCTCCTAAGGTTGAAGAGTTAAGCAGATAGCGTCCGCGACGCGAATGGCGTCGAGGCTTTTTATACCTCTGCATGCGTGGACAGCGTGCCCTGGGAGAGGGTCATTTATGACACTGCCTGCACACACTGCATACGTGGTTGACAAATTCGGGTAGGTTTCGGAGTTTTCTTTGACGGCTGCGAGGTAATTAGGGGATTGAGCAAAAAAGGGTTGAGGACTAAGGAGGGTTCGAGCGTATATGGTCGCGGCCAGTTACTGAATTATGCTGAATATCGGGAAACTCCGAAAGGCACGTTCGCGTTCTTAAACTATAAATTATTGATTTTTTGTGCGATTTCACATACAAGTCCAAACACATACTATATGTCTCCGAGAACACTTGGGAAAGAGAATCTTCGATTCCCACGATAATCGTTCGTTAGGTCGTCGCGAGCATCTGAGACATAGCGAGAGATTGCCTGCAATCTAAGTCAACCAATTACCAGTGTCCAATACTCCTGGCTACGTGACCGTGACGGACGAAATTCTATTTCCCTATTCTTGGTTTATCTCCATTAGCTCCTGCCAAAAACAACAACCAACACACCCTTCGTCATTAATAACCATCCCTAGTTGCATCTACAGGGCACTAGCGTCACCTCGTCAAGTTTAGATTAAAAAAACGCGAGAAGATAGCCGATCGCCATTAAGACCTTGCTGAATACTTGCTCTGAACTCACACTTGGTTCATCGCAGATCGTCCGACGGCTGAGGGCGCCTACCGACGAGGTTATCACCAAGGTGACTGGCATGGGTGGAAATGTGATCCAGTGATCGACACAGACGGCCCGACTTCAACTCCATCTACCGGATGACCATTCACTAGTGATGTTCACAACTACATACATGCGACGGATGGGCATAGTCACACTAGCATTCCCTCTTCATGACCGGGAGACCTCGTCTTGGCAAGCCAGGACGCTCGCCGACCCTCACTTTGGCGAGCCCAAGCCAGTCGAGCTATTAGTAGGGTCTGACCTCCTGCCAACAGTTGTGAGATCAGGGAGCATCCAGGAAGGGGAGCTGATCGCGACAATCTTCGTCCGAAGCAGCAAAAGACCCCGCAGGAAAAGATGGGTGTTTCTCACTGCTCTCTAACTCGCCCATTCCACCTTGGCACACACAGCTCATTGAGCTGCTTCAGCAATTTTGGGAGATGGAAGATATTCCATCCGTGGGGCGAAAATCCGCTGCACATAAAGGATGCGAGAAGTTCTTCGCAGATCATCAACGGACCATCAAGTATATTGTGCGCCTCCCGATCGGGCTGGATCGACGAGACAACAGCGAAATCAGTGCTCGCACCTCCCTCGCGAATGAGTATGAATCGAAACCACCGCTTTGCGGCTGAATACTGGAAGTTCATGGATGAATACTTAAGTCTCGAGCACATGAGGCTTGTTCCAGAGCAGCAGCTGTATCGCAGTGATAGCACGGTGTACTATATCCCCCACCACGAAATATGGCAGCACAGTGACGACGGAGCAAAATTGAAAATCATCTTCAATGCTTCTCGGCCTACTACCTCACGTCAAAACGCCAATCCGTGCTCCATCCGAGATCAATACTTCAGATTGACATTTGGTTGGCCTTGCTGCGATGGAGATCGTACTGAGTGATCTTCTGCGCCGACATCCGCATAATGTTTCGACAAATTTGGGTTGATGACCGAGACACGGACGTGCAGCGTATTTTGTGGAGCCCGAGCCAAGAGGAGCCCGTTCTCCACTATCAGCTGATGACGGTCACGTATGGAACTGCGTGCGCCCCGTATCTTTCCAGCGGCCATGAAGTTCTACAACTGAATCTTCCTGGATTTCTAACCACTTTGATATTGAAATTATATCCAGGTTTGCGAGATCTTCTCGGATGTGCAGCCATTTCTTCACAATTGAGTGTAGCAGTGGTTCGTCCCAAGAAAGCTTGTGAAGCCACAGCTCTTGTAGGAAGATTTTAGAATTGATTATTACTGGTGAGATAATTCCAATGGGATCGTACAGTTGAGAGACTTCCGAGAGTATAATCCGTTTCGTTATCATCTCCTGGTTTGGCGGTAGAGACATTCTGAAGGTGAATCTGTCGGATTGAGGGAGCTGAGAATCTGTTCTGATCAAGCTTCAAAGAAACTAGACACGCACACAAGGGCTTATACACTCGCCAATAAACACTATACAACATATGATGACTGAATATTTAAAAAAAATCACATACAAAATAGAATTCGTTATTGCAATATGGCTATCCAAACTGACTCTAGAAAACTGCTAACTCACTTCAACCTATCGAACCTATAGAAAGAATAGGACCTCAACTTCTCGAAACACAGCTCTAAAAATACTCTAACAACCTCAACGCAAGCTGCAAAGAATATCCCTCAGTACCCTCCAAGCTATCTCTAACTCTATAGACTTAATTAACTCTCTCTTGTATTTTTTAAAACAAGTAACTTCGATTAAAGCTCAACGATCTAGGCTTCACAATCCATCTTGTCTGGATCCCAAGCCACGTCGGCATTCCAGATAATGAACGGGCAGACCAGCTAGCCAAACAAACGTCAATCTCTGGCACTCTACTTGATTTTCCTCTTCCTTTCTTAGATCTTTTCTTCCTCACTAACTCCTGGATAAAAAGATTTTATACCAACTTCCTCATCAATTACCGCAGTAACATAGTTCTACTTCGATCTCTGTTACTCAAACTCCGCTACTCTATGGTTTGATTCCATTATTCTCTCTAGAGCCGAAATCACCACTACCAACCGCATGAGAAGCAATCATTAGTCTAGTCCACAGCTTTCACCTCATAAATTTGGTCGATTCCGAAGCTTGCCCCTGTGGCGAACCATTGAAAAACCTACACCACATATACTGATCCTGCTACCGCTTTGACAATGAATGTACCAACATGTTTAAAGAACTTTACAAGAAAAAACTTATTCCGTCATTCTGTATAAATATTGTCTTACACTCTTCTTAATCTGATTAGATGAAAGTTCTCCTTCGTTTTCTTTCATCATGCACACTATCTATCAAAAACCACATTCGAGTATCAAAACAAGGCGCGGACACGCGAGAACCTCCGTGCGGTGCGCATGTGTTCTCAGTGTTCTTACTGTTAAAGTGCCCTCAGTGTTATTTTTCTCCTTTCCGTGCTTAGTTTTCTCTTTTAAACTTGCTTCTTCTGTCCCTTCACTTATCTCTATATTTTCTGTACCTTCAACCTTCTCTTTTCATCTTGTTGCAGCAACATAACCTCCTTCGGGGGGGGGGGGCAGTATCCGACACTCTCTTCTTTCCTTTCTCGCTCTTCAGCATGCTTTTCCTCATTCTTCTCATTCTTCTACTAATTCTCATGATTCTTCTGCAGATCTCATGGAGTTTACTCAGAAGTCTACAAAAACGCCTCGTGATTCCTCTCCAAACATTTCAGACACTTTTGCCAACGTCTCGCAGCCCAAGGATAATCAGCCAAACCCAAAAAAGGCCCTCCCATCTCAGAAGCAGTCTACAGTCACTGTCACGCTTTATCTCAACAGCTTTCTAAGGACACCCATACCACTACTTCTAACAGTGCAGTCAAAGTTCCTAGCCTCTACTCATCCAATAATGAAGAATTTACTTTCTGGCAAACTCCATCCTACATCTGCTGAAAGAGTCATCGCCTCCTGCCACAAAGGTAATATTATTTCAATTTCCCCTTCACGCTCTGGTAAGATTACTGTTGTGGTCAGTGACAGGAAAACTGCCAACAACATCGTGCTGAGTCTTGTTCTACCTCAACACAATCTGAGAGCGTCCATTCCAACTCACAGGCTCAATACATATGCCATCATCAGAGACCTGTCAATTGACGAAATTTTCTCAAACCTCTGCTCTCCTTCACTCAAGCTCCTCAAGGTGGAACAATTGAACCGCAAAATATCCAAAGAAGATAAATCCTTATAATTGATTCCCTCTAACTCTGTCCTTCTCACCTTTGATTGCCAAAACCTTCCCTCACATGTCTATCTCTTCTGCGTTAGGTATCAAGTTTGTGTGTATGTTCCCCAAACTAATAAAACTAAAACTAAATAAAACGTGTTTTCAATGCTTTAGGTTTAGTCATCTGGACTCGTAGTGCAGAAGCAAGGGACTCTGCCCACAGTGTGGCAACTTAACTCATTCTGGAGCAGAATGTTGTCCCAACAAAGAGTCACAGCCCATCTGTGTGAACTGTAGGTAAAATCATCTGTCCAAGGACTGTTCCTGCCCTGAGTGGCTTCTCCACCAGAAGGTGGAGATGAAGGGAGTAGAAAGATACTCCCAAGTATCCTGATCCTACGAATCTGAAATTCGAATCTATTCGGATCTCGAGTATTCGGATATGTAAAAATTCGGATAGTTGACATCCCTAATAAATACAACCTCTTTAATATCCCTATCCTTCGCGCTTTTGCTCACTTCAAACGATATAAAAGCCTCCTATTCTCCTCTCCTGTACTTTAATGCTTCACCTATTCTTTAGAATCCTAAGAACCTTCTCCTAATATCATACTCGACAAAGGTCGTCAAATTAAAAAATCTCGCAACCCCAAATTCACCTTCCTTAAACTACTCCATCATAATTTTACTAACTCTGTATCTTTTATTACTAACGGTTCTAAAACCGCTCCTGGCCCCTATGTCGATCTAGTGGTTTTCTGCCCCCTCCTCAACCTTAAACTACAATTCCGGATCTCCTCTCTCGCTTCCATTTTTACCGCCGAATCTCTCGCTATTCAAATTGCCTTGGAACATATTCTCTCCTCCCACATTCCCGATTCAGTCATCTTCACATATTCCCTCAGCAAGTTCTTCAAGCAATCTCTCAAACTTCTGATTTCATTTCCTACCCCGTCCCTGCCATTTTCTCTATTAAAAAGCTTCCTCTTAATCTTCAAACAGCCAACTATCGAGTGTCCCTCGCCTGGATACCCAGTCATCTGGGTATCCCTGGCAACGAAAAGGCTGACAGTCTAGCTACAGAAGCCTCAAGCAAAGGCATCCTTCTCAACTACACCCTGCCTTCTTCAGATATTTTCCCTCTAGCTAACACTCTTTTCTTTACAGAATTCGAACGATTTCTTCATAGTCATCGCCTCTCCACAGGTATGTTTTATTTCTCTCATTGTTACTCCCCCTCTCGCAAGCCCTGGTTCCACTTCTCTCGCTTAGAGCGTCGAGAAATCACTACCTTTTCTTGTATGAGGAGCAACTACTTTCGTCTTGCAGCTAGCCTTCATCGCAAAAACCCTTTCGATTCTTCCCATTGTCCGTCCTGCTTCACCGACGAAGACCTCAACCACGTTTTCTGATCCTGTCTCAAATCCGATGCTCAGCGCATCACTCTTATGAAAGAACTTGCATAGCTCAAACTCTTCCCCTCTTTCACAAATATGTCGTTTCTTCAGTCTCCAAATCCAAGTCATATCGATATTCTCCTTCGATTTATCACTAGCTACAATTTAAATATTTCACTTAATGTTCCTCTTTTAATTTCTATTTTTCTTTTCTTCCGCTCCTTCTAGTTCCCCCTGAATTTTCCCCAGATTCCACCACCGGGTTTACCAGACGCTCTGCGCCCTGCAGTTTTTTTTGAGGCCTTCATTTTTCCCTTGTGATTTCTCGGTCCGTCATGTAACCAAAGGCCCCTCTTTGTTTCAGATCCATGTAGCTGAAGCAATAAGATTTTTCAACTCTCCCGCCATAATAATTGTAATTCAAGCCTGATCGTATGTTTCATCCGTGCCAACATAACAGAAAGAAGAAGAAGAAAACCACACTCTTTACTGATTTCAGCCTCTAAGATCTCTAAACAGCCTTTCTGTCTCACCAGTATGTTGCCCTGGAGAACAACAGTGGGTTCCTCCAACCCTCTGCTGTTCCCCAGATCCCCTCCTTGCCTTTTTCAGGAGTGGAAGTGTGAGGGACACTGGGGAACTGTCTCTGTTTCAAATAGGCCGCAAAGAGCTCGAACTCTTGTATTCATATTTACCATCACATTAATTCTAGCGCGCATGCGTTTCGACTGTTGATGGTACTGACTGGTGTCGCCACCTCCTATCCCTTCTGCTCTTCTTCCCCCAAAGGAGAAGAAAAAGAAATTTTCGGGAGTATTTTTTCAAAAATGCTGTCCGGATTTTTCGGTGGTGGAGATCGAACCTGTAGTCCGGGGTTGATGAATGGAACTTCTGTATGCTCCTGTTCTCTAAGTCGTATTGATTAAGTATGATGATTGTGCTGAGAGCATAAATATCGAAAGGCCGCTTCCATTGCGGGTCTCAATCGAGAGCTTTACACAATCTGTGGAGATAGAGGTTTACAGCGGATTGATCGGTAAAACTGGGACTAATTACCCGGATTTGAGTCCAAAATCTTCACCGATTGATACAATTAGTACTACTGTGCCATACGCGTGTGCTTTGTTCATCAATACATTGCTGACTTTAGTTCCGGGTAAGCACCAAATGGGAGCAAAAATAAGGCGATATTAAACAAAATAAAAATAAAAAATAAGCTGAAAACCCTTTTGGACCAAGCCTAAAGGAAAATCTATATTGTGACAAGTATTCCTGGAGGAAGTTTTCTCGTGAAATTCATTTTCGATGTCAGAATGCACAAAAAACAATATTATAAATATTTTTTTTAAATAATAATTATAGTTAAACAAATTTTAAAAATGACTTTTTTCACTGTTTGTCATAATTTAACCAAATACTACTATTGGTATAAATTTTGGAGCGGTATCTCTTGTGGTTCAGACTTAGGCGTTAATGAGTGAATGAACTCAGTTAATTAGAGTAGAGAAAAGCGGTACTTTAATAAGCATGCTAAACAGACATTCAAAACCGAGTTTCTTACAAAAGTTCTCTTTGACCTAAAAAAAAGTGACCCGTATCTTAGCGTTTTGTCAAATGCCCTTTTCATCTTGATGAACAAAGTGTTTTTTAACTACTGTTAAATTTACCATCGATGGTGTATAGACCTTCAGTCGGTTTTTTTTCGATCATTGATTGTGAATTTGATAGACATTGAACAAAATTTTGTTTTGTACCTAACGTATAATATTGAACGCTAAAAATTAAAAAGAAAAATTAATTTATAATTTCTTACATTTATTACAACAGTTAATTAATTTAAAAGATATTGAATATCCCGCGAATTAATATATACTCTTATAAAACAGAGTATAGAAGTCATGCAGCCGACTTCACAAACCATACTTACACTTTTCTTATATATACAACTATACAATTATTATATTTATATTACACAACGTCAACAAGTTAATAACGTTGAACGTATACAATTCTAAACTCTACTCCAAGTCTCTAATACAATACGCATACGCGAGAAATATAGAAAGTGCTGCTATCTGATGAATCTTTAAATGAAACTCGAAATGAAAATTACTTTTCGTTAATTGAACGACGAGTGACGACGGTAGTCGGTAACGCACTATAGTATAGAGTTTGATGTCTGAACAAAATTCTTGTAAAAGTTCGTGGTTCACGTTATTATGCGTTTTATTTAAGTGTATTTCTAAATATACGAAATATCAACGAACAAATAATTTAATTATAATTTAATTAAACGCGCGGACGCAGATTGTTTTTAATATGGCCGGTAATCGTGATGTCATTCTCGCAGACTTCCAGGTAATTCAATTATTTAAGTACTTTTAATGGACGCTTTGTACATACATGAATAAAATACCGAACATTAGGTTATGAACAAAGTTCCTTTCTATACGATGACATTGAAAATAATGGTTAGCAGAGTAAGTGTGTTTTTAATAAGACAAAAACATTTTGATAATATCGATAGCAATTATTCAAAGCACTTACTCAATATTTTGTAACATTTTGTTGAATCATATAATTTTGGATATATTGTGTTAGTAATTTTTCAAATAATAAATTTCCAATTCCAAGCTTTCCTAGATCTTTCAAAGCATTAGGTATAAGCCAAAAAACAATTTTTATTTAATTTTATTATTTAACAATGGAATATTGTCAAATTAACTAAGTCCTAGTTTCATAAATTAACAAAATATTATATTCATGAGAAAAAACTTAGAAAGATTATTATGGTACTTAAAATAGCACTCATTTTACACCCTGTTGATCATGTGAATTGACGCTTGAAATTATTATAGGTGCTAATTTTCTGTAAATCCACAAATACAAAGAATTATTCATATTATTTATAAAATGACTAACCTTTTTGGTCTTATTAATTGTTTTATTAAACAAACGCAAATATTGTATGAAATTGAATAATAAAATATAAATGATTTTGTTTGTCTTTAGGCCTGCACCGACATTGAAGATGTTGGTGAAGCCATTTTGCGTTTGGAAGAAACAAATTGGGATTTATTAGTAAGTAAATTGTGTTCATTTAATTATCACTTATTACATGATATCAATATGCTCATACATTTTATAATAAAAAAATATGTATAGGCAGCTATCAACAATGTTATGCCGCAAAATACACAACAATTACCATCAGAATTAAATCGAGATGTTGAAATGATAGAAGAGATCAAACACATATCTAAAAATTCCTTAGAAGCTTGCTTCCCGCAAAATAGCGATTCTTGTGCAACCGATAAAATTGAAACTATACCTGGTACCAGCAATTCAAAAAGTATAGAAAGTGTATTACCTGGATCAAGCCGTCTAAAAGAACAAACAAGAGTTCTCACATTCCTTGTACATTATAAAAATAAGGTATTTCAGATCGAAATATCTGACACAAAGACAGTGGGTATGTTAATAATAATAATGAATTTTACTTTAATACTATTATATTATAATTTATAGTATAATAATGATAAATATACATTGAATTAAATTATAAAATTTGATATTTAAGGGGACTTAAAATTAGAAATATTTAATCATACAAATGTTTCACCTTGTCAACAAAAATTACATGGATGGAGAAAAGAACCTTGGGGAAATTTACAGATTTTAAAAAATCTTGAACTACCACGTGAAAATGATTTATTTATGTCTCCAGTTACAGATGAGGGAGATTTATTATCAGAGTCGTAAGTTATTACAATATGTTAGAACAAATTTTATTTCTCAAGTCAAGTTAAATTGTTTTATTTAATTTAAATATATTCTTAGTAATAAACTTTCTGATCGCTTAACAAGTAATTATACATTAAGTATAAAAGATGAAATAAAAAATACCACATACAAATTAAAATTTCCTGGTACGCATACAATATTAGATGTAAAAAGTAATGTTTATACATTAAATGATGTACCAGTTCGAAATCAATTGTGGAAAGGATGGCCTCCAGCTGTTAAAAATGACTCAGTTACATTAGCACAAAGTGGTATTTCATATCCTGAACATAGCCTTTCTGTTGAAAAAATTCCTGCAAAAGAAACAAAAAAAGTATTTGAAATAAAATAATATTACACAATAAAAAGATTTTTAATAATTAATTTTTAATTATTTTATGACTTTAGGAAATTGTTGATTTAATTGATACAGATAGTTCTGTAGATGAACAAGAAGATGGTGAAGATTTTGAAGATGCTCCTGAAACTTTTCATGTTGATGATGATATTTTTATAGATCATGTTCAGCCGACAAAAATTCAACATTTGAGTAAGTAAAAAACATTTAAATGTAATTTGAAAAAAATAATAAATAATTGCATTTGTTTATAGTACCTGAGAAAATTGAAGATGAACTCATTGGAAGTATGCACTTTATTGAAGGATATAAAAAACGATATGGTCCTACTTGTCCAAATTTTTTTACTGGAACTTTTGAGGAAGCAGTGACAGAGTCTTGCTCAAAACAACCAAGAGAGGTAATTTGTTTAAAGTAATTAATGAAAAATGTTAATTATAATTAATTAAAAAATTTATAATTTAGAGAAAATTATTGGCAGTATATTTGCATCACGATAATAGTATCTTAGCAAATGTTTTTTGTACACAATTATTAGGTTTTGAAACTGTGTTACAATTATTATCAGCTAATTTTGTAGTCTGGGGATGGGATTGTACATGTGAATCAAATAAGCAACGGTAAAGAAAAATGTCAAATCTTATTTATTTGCAAAGAAATTAATTATTTGTTAATACATTTATGAATAACCTTTTTAGATTTCTTACATCAATACAACAAGTATTAGGACTAACTGCTGCTATGGCAGTAAGAAATATTGATATAGATAGTATGCCAGTTGTTATGGTTATTATGAGATCAAGATCAAATACAGATGTTTTTACTATAATTCATGGAAATGTTGGAGTGAATGAATTACTTACCAATTTGATAGAAGCTGTAGATGTATTCCAGGTATCTATTGGTTTTACTTTGTATGTAAAACTAATAGAAATTTTATAAATTTATCATGTATATATCTTTGTTTAGGAACAAAAACAAAGTGATATTGAATTTGAAGATGAAAGACAAGCACGGGAAAGAGTAAAAGAAGAGCAAGATCAAGCTTATCAAGAAAGTTTAGCTGCTGATAGGTAAAAGCAAATTTTTATAAAAAAAATTATTTATAGCACGGCGTGACCGAAGTCCGCACTTAAGTCACGCCTATCCGTAACTTAAGCAGTCCATTATTTTACCGTGTTTATTGCATTCGCAAAGCTCGTGCGCTAAGCTCACGCTGTAAAAGTGGACTGCTTAAGGCACGGATAGGCATGACAGTGGACTTAGGTAAAAGTGCTATAAAATATCGTACGATACATGTGACTTTAGTAATACTATTTTATGCTGCAATTAATTGTATTTTTTTTTTTTTTTTTTTTTCTTTCTTTCTTTTTTATGGAACTTATTCCAATAACTATTGTATTTAGAGCTAAAGAAGAAGCTAAATTATTACTTGAAAAAATTCAAAAAGAAAGGAAAGAACAAGCAGAGAATGAGAGATTAGCTGAGCAAGCCAGAAAAGAGGCTCATAGATTAGCAGTTGAATCAAGTTTGCCTCCTGAACCCCCTCAAGATTTAACAAAAGAAGTTTTAAAAATCAAAGTAAGACTTCCATCAGGCAGTTTTCTTGAACGAAGGTTTAAGTCTGATGCTACACTACAAACAATTTTGAATTTCTTGATTGTGCAAGGATATCCTAACGAAGACTATAAGGTCATATTAAGCTGGCCTAGAAGAGATGTAAGTATTAAAAAAATATAATTTTCAAATTGATTTCAATGTAAGGATAATTTTAAGATGATTATTATTTACAAATCTTAATCTATTTTTCATTGCTTTAGAATAAAAAGGGACACTGGTTGAAAAAGGTGTCGTCTCATGCGACAATGTTTTTTTCTTTTACTTTTTTTACAACCCACAGTGAGTTTAAATTCAAATAAATTAAAAAAAAAATAAGGATGGTTCATTATTGTGAAAGCTCTAAAATGTGTGAAAGTTAAATGGTTAGCCACTTTTTCAGTCAGCTTCAGAGCTAATGCTTTTTTATCTAGCTTTCCATCATTTATATATTAATAGAAATATATGTCTATATTATATTTTTGTCTGTTCAATTGATATGGTTTTTCCATGAAACAGCTTTCAAATTTCAGCATAAAAGACATTTTGAGTCTGGAGTTACATAAAAAGTAATTAAGGTAGCTCAAAGTTTAGTGGTGTATCAGGTCAGGGCCTCCCAAGAGGTTACTTTGTTACTAGCAAATTAATTGAATATCTTTTATTTAAATTTATGATAAATAACATTTAAATATTTATACAAAACAAAGGTTGCTAATTTATCGATATATTTACATATCTGTTTTGATATCTGTAAGTACAAATTACATGTCCATTACAATGTATATTTCTGAATACAAGTGCTATATTAGCAGTTTTTTTCAACTCGTAGGGTACACGGAAAAAAAGAAATAGTTAATTTTACATTAACTCTCATGTAATTTAGAAGAGGAAACGGTTCTGTCAAAGTTACTAAAAACTCATGTAGAGTTTACATGAATTCTCCAGTAATGTAAACATTGCCATGCAACTGCAGTTGTGTCATATTAAAATCATCAGTTGCTAATATAACTTTAACTGGATAAATATTTACAGTAGTCAGTTATGTAAAACTTACTATAGTTATCAGTAAACGTTACTATTGCTTTTTTTCCGTGTACATGGCAAAAATACAGAGAATTCATTTTTGTTTATCTTGTAAATTTCTGATTTTCAAAAAAAAAAAAAAATAAATTTCTTTTCTTTGAAGAGGTGTGTACGGAAGCTTTAATTTAATTTTTTTACCTGTAGTGACGGCATTGCAATATTGCAAACACTTTTGCTGTAAATATAGAGGTTGTTTTTGAAAATTTGTTTTTTTTTCTAATTTTGTGTTTGGGAAAAGATAGCTGTACTTGTATAATTATTGTCTTCTGGTTTTGAACCATTTGTATAGAAACCTGCATAGGGGTTTTCTTGAATATTTCGTTGAATTTTTCATTAAGATTTGTGGATTTCTCTATTACTAAATCTTCTCTTTCAGAAATTGTGTCTAGATCTGTATCTGATAGAAATATTTTGGGTTCAAATGGATTAGGGAGCAGTATATCGAATTTTTTAATAATTTGTACTTTATTGTAGAAGTAATGTATGTAGGATTTAGTGTAGGTGCCAAGGGGGTTCCTGTATATCCTTTTCAACTCAAATAGCTGCAATAAGGTTTTTTTAATGTATTTTTGCCTGCTGAATTGGAATTTCGATAGTGCATTGCCTAAAAAATGGCAGGTAATTAGCTATAAACAGATTATTATAAATAATTACAAAATATGATTTTTGCCATTCGGAAAAAATTTTTTCAGGGTTGGGTTGGGTTGGGTTGGGTTGGGTTAGGTTGGGTTTTTAACCGATTTAAATTCGAAAAGGTCTTTTACAGTTTTTTTATAGAACTCATTGTTTCCGAGAAAAAATTTTTAATGCAATTTTTACTATTTCTATCGCTGTTTTTTCTTACATGAAATATATATAATTAACAACTACTAGCATTATACAATTATAATAAATAATAATTTACTACATATAAAAAAATTAACTATATTTCGTCGCTCCTAACGAAAACTAGCACATCTCGCGCTTTTCTGGCAAAGACTAGCACATTTCGCGCTCCTATAAATGTTAGATAATTTATGCAAATCAAATAGTATATTAGAATATTTGCGTACAAAAAAGTGTTATTGTGTCTGATTAATATATATATATATATAGCTAGTTCTCTGGTGAATTGAGAGGTCAACATTTTTTTCTTTTAAAATCACCTAAATCGCTTCGTAACTATCCCATATGTTATCCTGAATTTTTTCAGATTTTTTTC
>JAWWEQ010000027.1:10401224-10415945 GCA_035583055.1 Torymus tubicola | reverse complement strand
ACACACACACACACACACACACACACACACACACACACACACACACACACACACACACACACACATATATATATACAAGTGACAAAAAGTCAATTAAGTATATTTAAATACGAGTTTCTAATAGAAACTTTCTATGTATTTTTGAGGTTTTATATATATAACCAATGGCCTCAGAAACTGCTACTTTACGCCACCGCCCATCATGATCGCTACGATAGTTTCGCCTATCCCCTCCAATGACATGCACGGAGCGAATAGGAAGTGCGGAAATGCGAGAAAAATCGGCGGCTCAATTTTCGTCCAGACAAGTATAAAATCGTTTTGAAAATTCGTACCCCGCCAGAAAAACTTTCCCGGAAAAGCATCGATTGCGAACTTCCCCCCTTGCTCGCGCGCATGATCCTCGTCGAGCACATCAATATGAGGAAGACAAAGCAAAAGCCAGCCAATGGGCCAAGATCGAGTGAATGTGCAACTTGGTTTACACGTCATCATCGGTAGCGACGCGGAGCCACTGGCGCTTCGATGCGATGAACACCGACGTTGAGCGAGTGGAAAGTGCGCGCGCGCACGAGAAAGACCGAGAGTGACGGCAAGGAGGGAAGGGGAGAGGGTCGACAGAGCCTGCGCTCTTACCGCCACAAAGCGGCGACGGCAAAAGAAGAGAGAGAGAGAAATATAGTGTACGGGTCGGCAACGCCGGATAGGAGCATTGGTTCGACCGTAGGTAGCAGTAAGCAGGCAGCGTAGCAGTGCCCGTTCTCCTCTCGTTCTCGCCGCCACCCAGCAGGAGACACCGCCACCACCACCGCTTTCGATTGTTGGCGGGCGCCGCCATCTTGCCGTGGCAGTCTAGTGTAGCACTAGCAGAGCGCGGAGCAGCAGTAGCAGCAGCTCTCATAGGCCGTGTGCGGTGTAACTGAGACGAACGTGGCCCAAACGACGTGTAGCCGTCCACACCGAGTGAGCAGCAAGCCCGAGGTGCACCGTGCGCGTTGTGTCCTGACTGCATAGACCTTTCAAGGCCGCAGGACGAGCTTCGTTTACGACTACGACTAGACAAACATCACGTTGAGCGCCGTTGCCGAGTCACGGAAGAACAGTGCCAGTGATAGCTAATCCGTAACCCTGCCCAACAGCAGCCGTCAGCCAGGCCCAACACGCAGACAGAATGACCGAAAGGGAGGACAACGTCTACAAGGCAAAGCTTGCCGAGCAGGCCGAGCGCTACGATGGTGAGTACCATATCCAGTCTAGAAACTAGCTCTATCGATCGTCAGATCTTCCGGGCTGTAGACCTGGGCCCGGCACCAAAGTCTACGGAGTCCCGCGCGTGTTGCCCCATTATCGATTGTGTTCACTGCTCTTCCCCAGGAACGCAGACATGCGCTTTTTCAGCAAACGACGTCGTTGCCAGGAGCGTAACGTCAGCGGCTTCATGGAGCCGTATCGCCCAGCCCCGGCCATTCACGCGTGCATGAGAGAGAGAGAGAGCGATAAAGAGCGTGCGTGCGTATATGTATAGAGCCAGTATGGGATATATATATATATATATGTGTGTGTGTATGTAGAAAGGGGGGGGGGAGGAAGTCGCGAGAAGAGAGGGGGAACGGGTACCGAAGACGATGGAGAAGGAAAAGGAAAGCCGAGTGACGCACCGCGTCGGCGACACGCCAACGGATGAACGAGAAACCTCCTCCCTTGCTGCCTTCCTCTCTCCTCCATAATACCAATGAGAATGTGACGATGTAAGACGTCCTACTAGTCTTTGGCACGTGCATGGAACCTGGCTTTGGTAAAGCGCCGAATTCTCGAGCTAGGGGTCTGGAGCAACACTCTTTTTTCATTTCAGCTCGTTTATATCTATACAAACGCGAACGCCACCCCTTTGGCGTATTCATGTCTTTTATTCAACGCGCTTGCTATTTCTACACGTCCCGTAGAATGGCTGGCTTAAGTATAGTAATATTCCGTAATGTACTCAAATTTAATGGGCGACTACTTGCGGCATCAACCCGCTTAAAAATTTCAACGTCTGTTGTACGAACAGTCAAATGTCCAACTGTGCTTTAATGAAAAAAAATCGATTTCGGCGCAAACGTCGGTAAGTGCGTGCGCAAGCGAGAAAGGCAATTTTTGGTCGCTATGAACTTTTACATATAGGAGCAGAGACGGCAGAGCGCCGGTGCTCGAGTCATTTTGCGGCTCCAACTCGCGTCCTCGAGATAAATCGCAACAGTTTCTAGGTGCATGCGGTGCAAATGCTGCTTTCGGAAAATTCGATCGCGATTGTTATCTCTATAATAAGCCGATTAATTCGTCGATGCTAGCTTTTCTTTCGGCGTCCATTGGCTGGGCTCACGCGAAAGATCGAAAAGACAAGCGAGCTCAGCGATGTGCGCGCGCGCACGCCTACGACTCGGCTATGGATTTCGGAGCTGCCGAGGAGGAAGCTTGACGTCACACCTGATATACACAGCACCGCCGTGCTTTCGTGTCGGTATAGCCTCGTTCGTATATCAGAGCTCGAGAGAGGCGGTGAATTCCGCACGCTGATGGAAAAAGAAGTGGGGAAAATTATAGGAAGGAGAAAAGGAAGCAATACTTTCGCTTTTTTCACTCTTACTCTTTCATTCGTTTACCTACGGTCGACGCACAATTATGCGATCGCGACACTTTCAGTTTGCGAATCGATTGGACAATTATAAAAGTACCGTCGCGCCGGGCGTATCTTAATTAGTTCGTACTAACATGAGACGTTTACGCGCACCGTTTATATATCCGTAGAATGTTCACGTGAAATGAAAACCGCTTAGCAATAATGGAATACTGGGCTGTCAATATTCCATGCAACGGTGTCTCATTTTTTAGACTCGAACTTCCCTTATCGACGGCCTGATTCACTACTACACACGCGGCCAGCAAATGAATATTAAATCTCCGATTGGGACTCTTACTCTTCTCAATTCAAAGTCCCAATTCAAAAGGCGCTCAAATTGAGGGTTGCAAATCATGCTTGTCAAGGGTGAGTTCTCGCGTCCGTGCTCGTTCGCGCGCAGCCGAGAACATGAGCGCCAAGTAAAGGGAGGTCATAGCTGAAGGAAAGTATTGATCTGTGCGCTTCATCCTCTTTCTCACTCCCCATCCTTGTCTCGCTCATGCGCTTGTAATACGTGGCACACAGAGAGGACCGCCGATGTTCTACTCGTGAGTGTATATACGCGCGCGTGTATGAGAGAGAGAGAGAGAAATTTCAGAAGTTCAGTGGTCGGACACCCTGCCGGTCTCTTCCGAGTACCGGTTAGACTTTGTGCTTTGATGAATTATAAGTACATCACAAAATTTATGAATCCCAATGCATTCACCTAGTACCTATACCCCACGCTGAACACAGCGGCGTCAGCAGCAAAGCTCCCTTCCCTTCGTCATGGCTCCCGTAAGCGCCGCCGCGACGCGCCATGGGGACTGCAACGCTGCGAGGTGAAAATATCGGTTATGCGATCACCACAGCATTGTATTATTAGGTCGGAATAAAATTATGCCACTCTCCGATGATGCACTGAGTTAATCAAGCAGACAAGTTAACTGGACCTGACTTTTTTTAAGTTTATGAAACTATCAAGAACATAATTCTCTGTCCTTCCATAGCGTTTAAAAAAATACGATAGCTTGTTGCTTTCTTCAAGCTTTTGTTCATATGTTGAGTCAGTGCTCCAAAATTACATTACTGAGTACACTGACAACTACTATTGAACTTGAGCTTGTGAGTCAGATATGAATTACTCCACTTCATAAATAATTAACTACTTTTTAATGACAGAATTATTGATGATACATTGCGATAAATTTGTTTAATGAAATGAATAAAATATTTAATATATGATTTTTTTATTTATAGAAATGGTTGAAGCTATGAAAAAGGTTGCTTCACTGGATATAGAACTCACGGTAGAGGAAAGGAACCTTCTATCAGTAGCTTACAAAAATGTCATTGGAGCAAGAAGAGCCTCTTGGAGAATAATTTCCAGTATTGAACAAAAAGAAGAAACCAAGGGTGCTGAAGAAAAACTTGAGATGATACGTCAATATCGATCTCAGGTTGAGAAAGAATTGAAAGACATTTGTGCAGATATTCTTGGTGTCTTAGAGAAACATCTGATTCCATGTGCATCAACTGGAGAATCTAAAGTTTTCTATTACAAAATGTAAGTAATGCATCAGTAATTAATTGTACAATCTGACCTCTTATTAAATACCTTCATTTAAAATTTCAGGAAAGGAGACTATCATCGTTATTTGGCTGAATTTGCAATTGGAAATGACAGGAAAGATGCAGCAGAAAACTCTCTTGTAGCATATAAAGAAGCAAGTGATACTGCCATGACAGACTTGCCTCCAACTCATCCGATTCGTTTAGGATTAGCACTGAATTTCTCTGTTTTCTACTATGAGATATTGAATAGTCCTGATAGGGCATGCCGTCTGGCAAAAGCTGCCTTTGATGATGCTATTGCAGAGCTGGATACTCTGTCTGAAGAGAGCTACAAAGATTCCACGCTTATCATGCAGTTGCTTAGGGACAATCTTACTTTGTGGACTTCAGATATGCAAGGAGATGGTTTGTATAAATATTTTTATTTTTCCAAAATATTGTCTTAATTTATTTTCTGAAACTATTGTTAACAAAAACTCTCATCAAATGAAATTCACTGACATATCCACCCACAGTATATGTTATTTTGTTATTTAGAGAATGAAAATGAGACACCTAATATCCAAGGAAATACAGCCACTGATGTTACTAATAATGTCCATCCTTGAAACTTTTCCCTTTTTTCTTTCTCCACCAGTGAATAAATTTCCAGGTTTGCTATGTGGCATATAATACACAGTGGCATAAATTGTTTCTAGCACTTTTCCTGACAATAAATTTTGATAAAAGTAAATTTTCAATTCTATGTTTAAGCATAAAATATCACTCAATTAATTAATACTTTTATGCCTGTAGGTGAAGGTGAACAGAAAGAACAACTGCAGGATGTGGAAGATCAGGATGTATCGTAACTTTAGTTGCAGTGAGTGTTAAATGCGCATACAAATGAGACAAGAAAAAACTCTTAATAATAATTAAGCAAAAGAAAAATCAGTTCAGCAGAAAGGAGATTGGGGTGGGAGGGGGAGGTCTTTAGCAATTTGCGTGATCCTATGTACGCACGTACGATTACTCCAAAATCATCCAATCACACATGTTGAGTTACGGAGCACGCAGAAATGGAAAAAAAAGAAACTTATGTAAATGATACGCACCCTGCGATATAGTGAGATTGCAAGCATTTATAAGCGCGGCAATTTTTTCATGTTGTCGGAACGCGCAGTGAAACAACATTCGAGCTCTCAAGTGTTGTCTTTGCATAATGTATGCCTGGATTCAAATTCCGTAGTAGTTGCATCTTTTATTTATAAGGCGTGGATTCTGCACACAAATTATTCCTACTCTTCCAGCCGAATTGCAAAATAGTGGATGAGAGATCCTGTATGGGGAATTGCACGAAATTTAATGATATCAATGTTGTCTCATTTATTCTTTCTAGGACTTATTCAGCAGTGTGTACTGTAATGAGTGACTAGATTAATCAATCAAAATGCCAGTTTCAAACATTTCGCAAACCATAAACTCAAACTCGTTTTCTTTTACTATTTTCTCTTAATCCTTTTTTATTATGCGCGTATAGATTATCTTATATATTTTAGCAATGATATTTACCGATATTTACTTATTAATTATACCGATAAATATTTGATCTAAATACATTTGATTTTGTAACTACGCGTTATTTTATTTCATAACCGCTACATCCCACGCCAAAACGCTTCTAGAACATGAATGAATTTACATTGTCTTACAAATGATAAATTTTAAAACATAACAATTTTAATACTGTTTCTCATTTTTTTTGGTCATGACTAATTGTTCAGGTGACAGTATCAATCGAATAATTCTTACATGTATGCATGCATTCAGGATGAGAATATTGGAATGTAGTTGCTGCAATGAAAGACTTTCCAAGAAATTTGCGCGGATTCGTGTTAACTCAAGAATCATTGTAGACTGAAGAATTGAGCTGCGAAATCAGCTTAGCGAATCGTTTTACTGTTCTTTAACTGCTTTGAAAAAAAAATTGTGCTAATCGTTTTAAGCGCTGAGAAATTATAAGTAAATACAAAAAGAAAAATCATCGTATAGCGTTGATATTCGTATTAAACGTCTAGTTAAGTAGCTAATCTCTTCCGTGAATGTACGTTTGCATACATCTCTTATTTCAATTATATGGATAGTTATGATATGAGAAGTGGCAGAATAAATGGTTCTCTGTACTATGTCAATGTTTTAACTGCTTTCATTTTATTTTCTGTCAGCCAAATTTCATGCAAACTTTTTATTCACTAGCATAAAAAATGGTGATAATCTGGCAATGTGTTTGTTAATGGCAATACTATAATTCAATATGAAAATTCCATAACGGATGTCAATCTTCTCTTTTCAATAACAATTGTATCTTTGACATGATAAAGATAGGAAAAATTTCATTCTTTATTTGGCAAGGGGCTCACCCAAGAGCAATGGAATTTCGAATTCAATGTAGGTGTGCATAGCAAGTTTGGTAAAAATCATGACGCGGAGATGCAGTAAAAAGTAAAAAAAAACCGATGTATTGCGTGACCCCGCATATAAGTATTATATCAGTAATATTGCGTAAATACTATATAAAAAATAACATTAAAGTAATTATTAATAATGCTAAGTAAGATTATTGATATTTTTAATTGTGTAAGGAGTCAAGCAAAATAATTAAGGTAAACTTTTGCAATAGAAAAATAAAGAATAAAAAAAAGAGCGGATAAAACAGTTACTGTAAAATTACGTGAAAAACGCATGTCATGTGTGTGTTCAAAGCGAATTTCCGATTACTTAATGGAAATGAAGTAAATGCTAAAAAGAATCCTCAAAGCAAATAAAACAATGCGTTCGCGACCATATGTAGATAACGTCAACGTGCTTCGCGAAAATTGTTTGATGACGAGAATTAGAAACGATAATCTTTCGTATTTTGGATCCGCATGCATATGCTCTGTATTAGAGTTAATACAATACACCGAATATAACTTTTACTGTAAAGCCACACGTGGAAGCTGAAAATAAAGTGATTACAACTGTCTATAATTTCAACTTACTTTTATTTCATTGTATCGTAACTTAGCAAATTTTTTACTGATAAACGCGCGTACAAGCACACAATTTAACTAGGTTATTTCTTAAATTTTGTGTAACTGTGCATAAAATGCCTTACCATATATATTATTTCTTATTGATTATTCTATAAATATTTATTTACAGGTTTGATTGTAACAAAAAAATTTTATAATTAAAAATTAGTCAATTTTATTGTACAAAATTAAAAATTTCATTTAATGCACAAAACAAATATTCACATTGCTATACATTTTATGAAGTCTTTCTTGATAATACTAATTTTTAATGATTAAATGAGATGCAGTAAAATATTATTTAACATTATGTTATAAATTAATAATTAAACATGTGAATGATCATTTGAAATGATAAAAGAGCACATGATCTAAATTAAATTAAAATGGATTCCGACCGACAATAACCAATCGTCAATTTAGACGTTGGGGTATCAGTTTTTGACAAATCAGTTTCACTGTTACTTGCAATCGATTGAATTCTTTTAAAAACTCTTTTGTTTGCGTCAATCGGCTTCAGTATACGACTCAAGGAACTTTCAGCACCAAGCATAACTGGAGAAAGACTTAAATTTGATTGTGATCGATTTTTCATGATTCGAGAAGCACTTCTGGGTGATTTATGATGGTCTAAGGATCTTCGCCTGGTAGACTTTAATTTGACGTTGCGCAACATATCCAAGGATATGGTGGGTCCCCTTGGTCCAGGTACAGTATTTCTTCGACCATCCTAAAATTAGCAATATGTGTGTGTATGTATGTGTATAAGTATATATACATATATAAGGCAATGTGTTTTTACTTTGGAATTTTGAGGTGCTTTTTTTAGTGTCACTTTTAAAAGATCCTCAACTGTAATGGAGGGTCTGCTGGACAATGGAGTTGAGCATTTCCTAGTTGGTGTCTTATTGCTTATTTTGGTATTACGATTGCTGCCCTTGTTCGGTGTTTTTAGGATGAGGGACTTTGAAAATTGTAATACTGGTGGTGGCGGAGGAGGTGGAGGTGGAGGTGGAGGGGGAGGTGGAGGTGGAAGTAGAGCTGTTGGACCATCAAACATTGGTCTTGGTAATAAAGGCAATAAAGGTTGAGGAGGTACAACTTCAGCATCATTTTCTACCAGAGCTTGAGATGATTTTATTTCATTTACTGTTTTTTTGAGAAAATTCAATTCTTTAAACAAGTTATTGTTACTTTCAATTAGTTCATTGTTCTTTTCCTGTATTTTTGTAACTTCTTTCATTAAAGCTGCAAACGATGCTTCATTGCTGACTCGAACCTAGAAATATTCATAAATTCTAATAATGCCATTTAATGGCTTTTGTATTTTAAATTCTATAATCTTACTAAATAAAATAACTTTCTAACAGAAAACATTTTTTCAATTTTGAAAGAATTATACATTTAAAATGCTGAATAATTAAGATACAAATCAGCTTACAGTTTATAGTAGTTGAATCCTTCGTAGTATGGTTGGATGCTGAGCATCGTACCTAATTACAGAGAGGTTAATGAATGGGTTAAAAAGCACATTTATACCTGAATACATTCTTGAGATAATGATGACACCTGCTCTGACAAAATAGTAAAAACTCGTTCATTTTCACACTTTATTATGGCAATAACTTGTGTCAGTTCGCTATCAACTAGTGGCAATGGGTCAGATTTTGTAATGATAAGAGATAACAAATTCCTAACACCTTTATACCCCTGCAAAGAAAAAGTTATAATATGTTTGAAAATTAAAAAATTCAAAACTAAATACCTTTTTAATCCATATAATGAATTTTCCAGCTAGCCAACTACAAAATGTTGGTATTTTCATTACATACATTTTTAATTGTTTCCAATATAATTCACTTTTTTTTTGAGAGTAGGTTGCAGTTTGTATACCAAAAACATTACTTATCATTGTAACTTGAGATTCCGTCTGAAAAAAATGTGTTATTCAAAATTCAAAATTTATTGTGTATTGATTTAAAAGTATTTTTACTTACCTCTGTTGTCTTACTGTCTGTGTCCGAAAGTACAGGTAAATGAACAGATGTCGCATTTTCTGGTGAAATGCCTAAACAAGTTTTATCTGGAAGATTTGAAATATTCTTTATTTCATCTGAATTATTTAATTTTTCATTGTGTTCTAATGTAATGCAACACATTTCTGCAGATGAATGTTTACTACTATTATTTTTGTCAGATGAGAACTTATTTTTATTTGATTGCAGGTTGTCATTTTTAAAATGTTTTATACATGTGCTATTAATTAAATTTTCACTTGTAGAATTATTTTGCAATTGACAACTCACAAAAGCAAAGTTTGAGGGACTAGATTTAACAGATGCCGATGATATTTTGAAAGTTGAAGATGGTATTTGAAAATAATCAGATAATGATGTTATTTCTTTTCGTGAGACATCTAAATGTTCTGGATTGGTTTTAGTTGTCATGGAAAAACATTTTGTAGAATCATTATGTTTTATTGTGGGGACAGTATTTTCCTCATAAAAACTTCCAAAAACTTTTTCAATAGATAAAGTTTTTTCTAAATCATTTGTTAATACTTGAACTCCTTGTTCTTTTACTGTATTTTTTTCATTAACTTCTGTATCATCTGCGTCATCATTCTCTGGTATATCAAGATTTAATTTAACTTTTGGTAATCGAACGTTTATTTTTGGACTTATGTCATCATAATACTTCATTTTCTTACTTTCCTGCATCACAAATTCTGGTGTTAGATCATGAGAATTGTTTACAATTCTATTTGTAATACATGTTACATTATCAGAAATATTTGGTGTTTTTACATCTTCAGAAATTAAATTTATTCTATCACTTGCTGTGCTTGTCATTGTAACATGGAGGCTGTACTTTTGTCGATATCTTTTGTAAATTTTACGTCGTCCCATTTTGACTACAATGGTCTCCTCTTAATAAGTAATTTTAAAATTTGAATAAGTTTTAACATTTTTTTTAAATTTTATTTATTAACAAGATTTATTTTAAAAATAGATAATATTCACCTGTATTAAACCCTTATTATATTAATTGCTCATAACAAATAATTTCAAAAAGTGTATTCAATTTAGTAATATTTAGTAATAACAAAAAAACTTAGTTTTTGAGATCATTTTTTAAATAAATTTTTATCTCTTCAATATTTGGGTTTGGTCAGAAATGTTGGGAATAAATATAGTACTATTGAAGGTCACAGGTTAATTACATAAATACTGGTAGAATAATATAGAATTCAAATAATGTAAACATTGAATTTGATAGGTTTTCCTTTTCATTTTTCAATAATGGAAGAATGTGATTGCATTAACTCATTTGGCTTGTCCAAGATTGTAAAATTTCTTTGAAAACTATTATTACTATTTATAATATTAATTAAATATGCAATAAAAATTTTTGTTTTGAATAATTATAATATCAATATTATTTAGACATTAGTATAAGATAAATTCAAATGAGGTAGTCAAAATGTATAATTTGTCTAATGAATTTTATTTAAAAGTATATTACAAGATGTTACATGGTTGGTCAGACTATTGATGATAAATATTGGAATTATATGTCAACAGTCAAAAGTTTTCATAAAAAATCAATCTAATTGATTTTTTGTTTATGGGTGCTTCTTTAATAGATCTTATATTTATTTTGTTCTTGGTCTAATTCACTTCTTATTTACAAAGTCCTCTCCTTTCTGAATATTCTTTTTAAGTTCTGGAATAGCTGCTGCAAGAAGTTTTGATTCAAATTCACTAAGTTTTCCAAGACCAAGATTCTTTTCTACTCCATTTTTCTAGAGATAAAATTTTAAGTAAATTTAGATATATTATGTCAGATTAAAATTTTAAATACAGTTAAATACTTACTCCCAGCAAAATAGGTGTAGAAAAATATTTGGCTTCAGTAACATTAGACCTAACATATGAGCATTCAACAACATTTGATTCACCATTCAAGGCTCTAATTAAAGAAAAGGCAAATCGTGCTCCTGCATATGCCATTGATAAAGTTGCAGAACCAGTACCAGCCTTTGCCTTTACTACCTCTGTACCTGCTTCTTGAATCCTTTCAGTAAGAGCTTTAAGTTGATCTTGTGGAAAAGACACTGATGGTGTAGCTTGAGAAATCAAAGGAATAATAGTGATTCCACTGTGACCTCCGATAACAGGGATATTTACTTTTTGAGGATCTAATGCCTAAAACATCAATAATATTTAATTGTATTACAAACCACAATAAAATACTAGATTAGTCAAATTTGAAAATATTTGGTATACTTTAGCTTCTCCAACAAAAGCATTCGCTCTGACAATATCTAGTGTGGTAACTCCAAATATTCTGTTAGGGTCATAGACACCAGCTTTTTGCAAAACTTCACTTGCTATTGGTACAGTGCTATTAACAGGATTGGAAATAATAGCTACAAAAGCTTTAGGAGATACATCTGCTACAGCTTGGGCAAGATCTCGCACAATTGATGCATTTGTATTGAAAAGATCATCACGAGTCATTCCTGGTTTACGAGGCACACCAGCAGGAATCACTACAACCTAGAAGTAAAAAAATTTCTTATGTAATCAGCAATTTAAAAAAATTTATTTTCAAGTCAACTGTCAAAATAAGATACAAAAACTAATTCAAAAGAAGAAGCACTTACTTGAACACCTTTCAAAGAGTCTCTCAACTGGTCTGGACCAGTATACCCTGTGACTTTGGAGGCAGTGTTAATGTGAGAAAGATCTGCAGCTACACCAGGAGTGTTCACAATATCATAAAGAGATAATTCAGTGACCAATGGAGATTGCTTAAGCAAAAGAGCTAGTGGTTGGCCGATGCCACCACTTGCTCCCATGACTGCCACTTTAGCGTTGCACTGAAAAGATTTTAATTATTTTCAGTCTCAAATAAAAATATAAGAACTAGTAAACTGAACGAAATTAATGAAAGTCTTATAATTTAGTCAAAATAGTACTTCAATGAATGCCTCATACTTTGATTCAAGGATACTTGATAAGATTCGAAAATCATCGCGAAAGTTGCATAACAAGTTAAGCGCAATTCGGTCGTTGAGATTTTCGATCCGCAAATAGGTGAGCAAATAATAAAAAATGGATCGTCCACCGTTTGCAGGGTAAAGTTAAAGGAAACAAAGGTGAATGGGTTGGAGAACTAGCGAAATGGAAGAGGATTAAAGTTTTGCTTTGAGGCGAAGTGTACTTAGTGGCAGGAGTGTCAGACCGACCTGGGAACTGGTGGAAAGCTGCTTGACTCCATTCTGAGCGATGGCGACCGTTGGCCTCAGGAATCGTGGAAGCATTTTCTTTGGTTTAGTTTAGCTAAGTACTGCGTACTGAATTACGCGAACTCCGAGAGAAAAGAAATTGAGTATATAATGTATAACGGGGGCGCGTCGAGGATCGTGCTGCGTAATCGCGCGAGAACGAGCGAGCGCTGGCTGGTTGGCACGAGGCAGCTGCTGTAGCCTTCGTGATATGTATATATAAGTAGGAGAGCAGAGAGCGCGACGCGTGAGTGGCAAATACTTGCGATAACCTCCTGGATCACTGGCTCTGCGTGCGACTATAACGTGTGACGTGAATCGCGCGCGCGCGCACTTCCCATCGACCTTGCAGAGTTGGGCGCGCGCACATATGCCGCACGCCGTACTTATTCTTATGTAGCAACAAGCACGAAACTTTATTCCAATAAGTACACTGTACATGCTCCACTTTGTTGGCTTAGAGAAATAAGGTTCTATCTCGGCGAAGCGTTGAAAAAGATTCTATCTTGATGAAACGTTGAAGAAGTTTCTATCCCGGCGAAATGTTGAAAAGGGTTCTATCTCATGAATATTTTTTTTTCGCGAAAAGTTAGGTTGGCATAACTTGCAGAAACTTAATTATATTTTATAGCACGGTGTGGTCTAAGCCCGCGCTTAAGTCACGCTATCCGTGACCTAAGTAGTCCATTATTGCACCGCGTTTATCACACTCGCTGCGCTCGTGCGCTCGTTCGTCGCGGTATAGTGGCCTGCTCGGTCACGGATATGCGTGACGGCGGGCTTAGCCGGGACGTGCTATAAAATTCTATACGATACTCGTGTCTTAATTAACCCATTATTGCACGGCGTTACCGCCCACGCTAGTGACCACGTTGCGCTCGGGCGCTAATCTTCCGCCGTACAATAATGGGCTACTTAAGGCACATATATCGTAATGTACTATTATAGTACGGTGTGACCTAGCTAAGTCCGCACTAACTCAAGATCTCGCTCGTTTTTGATACTGCAAAACAGGTCTTGATCCTGAACCTGTTTTTTTTTCATCTATGACGGTAATTTAAAGAATAAAGGTAAGTTTTTGATCTAATGGTTTTTACATTAATATATCCTTCAGGATATTTAGGCATTGGTTACATTAAAAACCCAAAAGTTTATTGTAAGGAGAAACTTACGATATTGGAATATTATTTACATAGGTTAGCTTATAGAACAAAAGTACATAATTTCAGTCCATTATTATTCGGTGGAAGATTAACTCAAGAACTATTTTTGCATGCATACATTAGGATATGGAAAACCAAGGGTACTTAGCGTCTATGTTTTTGTTTTAGATGTTTTAGATACCAGGGGCGCGATATATCGATAAAAACGGCGGAACAAATGACAGACGCCCTATGCTTAAGCATATGAGAAGCGGTAAATTTCGCTTCGATTTTTCGAGGTATCGCTCATCTCAATAAAGCCACAGCAACTCAAATTTGCCGTCACCTCGTGCGCATGCGCACTGCCTGTTGATGGCCCGTAATTACACTGTAAAAAGACCTTTGTAAAATTTCAATGAGTTTGTAAATATTTTATCAGTTGACAACATAAAATTACAAGTTCCAAAAGCAGAAATTACAATTCTCATTGTTATTTCACTTTATTCTTGTAATTTTGCATATACGTTTTAGTTATATTGCAACGGTATTGTAAAATTACTACTTTGAAGATAGGTTACTTTAATTACCTACTTTGAAAGTAGTAATTTTATTTACTACTTTCGATATAGTAAAAATATTTACTTCAAAGGATTGAATTCGCACCAGCGCCACTCCAAAGGAAAGAAGAAGATGCAAAAAGATGCTAAAAATATTCACGTGAGTAATCACGTGAGATTTTTGACCAAATTTCCAGCTGAGTACTCACGTGAGATATGACAAAAAGGACATGAAAAAATTACATCAAAATTGGTTTTTCAGATTATTTATGGATATACAAATTTTATAATTTAAGTGTCACATATAGGGTAGAACCCCCGGTTAGTGTGCCTTTAAGCAGATGAAATGTCCGTATTAGTGTGTTTTTAACTATCTGTAATTAAATAATAAGTTATCAAACAGTGTTTTTTGTTGTATAAATTAACATTTTGGTGCTTTTACTAATAGTTTATCATAATTTTT
>JAWWEQ010000027.1:10389924-10401124 GCA_035583055.1 Torymus tubicola | reverse complement strand
CATTAAATAACTACCATAATATCAACAAATAACTTATAATTAATTTACATAATATAAAAAATAAATTATTAAATATAAGTTTCCCATGTTTTGTTCAGTTAAAAGCAAGACAAAGTGAAATCGTGGAAAAAACATAACCTTAATTAAGCACATGTGCGCGCTGACGTGCGCAGAAAATAAAGATAAAGTTGTAATAAACATCTGTTAATCATCGTTATTATCATCTTATGTACTTATAATAACCTTAAGTATATCTTGGATGTGCATGTATTCAAGGACATTCGAATACGCTATAAGATTATTAATAAAAATAAAAAATTCTATAAATCTTGAAATTTTTTGGTAACTATTAAATTCGAGTTAAAATAAATTCAAATAAATTCAGTATGCTTTTAATACTGAGTCAATTTAATATTTAATATATTTGTAAAATTAATTTATCGAAAATATCTATTTGACATGCATATTCTATAACTACTGTTACTCATTTTAAATTTAATCCATTAGAAAAACGTGCAACTTCACAAAATATATTTCTAAAAGATATTTTTATATTTATATAATTACAAGTATTCTGTACTAGCCTCTATATACTGCGTGAAAATAGTAATAAGCTTGAATTTTAAATTATAAAACTTAAAATATTAATTGCTTTATGATAATAAAGTTTAAATACTTGATAATTAATTAACTTTTACAATGCATCTATAACTATATGTAAGTAGAGACAAAGAAAAGTCTTATAAAGTAAATTGTTAACTTGACTGAATTGTCCTGAAAACTATAAAATATATGGAATGATATAAGTTTAGTTACTTAACTTCAAGCTAGTTTTATTCTATAGAAATGACGAAAAATGTATTTGAACAATATTGTTAATGTTTAGCGGGCAATTCGATAAGACTATTACTAAAACAAATGGTACATTGCACTCCGATATAACTTACTCCCTTAGTACATAATAGAATCTTTAGAATTAGTAGATAAATAGAGACTATAATACCGTTAATAATGTAAATAACCATTGAGCATGGACAATTTATATTAAAAATTGCGAATGATTAAGAATAAAGTAGATAATAAAAGTGGTACACACGTGCATGCATCAACTAGGTGTCTAGGTACCCACCCAGGTGTGAATCCCTGGTAGGTGGGCAGTTGTTGTTGTTGAGGAGCTTGACTCGGCGCGGCCGTGACGTAGACAGGTGGCGGTACTGGGTGAGCTCTGGGTCGCACTGCGTGTGCATACTCCTGATAAAGAGGCTGACCGAGGTGTTGGGCCCCGGTAATTATTGGACCGGCCGTTGGGGGGCTACGCCCCCCAGGTGCAACGACAGTACCTCCGGTGCCTCCAGTTCCGGCTCCAACTACTGAGCTGCCGACGCTGTTGCCAGCAACGGCCACCGCAGCAACCGAGCCTACAACACCAGAGCCTACTGGGCTCAGATGATGCCCGTGGTGGTTTGCGTGCGTATGCCCACTGACGCCGTGGCTCGGGTGCACACCTGACGTTCCCACCACCTGGCTCGGTCTGCAACCATCATATTCAAAACTATTCATTCCATCCTTCTATTTTACTTACAATTTTATTCTACTCTTTTGTAACAGCTATAAGAGAATTCCAATAAACTTCTTTAAATTTCATTCAAAATAATCGTATTTTGAATATTTCAAACCTTTTTTAGGCACGACCACTGCTTGGGAGAAACTTATAATTTCATCAAAGTGAAAAATGTATAACGTCAAAAATTACTAATATAATTTATAAATAACATTTTCCGCCTAAAATAAAAGCGATTTTTCTGATGTATGTATGTCTGTTCGCCTAATTATAGGCAAGTGATGGTTCTCTATCGTGCCAAATCTATAGTAAATTATAAAAATTCCAGAGTATATAAGATCGTTAAAAAATCGAGTAAAATTAACTTAACTTACAAAATTAAGTCGATAATACTACATGCATCTGTTGAAATTAATTAAAAGAGATAATGGTATTACAAAACTTTACTCTAGTGAACGTTTTCGTGTATAGCTAATTCCTAATGAGCTAAGAACGTTAAATCTATTTCAAACGACTAAGAACATCGAAAATGAAAAATTTGTATCAACTACAACCTCATACGATTTTAGTGTACATAAAAGTATTAGAAACAAAAATTGTAGATAACAATAAAACAAAACTTTTTTTATTATAATATTTGCTCTGATGAGAATGTAAGATTATTCGGAGAAATGAGATCGTGCCTATAATCTAAAAATGATATTTTTACGTAAAGCGGGGGATGGTGCAATAAGTGAAGCACGTAGAAGGAAGGTTGACGTATCAAGCACAGTGAGCCACGCAAGGGTACAGCCCCCTTAGTTAATTTTAATGGTTAAAAAAATAATCAGCTCCACATAATATTTTCGAATTTTGTAATCTCATGTCTACGAAATGAGAGTTAATAATGTTTCTTTATACCTGTACTGATGTACTGAATTTGTGACTGCCCACTTTTGATGTTCTCTCGAGTGGGCTGCTGGTGGCTGCACATACTCGTGTTTGTACTCAGTTCGTTTACTGGGCCACGAAACTCGTTTGTCCGCCCCAGTTGTATATACAATATGTTGCTCAAGTAAATGTGGTTGCGCACTGCTAGTTGTTACATACTGTAAATAGTAGTCATGCATATCATAGCCATCATCCTAGAAAAATATTAATCAGCCGAAATCTCTAATGTGCCAGTGAATATAAGAAAATGCACAAGCTCTTTGAAGATTGTTCAAATCTTTATATATTTATTTTATTTAAAAAAAATTATTTATAAAATTTAACTAATAGTTATTAATTCGTTATTAAATATAATTGTTCAATTTTCCTTTCATTTTTAAAAATTATAATGAGTAGTTCTAATAAATAGTAAGTGCTTTTATTTAACATAAGTATATTGTACCATTACTTAGAATTTAAATTGTTTATAGTGTATTATTTTTATGAAAACACTTTCATAAAATATATTACATTAATATATAAAATGTTTAAAAGTTGTATTTTCTTAAATTGCTTGACGAGACATTAGTAGTTTCGATAAAAAAAATTATTTTTCTACACTTCAAGTACCTGATAAGTAGGTGGTTCTTTACAAGCTGCTGCATGACAAGGATGGGATAAATACTCCAGTCCTGGCTCTGATTTTGTAGGAACATTTATCATATTGCATTCTGACTGTACCTTTGCCAGAAGACGCTTCTTTTGTGATTGCGAAGAATAGCCAGAACTAAAAAGCAAATAGTTACATTTGTACCTATAGTTGAAAATTGTAAAGTAATATTGTCATCAGAGTTCAATGAAAAAAACATAAATGTACTTGATATGGTGTTGAGGCTGCGGCTCGTGCTTTATGTGTTGCGTCGCTTGCTGATGTTGATGCTGGGGTATTTGATGGTACAGATGACTAGGATGAGATCTGCTGCTTGGACTGGTCTCGCCATCGCTGTCGGCCACTGTCACACAGTTAATGATGTTTTTGCGCTGAGCTCTTTGAGATGAACTATATGAATTACTGCTATGTCCGTTTGTTTGCGAATGGTTGCTTGTTGAATGCGCCTGTTGCTGATGTTGTGATTGTTGCTGAGTACTAACCGCCGCTCTAGTTGTTGATTGATTACTGTAGTGTAAATTGGAGAATTAACAATAAGCAACTTGCCTTTTAATATCTATTTGTTTTGACAAATGTACGAGACTTATCGAGTTTAGCACAAAGAAACAGAATGAAGTTATATCCATTTTTTTTAAAGTAATAAAAAAAAAACAAATATAGTATATTACACACCTGGGAAGTAAAAATAAAGAATGTCTCAGATCGGATGTAAATTATCATCCGAACCGAAGGTGAAGATGAAAAATATGCGGTCTAAGACATTCTTTATTTCCTCCCGCGATGCGTATACTATGTTTTTGCCTAGCATGCTGAAAATCTAATCTTTGCGATTAGGCGTTGGAAGCAAAAGTGGTACTTTTTGCCCACTAAGCAAACAAATATTTGATATGCCAAAAGAATAATTACTTCTTAAAATGAATGTATAATAGCGATAAAATTTAAAACAAACGAAAATTGTTTTTATGTATTACGAAAAATGTATTGTATTTAGAAGGCGCTTAGGTTAAACGTTTTAATGAGAAATTAGTTGTTAGTTATCATTTCACTATAACTCTTACTTCAAGTTTTATAACCAAAACATCTAATTGACGCAGTTTTAAATATATAAAATAAAACATCTTAAATAGTACATTACGATACATGTGCCTTAATTAGCCCATTATTGCACGGCATAAGATTAGCGCAGCAAGGACGATAACGCCGTGCAATAATAGGTTACTTAAGGTGCCTCCGGCGCGCTGGGCCGTATCATTGGGGGGCTTTTAAGGTGCATTATATTTTTACTTAGAGAATCGACGAAAATATAATAAAATTTAGTTAAGGCTTCATACTACTTTATCATTTTCAAAAAATCGAAAATTTTTTTTTAATGGATTTCGAAAGGAAAACATAAAAAATGCTGTGTAAAAATTTCAAAACGATCTGATCACTGCAAGTATGTATTTTGTCGATTTTAGTTTGATGCACTCTACGGCGTGTGGGTCGCGGCTTCAAACTTTAAACGCGTTTTTCTCAAAACCACTTTTTTCCGGTTAGCGTGCACGATTTCTCAAAAAGTATTCAACCGATCATTATCAAATTTTGACCACGTCTTCGTCACATGTGTGGCTATCGCCGGAACTAGGATTACGTTAAAATTTTAATTTTGACTATATTTATCAACCTAAAAAAGAAGCAAAAAAAACACGATTTTTTTAAACGATTTTTTTGAACAGCCGGCATTTTGTTATTTTTCATGAAACTTAATTATCCTAGTTCCGGCAATAGCCACAGTCCTACTGAATCTAAATTTTTTGAATTTTGTATTTCCGATGATTTCTTGCTTCAAAATCACGCACGCCATCAACATCCGTTTTTTAGAGACGTTCAACTGTTGTCATAGTTGTACATAAATACACAATGTAAAATTAAAAAAGAAAAAAATTGTTTCCTATACCTTAAGAGTGTCTTTATTAAACTCAAAAAGATTCATATCGATATCTATTATAGAAACTATAAAAAAAATTCATAAATATAACTTAAATTTTAAGCGTGTAAAGTGGTATAAACTCTTAATGACAAGTTGTAAGGTATTCTAAACAATTATTTGCACGTTTATTTTTGAAGAACTTATGTGTTTTAAACTCACAATAGGAAAATTAATACTTAAAAATTGTTCTCCCATTAGAGCCTGTATTAAAAGTACGAATTTCAACGAATTTTAACATTTTTTTCCTTTTCCATTTAGTCGGTGACCCTATTCGGGACAAACTCCATTAAATAGCTTGGAATTTCAGCTTTTGATTAGGATTTTTGTTTTTAGATTCTTATGTTTAAAAAAAAACGCCGGAGCCACTTTAAGACACGAGTATCGTATAGAATTTTATAGCACGGCTTGCCTAAGCCCGCCGTCACGCAGATCTGCGACCGAGCAGGCCACTATTGCAGCACGATGCTAGCGCACGAGCGCAGCGAGTGTGATAAACACGGTGCAATTCGGGAATCGGGCGTCCAAGCCCCGTCATGCGGCGCTGAAACAAGTGTTACGTTATACGTAAGTTATAATAAAATCACGTGACACTGCAGTGGCAACCTTGACTATTAAAAAAAAACAACTAAAATTTGCAAATTTTAATAAAAAATAAAGAGTCTTATATTCAGACTAAATAATTATATAGAAATATAATGTCATTTCACTTCTTTACTGTTTATTCGAGGTTTTTATTGTGTTTGAATTGGAAAGGTTAGTTGTTTACGGTATAACTTACAGCAGTGCTACGTGCAACCGCTAGAGGTGCCACTTTTGCTTGACCGGCGAATAGAGGCCTGCTCGGTCACGGATATGCGTGACGACGGGCTTAGGCAAGCCGTACTATAAAATTCTATACGATACTCGTATCTTAAGTAACCCATTATGGCACGGCTAACCTCGCGTTGCAATAATGGCCTGCTCGGTCACGGATATGCGTGGCGCCGAGCTTAGGCAGGCCGTACTATAAAATTGTGTACGATATTCGTGCAATAATGGGCTACGTAAGTCTCGTACGTATCGCAATATAGTAATACGATACTTGTGACCTAAGGAGCATTCTGGACGGCGTGATTAAAACCCTCGCTACGTTCGTGCTCTAACTTCATGTCGTGAAAAAAAGTGCTACTTAGGTCACATGTATCGTAATGTACTAATATACACCTTTCCAATGAGAATAAGATCTGTATAAAAAAGCCCGAAATACAGACGCAATTCATTACAGTATGGCGATGTAAAACATTATAGTAAGGCGATGCATGACGATGCTGCATGGCAGCAGAACTTTCACGGCCGAGTAAAAGTATCTTATGTTTTAAAACTATTGTTTATTTAAATAATTAAAAAATCCTATTTATTTAAATGTTTATTTTTATATAATAGAAGTATTCTTTAAGTTATTTTGTAGAAAACGTTAAAAATAAGTAAAAATGTCGAAAATCTAATTGTTTTAGGAATAGAATTATGCATTTTTTCAAGAAAAAATTTAATTTTCTTGAGATTGAAATGAAAAAGGAAATGTATCGATTAATGACAAATACATGTATATGTTTTTCATAAAAAACTCATTGAAACAGTAATGTGTATTTCGTTTCTTTGTAAATATACCTTCGTATGATTTCTTCACGGACAGGACGTCCATCGCCAGACAAGCGGGATGCCAAGCTTTGACAAGCTCCGCACTGACGATCTCCACAGCTGTTAATGACATTTCTGTATGATTCTAGAACTGTTTGGGTGTGTGTGTGCGCGGGCGCGTATGTGTGTATGTGTGTAATTTATGTATACACGATGCGCAGCAATATTTCGAAACAAAATATTCCTTTATAATAATTTTTTGTATTACAATTATCTGAATACAATAACATTAAAAGTAATATAATTATAACATTTTAAATAAAAATAATTAACTTTTAAACCTAAAAGTATTACATGCACATTTTCTAATGGTAAATTATTTGAATGAACCTCTGTTACTACGATGATAATCTCTATAAGTATATTAAATAAATATTGAATATAAAATATCATTAAAAAATTATATTCTAAATTCAAACAATTAAACAAATTTGAATGTATTATTATTGTTTTAGAGATAATTTTAAAACTAACAATAGCTACTGCAAAATAATCAATTTTACTACAAATTTCAACAGAGGGCAGAAAATATTGTTACTTGTTATAAGTAAATAATTATTTACGCCTATATTGTATAATAAAAAAATTTTCATTTGAATAATGAAAAGTAAATTTTTGAACTATCTTACTAAAAACAAAAGAAAAAAGATGACGTGGTAGCAACGAAATGTTAATAGGTTCATTAATTCACCATAAGAAAGAATATTAATAAAAAAAATAAAATATCTTATTAGTTACCATTTTCCAGGAGACTCATCTTCGCTGTCACTGATGGTAATAACGGATACCGCTGGTGATGGCGTGTCATGTATTGTAATCGTTTGTTGCCTAATATAGGATACTTGTTGATGTTCAGGTTGCTGTTGTTGCTGTTGCAACTGTTGTTGGTGATGCTTTGTTGTTGTATGATGATGCGATTGTGACGAAGACGACTGTGAAAGAGGTATTGTTTGCCAGGAGGATGAGGATTGCACCGGCGACGATGAATGTTGTTGTTGGTGCTGTCTGCGTACATTGCTTGGTGGCGTACTCTCCTTTACGCGCTTTTTTACTGGGCTCAATTGCTGCTGCTCTTTCTTGTGATCGTGATTGCGATGATTTGATTGCTGGGGTACACTCAGATGGTGCTGATGATGTTTGCTCACGCTTCGCTTGCCCCAATTCTGAGAAGGAGCATGCTCCACAAGAGTACTCGTATTGTACACTTCAGCAACGGGGAATACCGGCCTCTGATCCTTCCCCAAAATTTATAGATTAGATAAGCATGAAATATATACTTATTAGATTACTTCTTGGTAAACCAGGAAACTAAAAACACTAACTACAAAACTTGATATTGACCTATGTTTACATAACTATACCTGCAAAATAGCTGCACTGTCGACGATCAAGGGCCTGCCCCAATCTCCTGCATCAGTAAGTAAAGGTTGTTGGATAGCAGCGTGTTGTGGAGGTAATTGTTGCCAAGATGGGACAATTGCTGCCATTTGTCTACTTCCCCCTGGCCACGATGTTTGTACAGCATTCTATGTTTGAGAAAAATTAAATTTTCAATTTTACATTTTGCATAAAATCAAAATTAAAAATATGTATTAATAAATCATCCTACAGTTAATAACATTTGACGACCAGTTTCTACCATAGATACAGGTACAGCATATTGTTGCTGAGCAGCAGCGGCTGCTGCTGCAACTGCTTGTTGAGAAATGATGGATGGTTGAATTTGAAGCGGAGCCTGTTGCGCCTGTGGAGGCTTCAATAAAATTAATTAAAAATTATTTTTTACAAAAATGTTTAATAATTGAAAAATTTTATATGCAGATACACAGTAAACAGTTTTAAATAAGAAAATAACGTACTTGAGCAACAACCACATGTTTAGCCGGACTTGGCATAGTTTGATAACCAGGTGGTGGGCAAAGAATGCCGGGCACCAATTGATGCGGGAAATCATGTACTCCACTTCTGCCACTATTAGAACCGCTAGAAGAACCACTGTACTGTGTTGCTCTACGACTGCTATTGCTATATATTTGATACTGTAATTGCGAGAAATATACAATGAGCTACTTTATTATTTATTAAAATGTTATTGTGCACACACACACACACGCAATCTGTTTGCGCGAGCGTGTGCATGAGCACGCGTGTGGTTAAACATGTGTAAGTGTAACAAATATAAATTAAACAATGGTTTACCAAGTTATCATATCCTGATTGTGCAGTACGATGTTCACGGACCAATCTCTGCACTTGATTATTGAATGTAAGTGTAACCGCGCTACCATTTGTCGTGGGTACAAAGTTGGCAACTAGCGAAGTTGGGGGTGGTGGCTGAGGTGCTGGAGGGGCCTGGTGGTGTGCAGGACTTGCAGTGAAGTCACCGGCACGCCTACAAACCTCCATCATCTGCACGGAGGCTTTTACATTGTTGCAATGTGCGTAGTCTACTAAATGAGCTAATGTAACAAATGCATGATTCAAAGCTTCTCCTGGTGTTATCCGTCTTTCCTATATCAAAGGAAATAATGGCTTATTTATAATCAATTGACATGAATTGTATCCAAATGCTATTTGGCATTTCCACTATTTTAATTTTAATATTGCTATTATTTGATATTTCAGTTGTAATATGTATCACTTATACATAATTTTTTCATTTTGTATACATTTTTATAAATTATATATTGTAACTTATTTAAGATGTGCATCATCAGATATTACTACCTGGTCCATAGTTAACATTCGTTTCAAAAGATCAATAAATTCTCTCCTGTCAGCTTTCTCAGCTAAAAGTTGACCTCCTTCTAAATCTGTTGGTACATTAACTTGACCAATATCATCTAAACAATTAAATATATACTTTCTTGCTTCTTTAGATTTAATACTTGTTTCTGCTTCGTGCTCCTCAGGCGTTTTCAGGCGCCAAAAAGGGTATGTACCTAAAAGTTAAAAAATGCTTTAATAAACAGAATTTAATGGTTAAAATTTTAAGGTACTTCTATTGTAACAAGTAATATTAATCTGAATAAACAATACATATAAGTGCTGTACTACTTAACATTTATTTAATCGCGAATAGAAAGAATAACTCTTATAGAAAATTAAAAATTTTATTCTATAACAAGACATTTTTATTTAATAATTCCATAAATTAATAAAACAATATACCAATACCAGAACATTGATTGACTTACTATCTATATCTCTGTAGAAAAATTTTGTCGTCTTGCTAGCGTTATTAAGCATGTGTTCGGTAGGCAACCCCTGCGTTTGGCTAATATACCTAATTTGATCATACTCTGAACTGCCAGGATATAGTGGCCAACCCAAAAACAATTCAGCAACAACACAACCAAGCGACCACATGTCAATAGCCTCGCAAAAAGGCAATCCCAGGATGATCTCGGGAGCGCGATAGTAACGTGACTGCAGGTATGTATTGCATACAGCTTTAGAGACGTGCGAAGCAGAACCAAAATCTATGACTTTGACGCGATACGGTTGGCGTACTGGATCAACGAGCATAATATTTTCCGGCTTCAGATCAGCATGAATTAAACCCAATTGCTAAAAAATGAAAAATAATATGTATTAATAACAGCTTCCTTAATGACTCAGATCGACAGCTTGATGAAAGTCGGTACCAATTCAAGATCCGGTTGGAAAAGGTACCGATTCGGAAGCCGTTTCGAAAAGGTACCGACTCAGAAACACATTTTTTTCTGCAAATTTGAGTTCGCAATACTAACAAAATAAATATGGCTTTGAAAAATGAATCGATACACGCTAAGAGGGAGCTTGGCTATATGGAAATTTGTTTGCATGCATCAATTAATATATTTCCATAAAAAATGATTCAATATGCGATATATTTTTGCGTGCTATAAAACGATCGTAAATAAAGGTACCTACTGTACATGAATACATTCTACAGAAATTTTCACTTTCGAGTAAAAAAATAAAAGGAAAAAACAATTTATGGTAGCACGAGCAATGACTGCCGTATGAAGCTGAAGGCCTCGAAGAGGGCTTTCTAATGATACTAAATTTTACGATTAAATTTTCATTGAAAACATGTATTTTAATTTCGAATTATGTTTAAATAGAAATTATGCTAAATAAAAATTTTTTTCTTTTATAATCACCTAAATCGCTTCGTAACCATCCCTTATGTTCCCCGGAATGCTTTCAGATTTTTTTCACTTCTAGTTTTTTAGTGGCAGAAGGTCAAAGTTCGTGATATTAGCATTTTCTGCATTTTTGTCCGATTTTGATGAATTTATAACTCCTCAGGGAAGCATTTTTCACGATAAACACAAGAGACATTTTTTTTGTAAAATTTTCTTAGTTTTTCAATAAAAATATTTTCAAATCTGTATGTGTACACTGTCATTCACATACCTCCAAATGA
>JAWWEQ010000027.1:10353993-10389824 GCA_035583055.1 Torymus tubicola | reverse complement strand
AAGCGATTTAGGTGATTTTAAAAGAAAAAAAAATTTTGACCTCTCGATTCACCTGAGAACTGCCCATATATATATAACTATTGTAAAAGCGATAATGAAATAAGAATTTATACGATACCTCAGATGCGATTAAGTTTTATCTATACTGATGTAGATCCGCGGTTCTATTTTTAAACTTAGTGTACTTTTTTAGTTTCGTTATCTGGGATTTATCATTATATTGAAATATATTTATAATTCTTTTATCTATTATTTAAGAGAGAAGAGTAATTCAACTATGACTTTTACATTACTAATATAAACAAACAATATAGTCTCATCGGTATTGAAATATTAATTTTGATTCACCGGCCTAAAACCCCCGCTAACATTCCTTCACAGAAAATTATATATACAAATTTGAATAGCTGGCACATTTTCGAAAACGAGATGAAGGAAATCGTGAGACACATTAGCAATGGAAATTCGTCTTGGGAATTCCGTCACCCCCCAAATTTTTCATTGAGCGAGCTTCGGCACAAACAGGACGAGTGAATAAGGGAAAAAGAAAGGAAAAAACCGTTACTATCGTGACGGGTGTGTAGGAGGGGATGAAAAACGGAGGGATATATTGTAAATTAGTCGAAAAAGACGCTGCCTAAGACGTCGGGAGGGTCTGCAGCCACGCACTCGCGGAGTTTGACGTGCCTCTTCGGCCTATTGCGCACAGGCTCCCCTTTGAAATTTTAATTCGGTGGCGTCGGAGTAGGTTCGTCGCGCACGTGGAGAGAGTTAAAGTGTCGCCGCGCGCTCGCAACGCAAAGGTCCGTTGACTTTTTCACCGATTTCCATTCGCTGGCTGGCTGGCTATGGCTGGCTGCTGTTGTCGCTACGGGCCCTTTAACCGTGGGGAGAGAGGCGGCGGATGCGCGCGGCGCGGCCCGTCGTCGCAGGAAATAGCGAGCATATAGTCGTGTGCAGCCGACGTGTGCTTTAAATTGAAGGAGAGGAGCGCGCAGTGAGTAAGAGAGAAAGAGACGTGTCGGAAGGGGAAAAGCCTGGAGATGAACGGAAAACAGACACGAGTGGCTTTAAAAAATCTTCACGCACGTACGAGCTGAAGGGAAACGTCCTTCTCAATATTCTCTATAACTAGTGACTCTCAAGACTCTCGTTCTTCTCTACTACGTTGATTTAGAAAAGATGTAGCTACGAATGACATTTTATTTTACTAAATTCGATAAGCGAATTTTTCTTAATTATTATATAATGAGAGAAGTTAAATTAATAATATTGAATTTCTGGTAGATCCTTTCCCTGAATATAATCAGCCAACAGATATAAATATTTTCATCTTTCTGATTTTTACTAAGAAATTTACTAATTATCAAATTAGTAGTTAAAATAATACTAATGTTATTATAATTTATAAATGCCAAAATAAAAAACAGAATATTATCCTTAGCCATGAAGGTAACAGAAAAATATGTAATCTTGTGCATAAATATATATTTCATATGAAATATTCACATCACTATTTAAAATTTGTTCCCATATATGTAAGTACCAGCATTGAGAAAAAATCTGGATACGTTATAAATATTTACGCTACCCCACTATTCCAAAGTTAAAAGAAACCCTGTAACGAAGCGGCGGATGCCGGAGACGGAAAGAGTATGGGGAAGCAGCGTTTTTTTTAATCATTTTTTTTCGAGCTTCCCGAGGCATTAGGGGAGTGTATCCTGACGCACTTATTTTTAAAAACTCGCGAGGGGTGAAATGCCGGCGTGCACGTATACATCCGACGAAATCTCTTTCTCTCTCTTTCTCTCTCTTGAAAGCGCGCAGGCGCACAGCTCAAAATTATCTCGAGTCGTTGACGTACACTGCGCGGACGTTCTGCGTTTGCACTCCACGATGGCGTATGCACACGTGTGGGAACATGCAAAGGGTAGATCTTAATCATGAATCGTTCGCGAGATTCTTATTACGAGACGATGAGGCTCTCTCTTTCTCTCCACACAATACGAGCAATATTTGGCACGCGAAGTAGGGGCTCTTATACTTATACGTGTTTTAACTGATTTCAGTTTTTTCCCCCCATTCCCACAATACTGCGGTACGAGTTAAGAAAAAACACCTTCGCCGTGATTTCGGCGATAAGAGTGCTGCGGTGGACTTGAAAAAACTTTCGCGCTAACGATTTGTCTGTCAGAGAAACGATGGATTTATTGAGATGTTATGGGAGATCGTTTTTTATTTTTATTTCTTGTTAGCAGTATTCTGGAGTGAATTATTGAAACAATAGGCAATAAATCAATAAACTGTACATTCAATGAAAATATTACATCAATAACTAATAATTTTTATTTATTCATCAATCTATATATTGCAATAACATTTGCAATTGTGTAAAAGGTCACTCTAATCCATTATAATCTAGCTTTATAAGTGGACAATTAAACAAGCGTCATTCGATATTCAATTTTAAAAAGCATATTATTAATTAATAATCTTCAATGACAAAAATTTTGAAAAATACCCCATTAATAAAAGCTCATGATTAACAAAAAACAAGTTAAAAACATAAAATTTCAAATAAGTAGCTACAAGGATACAATGAGCAAAACCATTAACGATGCAGAAAAAGTGAGGCAACCATCGCGAGATGAGTTGATAAAGCATGTACTCACACGCGGCGTAATTATACATCTAGTAACTGCAAAAATTAGTTTCGCCTGCAGCAGCAGATTGCGGTGAAATCTCCGAAACGAGCTCCACCGTAGTTATTACACCCGTACAAGTAAATTTTCTTAACATTAATTAATAAATATTGTAAATTGGTTTACTTTACGGAACTTGTTAGAATTTTTTTTAATATTTATTTTAAATTACACCCTGTCAGTTAAAGTAATTGTAGTATGTGTGGAGCAATCTTTGTTTCTTTTCTTTATCTTGTTGTAAGAGAATACGCGACTCGTAAACAAAGATGCTTTATGTGAAAAGAATTTTGGATATATACATAAATAAAAATTAAAATACAATCATTCAATAATATTTACAACTATATTTACAAAAAAGAAGATTATTAAATCAGTTGATATTCATGCAACGGAAGTCTAAATTAATGTCAATTCACAAAATTTCGTCAAAGAACCACATACATTTGTGGCGTAGTCGGTTAAGTATACACGATTTATAATAAATGCCAACCCCGGATGAGATTTCCATCTTTGAGAGTTTTGTAAATCTAAATACTACGTGTATTTCGTCCCAATTCTTGCTTTTTAAATTTACTTGCCCTTGAATGTTGCTTGAGAATGTTAAATAATTTCGTATAACGATTATACAAATACTTATAATTGAATTATACTCCACTAATGCATAATCACTACCAAACTAAACTGCATTTCTTCTAGGCGTATGCAGTCTTGAACATTAAATTAAACTATTACGAGCCAGCGATTAAGTGCGGTAATTAGATCACAGTCGCACTAGGAATCCTCTTGCACAGGCGCGCGTATTGCAGCTATCCTTGACCAAATAAGGTGCTACCTTCGAGCTTGCTCTATCCTCTCCGCGTTTTTTTCGGAAAGGCGCACGCGCTTCTCGCTCGGCGTCTCTCTTCTTTTTTCCGCAGCCAACGTTTGCACGCAGCCGCTCGTATAAGACTTCGCGCGCACGTGGAGGAATACATTTCAAGGTCCGTGGACGCGTGCAGGAAGCGACAGTTGCGCGTGCGCACCGCCCGAGATTTAGCATATGTCTAAGGGCTCCGAGGAAGTGGCATATGCTCGCGCGAGCGAGTGCAGCCCCATTCCGATGAATATGCATTCCATTGCGTCGAGGTATATGTAAGGGTGCTTATTGCCCGCGCGCCCATAGAACGAGAGATGCATCGCGCGCCCGCGCGCAAACCCGTCGTCGCGCTTCTTTTGCAAGAGTTGTATATGCTCCGGCCTATAATTGAAGCGTCTCTGATTCTATGTGGATAGCGCCTTGGCACAAAATCACGCTACTTTCTTTCCTTTTTCACATTTTTTTTCTGATTATATCACATTTCAAATCCCCCCGCGAATACTAGCACATTTCGCGCTTCTAAATTTATAAAATTTATTAAAATCAAAGGGTAAGCATATAAGAATATTTCCATATACAAAAAAGTTTGGATGTGTCTAATTAACATGTATATGTAGTTCCCATTGATTTTTTAAAACAAGATTCAAACTGACAAGTGAAATTAATTAATTTATTAAAATAAATCATTTTTTCACTATTTACTTTGAATTTTACTTATTAAATCTATGAGGGAATGAATATACATATTAATTAGACACAATAAGTCTTTTTTGCACACAAATATTCTTATATATACCCTTTGATTTGCATAAATTATCTAAAATTCTGGAGCGCGAGATCTGCTAGTCTTCGCGAGAAAGTTGAGATGTGCTAGTCTTCGTTGGGAGCGACGATATAGTGTACTGGTTATCTGCAATATATGTATTTATCATTTGAACTTTTGAAATGATGGTACCTATACCAATAACTCTTCTCGTGATGTGATGCATTATTTAAACTTTACCAATAAACATAAAAAAGTCTATAGTCTTACACCATTAATTTTTCATTTACCTTACACAAACACCCTCATATTACGATCGCGCTTGCCGATCATCCTGCAAACTGACGTACGGTCACAACATCAAACCATCTCATTATACTTCGATAAACGCACTGAGGGCCTTTCGAAAACTGAGCGCGCATATTTCGAAGGAGCTTAAGACGTCGTGTTCTCGTCGTGAAAGGTGCGGTTTACAGCCGTGTGCGTCGATTCGAGCGTTTCGCGCGCAAAATGTTCCGCACACCTGCCGCTGACTGCACCGATTTCACATTCTGCAACGGCGGCCGGTGCAGCGAGCGACTCGACAAACTTGTCGTCTTTCGCGACAACAGCGACCCATGTGCAGACCCTTTGCTTAAGTTATAAGGGATCGTTGCTAATAAGTAATCGTTCATTTTTAGATAACATACATCGCACTCGGGTTATTTTTTCGAGATATTGAAAAAATAACATTAATGATTTAATATCATTATTCTATTTGATATGATAATTTGATAACTTTTGTTTTCTAATTGATATATGGTCAATGTTAAGTTTGGAAGAATTTTTAACGTGTTTATTCGAGTTAATATAATTTAAACGTTTTGAATGTTAAAATTTATTTAATCAAATATAAATTAGTCTGTCATTGCTAGTAAATCGAGGAAGAGAACAAAAATTTTCATTTAGTACACGCTTTTATTTTCTGCCAGTAGCAATGAAAGGGTTTAGTAAATAGAGATTTGGCGCGCAGATTGAGCGTTAAATGATTACTTTTGCTCTACGCTTTTGCATGGGGTACACTTCGCCGGATGTTTGCACTTGCTTTTACCGGATACTCACTTTAAAGTGCATACCTTACGTTCTAAAGCAGCTATTATTTTTAGATGTGCTGAACTGAGAAGTATAATAGCACGTTTGTTATTACACGAATATCTACGAATTATTTTTCTTTCAATTTCAAAATAGTACTATACTTTTAATTTAAAAAATATATTTAAAAAAGTATCATTAATGCAATTACTATTTTACTACAACTCACTTACTTTCTTGACAATTTAACTGCGTTTCTCATAATGGAGTTTTATTGAAAATTTCTATTCTTTAATGGTGTTTTGTGTTATCTTATGGCTTTGCAGGCATTTTTTCTCTTATTTTAATGGTCTACAACTTTTTATTGGTCGTAATTAAAAAGATAGTAGAAAAATTTTATTACTTCTAACCAAATGAGAATTTGACATTGAAAGACTTTCTGTAAATTAGAAGTGAAACATAAGTTTTGAAAATATTGCCAAAAGTAAGAAACTTATAAAACAAATGGAACACGATTACTGTCTAAGAATACGTATTGACGTATCTATTTCTAATCGATACATTACTCAACATACTGCACCTGCATCAGCTGCGTGCGTTTGCTAGCCGTTTGCCTTATCGCTTTAATAACCGCGATCAAAGTTTGCTTATCAGTAGGCCGATTCATGTTCGACCTTGCACAACGTTTTTTTCGCATTGGCTTTTGTCTAACAAGCGCACGCCTGTTCATAACAACGATGTATGTGTGTACTCGTAAAAACCAATAAAAGCAGACGGCGGGCACGCGCGCTTGTCTTTTGCTCGTGTTGTTGAATAAATTATTCGCTCGGCGATTGTTGAATATTTGTGTTAACGCGAGAGCTTTCCGATGGACTTGCATGCGTTGCAGTCTTTTTTTGAACGCGTAGGAGTGCAGTGCGCGGTGATTCATTCGGAACAATTCTACGTAGCGATATATGTTTTAAAGGGGAGAAATCAGCTCGAAGTCGAGAAGTTTACTATATATAAACATTAAATGGTGAGTTATATTAATAAAAATTATAGGAAGCAAGATTTCGTGTTAATCGGCAGGAAGCAAGTGTGCGAGGAACATTTACATATTAATTTAGGAATATAGTAACGTAGGATGAGGATGAATTTAAAAAAATCAGATTAATCTTGTATTTAATTATTCTCCTTTTGGAATTATTACAAACAGTAATAGTTACAGTAAATGGAATTATTTACAATAAATGACTATTCAATGAAAACAACGTCCCTGAGTCAAGAACAAAATTAATTACAGGGTCACAAAGGTCGCATTATTAAAAATTGATGAAAAAACTTAATCAAATGGTATATATTAAAAAGGAAAACTACAAGTACGTGAGAATTTCCTTTCTTCCCAGCCACAGTACCGTCATTGTGTTAAGCGAGCGAGCATCGCTCGGAGTCCCACGATCGTGAATGAGAGATTCGCAAGCGAGATGAGGTGCATAATGCACAAGCAGCATTTCCTGCTCTGAAATATTTTTAATCCGCGCGCCACTTCATACACACGAGACTTTAATGAAAGGGGGTACTTGCCATTAACATGAAAAGTATAATTCATTCAAATTGCATTTTCTCAATTATTAAGAAAAAAAAACTATATTTTTCCGTGGTAAGAGAGAACTTGTAGGCAGCCATAAAACAGAGCCCGTGCGTCTCGCGAATCGAATAGCGTGCAGTCATCAGGACAGACGTGGCGGCGGCAGCAGCCGCAAGTTCGCATTCATTCGGATATATGACACGCGCATATAAGGAAGTGCCTGCCTTCTCGTAGCGCGCAACGAAAACAGAACGCAGCGCGGAACATTACACACAACAGTGCCAGGCCCTCTTCTCTGCTTGTATACAGAGAGAAAGAGAGACACGGATCGAGGCGATCATGGGTCAGCGACTGCGCGCGCGTAGTGAGTTGAACGGCCTCGTAATAAAATGATCAGTGGACCGCTAGTCGCGCCAGGCTACGCCGAGTTGCAGCAGCCGCAGCGGCAACGCGCGGTCTATTATATCGATGACTCTTGTGTGCGTTCACATACACGTGACCTTATTATATTTAAAAAAGCTTATCTCGCAGTTGTCGCATCGGCGTAGATGGCATTTAATGATGTAGTTATATACGATTCTTTTGTAAGTATACATATAGAATTGGCCTCGAGTCGACGATTATTATTGCGATTCTATGCGCGCCGATAGTAGAAAATAAAAGTGTCGCACGATCAAATGTGCGCACTACCTAACGGTGCGATAGAATGAAAAGCAATAAACCGCAGTATAAACTATTTGAGCGCTGATGTATATCGTTGGTAGAAGGAGAAACGCTGCTCGCTGAATCGGCGCTGTTTTGAGAGAGGAAAAAAGTAGAGTTTCTCGCTGGTGCGCGTGCAGCGAACGAAGCGTTGCAGCAAGTAGGTATAGTTGCACTGGTACGCGCGCTCGCGAGTAGTGGGGACAAGCACGAGAGTTAACGGCACCAGAGTTAAAGGGATTACTTCATGCCTTCTACTAGGCTAGTTTATCTCCGTTAGGTCGTCCGAGTCCAGTCGCCTCTCGCTCTTGCGAGCGAAAACTTGCAGTCCCTCTCGCTGATGCGCTCGTTTCTTCCTTTTTCTATATACCTATTTCTCTCTCGCGCCTGCAGTACGTCCTTTTTCAAATCGCCAGCCGCGGACAGTTTGTAATATAATTGCTGTTACTGGACGTGAGATGTGTGACGTTGCATCAGCATGGACTCAAATGATTGGAACCCACGAAAATTCGATTCATTGAGGTATGAAGAAAAAAAAATAAATTTATTAGAGAAAACGGGGGAAACCGAAATAAATCGATTAGAGAAAACATAAACAAATTCACTTATGTAAAGGCGAGTTACATATCAATTGCATGAACGTATTTATTGTTTGGAAAGTATGGCTTGGAAAACCATTTGCCAATCTCTTCCTGATGTGTCAATCGCGTGAATTTATTTAGCATTTGTTTAAATGAAATGTTTGAAAATAAACTGATGAGGTTCCGGGTTTATTATACAATATTGCTACTGTCACGGTATATTTTCTCGGAAGTGCTGACTACTTGGGATCAAAACAAACGCCGTTAAAAATATTCCAAAAGTCGAAAAACAAACTAAAACCTTATCGATTATTAAAAAAAAAAAAAAAAAAAAAAAATTAATAAACACGAAGGAAAATAGTGAATAAAATATATGGGAAGGCTCGCGCTTGCACAAGCCAGTCGGCGCGTAGCTGTTTAAATGGCCACGCATAGATTTAAATATCCCAGCGGCTTGTGGGTAGAACGTGCGCGCAGGAGAACGCGGGGGACGTTGCTGTACATATACAGCAGACAAAGCGCGCACGCAGGATCGCTTGCGCGCGCACCCCCGACAGAAGGGCGCCTGGTCTCTCCTATAGTAGGTACGGCAGCCACCCCTCGCCGCTCGTTTATCGATCTCGCGCGATTCGCCATGACGCTTGCCTCTCCCTTAACCTAACAGCCGCGCAGCAGCAGTCGTGAACGGCGACTGGCCGAAAACAGCCGGCTCAAGCGTATACACTTTTTCTAGTCAAATATATTACTATTTTTTTACAAACTTTAGTCTTAATTTACAAGTAATCCTAGCTTTAAGTCGGATGTCTAGTCATAAGAAGTCAAGTGTGTTGTCAGGAATTGAGGTTTCAAGTCACAAAGGTGTCGTGAGGGTGAAGAAGGCACGGCTGGCCAGTGGCTCATGCCATAGTTAAATTTTTATCAAGCTTATTGTCTCGTGGGAAACCAGGATCGAGTAAAATGAAAGACTTGAGCTTGTCGTGAGTATTTTTTATCATCTAAGATTCAATGAGGTCAACGTTTATTTTTTCCTAGTTTGCGCAGAACAGTGTAAAAATGAAGCTATTTAATTGTTTATGTACAATTTTATGTCTAGCGTTAACGTGTATTATAATTATTACGGAATACACTAAAAATTTCGATTTGTATAATCCGGAATTATCCAAAGTATGAAAACATAACCTCTGCATTTTGGATGAATAGCAATATAGGAAAAGAAATGAAGGAATACACAATTTTTTTTCATCAACGCTTATTAAACACGCATTACCCAAAACAAATTTTAGGTTCATAATAATAATAATAAAATTGCTCGACTGGTATATTAAAAAATAAATTAAAAAAGCAGTTTAAATTATATTTTTATGAATTCAGTGTAACACGTGCCTCCATAACGTTTCCGCGTTTCTTGATTTTGTTTTATATCAGTTAGTTTACATTAAAGGAAAGCAGATGTTAAGATGCATGCAGGTGCACGCACGTTTCGGTGCAGACTTTATTTCAAAGTTGATGATAATAATAATAATGCCGGCTTATCTCGCCACGTGCCAACATAACGTTATCTTTTACTGCATGCTTCCGCATATATATAGTTAAAATTATGCACGTGTCACACAATTCATGTCTTTCACAAACGACTTACATAACGGCTTTGTGTTCGCTACTTCTTCGGCAGTTTTGCCTTTCTTTTATAAATAAGCGTAATATATTTCATTGAGTAATTATCGTACAGGTCTATTATAACTACAATATTAAAAAAAAAACACTTGTTATCTTTTAACAGTACGATGTTGTAAGTTAGAGGAATGCCTATCTTTGAAAAGTACATGAATTTCAGTCGGCAACGTAAGTCAAAACGTAGCTTTCGCAAGAATCTCTTGCACCTTTGCAGTATAAACGCGAAATGAGTGGTCAGGATGGAAACAGAAGTAGGTTAAGGAAAGAGAGTAAATGTATATAGTTGGCATCGTGCGGGCAGCGCGCAGTACAGCATGCATCGACAACAATGGTTGCGTGGGTCAGCGCACCGCGATGCTCCTCGCGCTGACCACCGACTATATTCGCGCCCGTGCACTGCAGTGGCAACTCCGCGGGAAGAACGAGCGTAATTGCAGAAAAAATAACGCGCGCCGAGCATTCCCACGATAAACACGAGCGTTTTTCGCCCATATGTGTAGCGGCGTACCGGGCTTTATGGCATTCATTGATCTTTCTGCGCTGTGTGCTCCACGTGCGACGAAGCAAAGTGAAGTACATTATTGTGACGAGGCACTATGTGCGCGGCGGCCTGTTGCCACCCGGGAACTGCAGCCGCAGAGCGCGCGCGAGCGCGAGTGAGAGAGAGCAGGAAGCAAAGTGAAACTATCCGCTGGCTCTGCGCTGTTGTTGCTGCTGCATCCGTCGACAGGCGACACTTTGCGCGCTCTTGTTCCGCATGCAGCGAAATTGAAGAGCGTGTTGTTTTGCTCGCTACAAGTCTCGAGACACTCTGACCACCAGCTCCCCTCTATTTCTCAGTTTACATACTTCTTGTATGCCTTGAACTCCAAACTTTATGATCACCTCTTTTTTTATTCTGAAACCGCAGGTTTATTCTATAAATTAAATTTAAAATCTAATTTTGAAAAATTTTAAAATTGTTATTACTATTTTACATAGTACTGTATTTTCGGTAAGCTTGTTTAACTATTTTTCTTGCGGTTATTTGTATCCATTCTCTGCACGTATATCACTGGTGTTATTTATTACACCGATTTTCTTTTTATCCTCTAACACGCACTTCCGTAAATCTGTTTCTTTACCAAGCCGTGGATTACAATGAATTCCACTGCGTTCATTGAAATTATAAAAAGTCAAATTAATACTTTAATAACAAATACGTTAGAATTCCTTTTCCATAATTCATGTATAATTCAGATATTGAAAAATCTAATAATTACTCATCTACTATAATACAAAAGCTTAATTAGAAAAAATGGAAAATCTGTGACTGAATGATGTTTGTCCAGTTGAGCAATCGAAAAATATACTTTGAAAGTAAACATCCTAATAACAGGATTAATTATGGATTGAGAAAGTTGAATTTTTAATATAAACTGGTTTCTATATTTTTCAGAGCCCGCCTTGCGATGGCAGATAAGAATCCAGATAGCCAAGAGGCGAAACTAAAAAGCGTGAGGCGTCGTCTAAACTTTGGCGATGCGAACGATGACAAGTCGCCGACCAGGGACGAGGTGGAGCGTAAATTCGCCGAAGAGAGAGAAAGACATCTGGAAGAGGTGAGAGGCATCGAGCACGCTATATAAACTAATTTGATTATTCTGCGCTCGAAACGACCATTGATGAACGCCCGAACGATTCTTTGTTTATTCTATCCTTGTCCAAAGCTTTTATTAGTAATTGACCTAACCAGCATAATAAATCTTATTAATCAATAATATCATATTTTTCAAATGCACCGTTAAATCCAGTACAAGTGTTAACAGAAATCTCTGTTCTTTATTTCCAGAAAAAGGCCAAGTGGAACTTCGACTTCAAGGAGGAGCGGCCGCTGCCGGGCCAGTATCAATGGGAGCGAGTTCAGGATGCGCCTGCAAGCGCCGATGCGAGCGTTGAACGAGCCAGGGGGGATGCAGCGGGCCAGGCGCTCTGAGTTCACCTCGATCTCGTATATGTACTGCACTTTCACGCTGCATGCGTCTTTTCTCGACTGATGAGCAGCGACGCCTACGATACGTGGCTTTGCATTCGATAAGTGCGATAAAGCGAGAACGAAAGAAGAATTTTAACCATTTTTCTACTGCCTGTTATCGGTACCTTTCATTTTTTTTTTTTAACAGCCGTGTCTTTATTTCGAGGTTCTTTATAGCTGATATTGAGCTGGCTGCGATACTTTTTATAACCATTGTGAATTTTACAACTGAAGTTGAAGTAATTTTTTTTATTAAATACAATGATAGTAAAAAAACAAAAAAATTCAAATCTTAATACGCCGAGCTTGAATTTATTATCAGAGGATTTGATTGGCAACAAACTCTAGTCAAAGGATAAACAATAATTGTTGACAATTTCTAGACAGCTAAAAAAATTTATTTATTAGACCAAGTAAACAATGATATTTTGTATATTGTGATAATTTTTCTACCTATACCTTATTTGAAATTAACGTATACGTATGATTATAACTGATGATGCAATATAGGTATATATATATTATGTATATTTAGACACTATAAGACTAATTTTGTAAATAAGATGAAAATTGTGCGTTATATTTTGCAAGATGCTGAATAAAATTCACAACCGTATAAAAGCACACAGCAGTGATGATTTGAATGCCCCCCTCTTCCCTCCAATCAGCCGGTACGCAGCCCTAAATCAACGACACAGCGAACATCACCTGTGTCATAAAACAATATAATGCGCGTATATACATGAAGGTGTAATAAATTCTCATGAATCCGCGAGGGACTTGGGAGGGCGAGAAAAAAAGCACATACGCGTTAAGCATTCTCTCTCTGCTACTCGAGGGAGGCGAAAAATGCGCAACGCGCAGCGCACAATAGGCCATTCTCGTCTCCAGCGGGCGAAATTCTGGAGGCTGCAGAGAGCCACAGGTGCTGCCCGCGCACAGCGCGCAATTGCTGAGAAATTCTCAAATCCCACGATCGGGCGCGCACTAGCCACAGCCGAAAGAGTCGCGCGCGCCTGCGTTTACGAAAAAGAGGAGGAAAAAACATGAGGTAGTATGGACGCGGGGGCGAAATTAATCTCGGTGCTTAGTCTTTTTGTCGCGGTGCGCGAGCGTGCGCGTGTTTTTTTCCTCCACGGCGGTCGTCGCGCGCGGCACCTGGCGCTTCTCTCTTCTCCCTTTCTCTCCTCATTCGTCCCTCTCCTCCCCGTCTTTTACTTTCTTCAATTCGTAGGCGCGCTTTTATTTCATCCCGCACGCGCGGAGTGCGTGTGCCAGCCTCCGCACGGTAGCGTCCGGCCGCGTGTGTATGTATGTATATATGTATGTATATTGGGAGAAATTGCACTTCCGTTCCGCGAATTCCCACGGAAGTGGGTATACAATCGGGCGCAAAACTCTCGCATAGCGCGACAAAGACCGCGGCAGGCGTAGAAATTCCGTTGCGCGAGCTTCTCCTTTAAAGGGCCTCCTTTCATTCTCTCTCTTTCTCTCGCCCATTTAATCGCTGCGCGTTTTTCTCGCCGCGGTGCGAAGCCCGAACGCGAGCGTGACAATGAAAACTCACCTTTTTCTCCGTCGACTTGCCGCAGGTGTTTTGTCGCCCCCGCCGCGGCTACAAACCTACGCCTGATGAATGAACGAGCTTGGAGATTATTTCCTTTGCGCGTGGGCTGAAGCTTTTACAGCCCACGCGCGCTCTGTTTACAAACAACGGTTATCGCGCGTTGCGCTCTCGCCTGAGCATATATTTGTAACTCTGCAAGAGGCAGACGCGAGTGCGTTCGACGAGCTTATCTTTACTACGAAACGCACACGCTGCAAACCTGTTTAACAGGAAACACGCCAATTCAAATAAGTTATTAGCAGGTTCTAAATAAGTCTGCTACACATTATTAATCGGCCATTTGCGTAAAACAAATCACCATATTTTCATATTTCTATAACTTAATTTTTGCGCGAGCATAACCGTCAGTGCAAACAGCCATAAGAATTTCGAGTCAACATTGCTGCATTTTCTCTCGACAAAAGCTTACCAACAGGTATGTGCCGTAACGCAAACCCAAGAAGAGGACCAAACCATAAGAGGAAAAAAGCGCTCCTTGCGCATACGAGAAGTGTCACAGTGGGTTGTGTTGTTGCTGAAATCGAATTGAAGTACTACTTCCGCCGGCAAACGCATTCCCACGGAAGTGGCGCACAATCGTCAGTACCTCGACAAAGGATTCGCACATATGCGCGCGTGCGCATATATATATATATATATAAAACCAGGAGAGAAGGTGCAGAAGGAGAGCAAGTGGGCAGGCTGGTACGCGCCGAAATGAACAACGTGCGCGTTCTCTCGTGACCCGCGGCAATGCATCAGTGCCGCAAAAAAAGGTACTGCTCAATGTCCCTATAGCGTTATTCTTATGCTGGACTGTTTCTCGCTACCTGCGAAAATAATTTTATTAAAGTTACTTTCATGAATCGCAATGAGAGGCCACGTGCTTGCGACTGTTTAGTCGGATTGAATAATTACGTATAAATCTGGTGTGAAAACACGAGCTCTAAAAGGTATCTCTTTTATTTATTTTGAAAAATAAAAATTCAATAAACACTCAACGGCTGAGCCATTAATCAATTATTAAGCTGATAATGATCAGCTGAGCAAAGTTCTGAATACGTATTCTAAAACAATTATCAATTGTGTCTCGATGATACAGACGTGTGATATTAGATTGCTTAAAATACGAAAAAAATTGCTATCTGTAAATTTAATTATAATTGTTGAACTTTTTGTATGATTTTTAATGTTATTTATAGGTGCAAATATTTTTAGTAATTTGTCAGGGTATGAAAAATAGCAGAAACAGTTCTCCTGTCTTATATCAATCATTTTATAATAATAGCGTCCTGTAATTGAGTTTATTTTATAAATACACGGGCATATCTTATCTAACTTAACATTAAAACCTACATAAGCGCAACAATCTTTGCCAATATTTTCAGAAAAACAATTGGTTTCAAGGTAAAATAGAAGAAAATGCATCGTCCTATCTCATTTACAATGCAAAAGTTCAAACAGCTCTGGTAAATTTTGGTAAATTTGGCTTTGACAAAGATAGGAAAGTAAACATCCTCTACACCATATACAGCTCCCGTACAGAGGAGTCGCTCCTCCGAGCGATAATGAAGCCCCAGCATCGTCGTAATCTTCGCATTCATTCGGCGAAAAGAAGTGGCCACTGTCTCTTTGCAGAACACAATGGGAGTAGTCGGGGGAGAGAGCGAGAGAGAGATAAGAAAAGGCGAGGAACGCAACGAAAGTCTCAACAGAGCGCGAGGAGGGAGAGAGAGAGAGAGAGCAGGTGGTAGCTGCCGAGCATCAGGGCTGCCTGGCGGACGCAGTCTTCTCCTGTTTCTTCCTGCACGCGCTTTGCTTCTTGTCGGATGATTGACTTTGTTAAACGCGCAGACCGTCTGTAGCAGCACGCCGCATATTAAGTATTGATTTACAGCTCTGGATCTTAGCGCGGAGAAAGCGAGCGATACATCGATAACCCGTCGATGACGTGCGTTACATACGCACATATAAGTTCGCGTTTCTTTGTTATTCCTCTCGTTTTCACGGTGTGGGTGATCATTGCGTGCGTGCGGCTCGAGTTGTTGAGGATGACACATTGTTTAAGAAGCTCACTCTTTATTAGTGAGTAAGATGAAGCCCAATGCGGTGTTTGATCTCTCGCATTGAGCATACAGATAATTTATAGTTTCAGGAATTTTTCAGTGAAAGGGTTGCTTCTCTTCTATATTTTCCTTTAAAAAATATTCTGCTCTCATATTTCGACGGTTGTTTATCGATTCTTACAATAATTTATGTCCTAACTATTTTACTAATTCGATTTCGAATGTGAGATTCGACGTAAACTTTTTTTTAATTTATTCGTCTACGGTGTTTGCATTTTAAAAAAAGCCGTTAAAAAGTATGCATCCTGCCAGTAACACATGTAACGTTCGTATGACGGCGAACACGAAGGGCTTCTATTAATTTGGAATAACGCGGAAAGATTACTTACAAGGAGCCTACCAACTGGCTGCGACAGTCTATATACGAGCACGGGACGGTCTTCCTTTATTTCCGCACATTTTAAAAAAGTTAACGGACTTGGTTTACTTATGCCGCCATTTGACACAAAAAAGCTAAATAAAATTTTCAATATATGACAGAAAAAATAGAAATAGTTTCATTTGGTGAGATTTTATACAAGAGTATACAAATGCCTGACTATATCGTAGTACTCTACTTTAGATACGAGCACCTTCAATTCTACCACATTACATAAATTGCCAATGGTTTATTATTCGTATTATAATGTTTATTGAAACATTTTCAATAAATTCGTACATTTTATGGCAGCACATTTTTATTTTCTCAAATAAATAATATAGTATGTGTTGACATCATGCTTAGTGCGCAAAGAAAGAAGGAAAAAAATTGGTGAGCGTTCGCTTTCCTGGGAGGATATTTCATTAGATCTTTCATTCGGATTCGCATATCCGCCAGGGAGCAGGCTTTGACGCAACCGCAGCCCGACGCCGCTAATGCCTTGTTGCACTTCCTGGAGATGCACGTGGGACTCCTGATCCTGATTGAGTCGCTGATTTCTCTTGTTCTCATACGCACCCCTCTTCCTCTTATTCTTCTCCTTCTTCTTCTTCGACTACTTCTTTTTCGCAAGTGGTGCACTAAGAGTATTTTAGCTTTAATGTTTCCTGCGATAAGTGACACGTTGTAGTAAAAAAAACCGTCATTAACAGTGCATTTATTTGCTATCTTAATTATTTTTTATTTTTAATATTTTAATTGGACTGAAATTAAAATAGATTTTAAGAATTTCTCAATAATTGACAAAAATGTAAGAAAAAGTTGCAAAGTACGAAAACTCATAAAATTTTCAGATATAAGTTTTAATGTTATTGTTCAAAATTAGAATTTAAAAAGGAAGTGAATTTTATAAAATTTGTTATAGAAAGGTAAATCAATTTTTTCAAACATAAAAGTATTAAAAATTAATATTTTGCTTTTAGACTAATTGCCTATTTTTCACCCTTATGACTTTAGAGTTGGAAAAATATTTTTTATTTTTAGTGAACAATTCACGATTCAAACATTTTAATTACTTGCATTCGTTAAAAAATCATTAGTAAATATTGAAATTCGGAGCAAAAAAAATTCCATATTTTGCTACAAATACGAAATGAACGTTCGCTTTTTCGACAACGATCATAAAACAACTAGCATCAAATATCATCAGTAATAAGGGATTCATACCTAGCAGTAGTCTTCCATCCATATCATTCGCCTACAAGACAGGTTGAATAAGACAAGTAGTCAATTAAATATAATTTATATAATAAATATGATTCCAGGACTCGTATACAAGTTTAAAAAACAAATACAATGATACCTATGTTGGAAAATAAAATAATTAAAGAACGTTTTAAAATGAAATTCAAGGGAGTAAGGAATATAATATTATGTTCTTGACAATATTAATAAATAAAAACACCATAAACGCGCGGGTCACGATCTCAATATAATTATATTTCTCTATACTATACAGAAAGTGGTAATTTCAATTTTTCATAAGTGATTATTTACAAGTATAAATAGATTTTTTTTAAAATACAATATAAAATGTCTATAATTGTCAAATGATATCTGCAGTGTCTCTTTACAGACTCAAAAAAGTTTTCCGGCTTAAATGGAAATGATAGGTAATTGCAGAATTATCAAAATTATCGACTACCATCAATAGAATACTCGCAATTCTTCAAACGAGCTCGAGCCTAGTACATTTAAACCCAAGAACTTGATTCGACCACCTTCTCGTGCAGTGCTGCACTCTATCGGCGGTTTCGAAAATTTCGCATCACGTTTAAAGCCTCGAGCATGCAAACTCGAGAGAACTATATACTATCATAGCTCATAGCGTCGCGCTCGTAGCGCGATGCGCGCCGACATTTCACTGGTGGAAAACAAGGCGAAGCTTCGAAAACGATCCGATTCTATCTCCTCCTCCTCGTCCCTAATCCCTATAGCTATTTAATCGAGGCGAAAGGCTCGACGTTCCGCCTATTGCCGCGCAAAGCTTTGTCTATAGTACGTTTAACGCGACTTCACATGTACATGTGGCGTTTAATGAAGAGAGAATTCAGTCGATAGGAGTGGAAGTAAAGGATAAATCGGAAGCGTTGCGCGCGCCCTTGCGACTGATTAGATGTACATGTACTACATGAGTATGTGCGTTGAATACGGAGTGGAGTTACGAGCGCGAGCTTCTCACTTCACTCCGAGGCAATAAACTTTGGTCGCTGACTAGATGGATCGCCTACCATTATATGAATGGAAAGTCTTTACTAGCCCCCTTTTCTAGTTTGCCTTCCCGCGCCGTTATTATCCGACCACTGTATTGAGTACCTTCGTCATCGCGCAATGACACGTGTGCGAGGTATTCGACAAAGCAGTGTATGTTCTCCTGTAACGTACACTGAGAAAAAAAGATGGGAAAAATTCCAAATGTGTTTGGAAAAATTACCATTTTTCTAGTAAAGCCACCACAGGCTGTAAAAACCCAAAAACTTACCATAATTTATTAGAAAATTTACCAGAATTATAGTAATTTTTCCTATAATTATGGTAAAATTTCCTATAAAATATGGTAATTTTTTGGGTTTTTACAGCCTGTGGTGGCTTTACTAGAAATATGGTAATTTTTCCAAACACATTTGGAATTTTTCCTATCTTTTTTTCTCAGTGCACGTACAAAAGGAAGCGAACTGATAATTGACACCACAAAGTGCCTTCTTTTCTGGATGATAATGATTTTACCGAAATCCATTTTGAATTTGTGGAACACAATGTTTGATGAGTTTTGCACACGCAGAGGAACGTCCAATAAGTGATTGTCTTCCCGCGCGCATAATCATCGAACATAAATTGAAACATGATCTTCAAGACAAACACAATTCATCACGACTGATTTTGGACGCGTTGCCTGTTACAACATCAATATATTGATACCAAAGTGCAGCGCCAATAAAAATAACGTTGATCCATTATCAATGTTATTTTTAATGCGTAAATTATCCTTCGGAACAAACAGACGCTCTCGCGCGCGCGGCTCTTGCGAAACCCAGTGCAACAAAATAGTCTCCCCATTTTAGAATTATTATCGCTCGTGAATTCTTTGAATCGTGCAAAGAAAACACGCTGAAACCTGCAGCTTTATAAAAAATGATAATCGGTACGGCGTATCGCAGCAAATGAGCCGCGCACGGCGGAAAGAAACAAGCAGAGCGCGAGTGCAGCAATCTACGAAAAATGCGTCGTACGTTAGAGACAAAAAGAGGAGCAGCGCAGCAGCCGGCAAAAAAGCGCGAGCGACTATACGCGTAGGGAGTATGTCGAGTCGAAAAGGCAGAGCAAGAGAGACTCGCGATAAGATAAGCTCGCACTCGTGCGCACGAGTCTGCGTACGGCTGTAGTAAGAACGCGACCGAGAACGCGTGTATATTATGTTTTGATGAAACTTCGCTTTTTCGAGAGCGCGCGGTGCGAATCTGCGCGCGCGCGAAGCGACAGAAACTCTACAGCGCTGCGCGTCCTTTGCCTTACGTAATAGGGAAGGCAGTATTAGTGTACAGTTGCTGCAGCTAGAAAAAAGAAATGGTTACAGTGGCGCTAGCTGCTAAGCATATATATATATATAATATTAGATACAAGGCCGCAGCTTTGTCAAGTCGATGTAAACGTTTCTTTGGGGCCTTTTTCCGCGTGGCTTTTCATGCGAGACGAAAAGTATATTGGGTATATTTTAGTAGCTAAAAAGCGGACATCACGCTTCGTTCTCGGAATTTTTATGCGAGTTAAGGGTATTTGTATACATCGAAGCTGCGATTATTTAAGACGTAAACAAACTGTTACAGGAAGTCTCTATACTTCAACCTTCAAGGACATTTTTCGTCCTTGATTGCAGCAAGTAATATCAGGTGATGTTTTTTTCGAATTAAGTTTTATTTGTGTGGAACGTTGTGCGTATCGCACGTTTTTGTTTGTTTTTACGGCAACTTTATGTGTATGATACGTCCGGGAAGGAAAAGTATATAGATATCGAACCCTGGTGTAGAACCTACTAAAGTTTTTTAATACTTCGTAAAAGTCAGTCTTATTTTGAGGAAGAAAACATAAACAGGTTGATAAAAAGTTTTAAGATACGAGTGATGTGAATTGGAGAAATAATGTGTAAATATATAACTGTTCAAAACAATGATAAGACGTGAATAAAAAAAAACTTGCGTCTTGATTTATCGATCAAAAGTTGATTGAAAACAAAATTTTAGTAGGAAATATTATGTTTGAAGTTAAACGAATACCAACTTTCCAATCAATTGTTTATTTTATAAAACTAGTCCGTTGCTCCTATCAACTACAAAATTACTATTTTTTGTAGTATCCTTGATACAAACTTATATTTTTATAAATTTCTAGTAGAAATAGTATTATTTAATAATTCTAACTATAAAATTAGTAGTGTTTACAACAAGGTTTTCCGCTACATATCACAAGGCTAGTACGTTGAATAATATACGGTCTCAAAGGGGTTTCAATCGAGTAGAATTAAAAGTACTACAGATATATATACAGAGTTGGTGGAGAGTGATAAAACTAAACTTCAATCCAATCATGAATGAAGTTATCGTAATCTAAGCACGGTTTTGAAGCTGCGCTTTCCCTTGAAGCACCACATACGCGTATCGAAAAAACAAATACACTCTAGTATAGATAAAAACCTTATAACGCTATACAATTGATAGTGATAAAAAATGAAAATATGTTTTGGGAGATTGTTTACATAGCTATATGTTGATAAACCGAAGTTTTTTTTCGGCCTATAGGTATAACTTTTTCTGCTCCAATAATATATGATAAAAAAATAAGAGAAAAACGTGTTGAGTCGTATGCTACTCCATACTAATTCCTCCATTTGACTCCGGATCAACCCAATATTTGCAGAATCGACGCTTTTATTGAGAGTAAAAAACAGCGCGAAAGTGGAGTCTGAAAAGTACATTAAAAAAAAGGCGAACAGCAAAAGTTGCGTGCGCGACGTCGTCAGCAGCAGCCTCTCTTGCGCACATAACAGGCTCTCTCGATCCCATTTCCAATCAACTCTCGCCCTCCCCCCTTTGCTCCCGCTCGCGGACGACGCGCGAGTCACAAGCGCGCGCGCACAGTCCAGAAAGAAACTTCACCCACAGACCTCGAGTCCTGCGTGCGCCTATATATCTTTCTCTCTCTCCCAACACACGACGACGCAATATACCATCTCTCCCCTCTCCCAAAAAGAGCGAGAAGTCGTCGTTTCTCTCGCCCGAGAGAGAGAGAGAGAGAGAAGAAGAAGAAGAGGAGGAAAGAGCTCTCGCCGAGCCGAGCGTATGTTATATATATATGTGTATGCAGAGCCATGACTCACACGTACACGTATGAGCGCACGCACACGCGAAGGGCGATTTGAACGCGAGTGGCGGTTATTTCTCCGTTCGCCTCGTCGAGTTAGCGGGTCGCGGGGAGGGAGGAGGCGGAGGTTCGGCCGACGGCTCACGAGAGACTCCGGAGCCTTCCGAGAGCTCGAGCGCTCTATAGCCGCTGCCGCCGCCGCGCCGCGCTCGCGCTCAGTCGCTAGAGAGCGCCCTGCACGTGCACACCACGCGGCCCCGCGCTCTCTTCATCAATCCTGCAACGCGCCCTACACGGCCCTGCGCATACACAAAACACAGCCGCCGACAGCTGAGACTATCCAGTGCCAACGAGAGCAGAGCTGTTTACCAGCCAGTGTCTTGTGCGCGTGTGCTCCATTATCAGGGGAAGAGCCAAGCACTGGCCGCCCCGCTGTTGCCGAGAGCAGCGAGTATACACAGAGAGCCAGCGCTTTGCGCGGGAACGGGAGAAAACGTGCTCGCGCTATCGAGGCCGCCGGGAGACACGAGCACGGCCAGCCGCCCCCACCACTCGGCTTTCTTCAAGACGACGACTGCGCCGCGCTTGCGTGCCGTGTGCAGCTCTCCGCGGGATTTTCGTAGCCGACGTTCTATTGTGTGCTCCGCTGCATTTCCCACGGCTCTGTGCGCGCGAGGTGGAAACTTGACTGAAAGCCGACGGGTGCGCGAGTGCTCGCCGAAACCGGAGTGAAAGTGAGCCGCGACTCGAGAGACAGTGTGCGGCCGGATATACAGCCGAAAACAGGAGAGTCTTGGTGTGAAAAAGAGACTGCGTTTACGCACATACACGCCACTCGAGCGCGCGATAACCGGAGCAGCTAGGGAGTCTCGTCTGCGCGTAAACACCGGCGCTGATAAGCGGCGAGTGCGCAGTAGCGTGAGGCGGGAAGACCCGAGGATTTCAAGTCCCGCCGGGTTTTCACGCATTGCAGACGGGCGCTGAGCGCAGCGTGCTCGCTCCGTGCGTCGTTGCCACGTTTGTAGCGCGAGCTGCCGAGAGCGCGCCGCTCAAGACGGCAGAGTAGGAGGTGGGACGCGCGATAATTGCCGAGAAGAGAGATCGGCGAGTGCGACTGTGTCTGTGCCCTCTAGGAAGCCAGCATAGGCCACGCTTCCCGCGCAAATCTCGCCCGGAGCGCGGTCACGTGCTCCGTTCTCCACACCTCGAGAGAGAGCGAGAGAGAGAACGAGCGGACGGGAGCGAGGAAGAAAGCTAACCTCGAAAGACGTCGCGCGCCGAGTGCAGTGCGCCCCATGAGACGCGGGGACGTCTGACGAGCCGAGATCAGCGAGACAGAGACGACCGCCGTGAAGAGCGCCGGTCGGCCATTCGCGTCCAGAGGTAATATGAGCGCGAGAGTGCTGAACCCAGCGATGATGACGGAGATGAGCCGCAACCTGGGTGTCCTCGTCGCGAGCAGTACCGCCGGCGGCGCCGCGACGGCCAGCGTGGGCCGCGTAGTGCCCAGCAGGGCGGCCCTCGCCCGGGTGCGCCGCGACCTCTTCGGCCCCGTGGACCACGCGGCGGCGCGCGCCTACGCCGACAGCGAGCTCAAGGCCCAGTCGATCCTCGACGCCGAGCGCTGGGGCTTCGACTTCAGATTGGAGGTGCCCAAGGCCACCGGCAACTCGCGCTTCGAGTGGGAGACCATCGGCTCGCAGGACTGCGTGCCCGAGCCGTACGCTCTCCGGGGCATGCCCTACCTGCGGAAGCAGTCGCCCGCGACGCCGAGAAAGTCGCCGGCCCATCGCTCGCCGAGGCTGCACCGGGTGAGCAGCGCTGTCGACGAGTCGCCCCTGCGCGCTTCGGCCTCCACGACGATGCTCCTCGAGACCGCGGGCACGACGACGCAGGCCTCTCTCACGCCCAACATGAAGCTGCAGCAGCAGCAGGAGCAGGCCGAGAGGACGCCGCCGCAGGAGACGCGCGTGCCCCTCAGCGGCGAGACGACGCCCGACGTCGTGCCCAAGATCGCCGAGCTGAGCTTCCGCTCCAAGGAGCGAAGTAGTGGCAAGAACAGGGAGCAGCCCACCACACCGCTGCTGCCGAGGAAACAGGCTGCCATCACTGGTTAGTACATGACACTTTTTATTCATATGTCCCTCATGTTTCTCTCGGATGGTTCACTGCTCCTTGATCCTCCGTTCTTTCATTAGCCTGCTTTCAAAAAGATCGAGGTAAATATCAAAAGTGGAGTTTAAACCTGCCTTTGTTTTAATCGGCGCAGTTCATGAATCACAACGGTTAATCATGGTAGCACTGAGCCACCCCTCATGAAAATTTATTTCAAGTAATTATTCAGAAGTCTATTCAATTTGGGAACGAAATTTAGAGGCAAAGGATGTGAAAAAACAAAAGTGTTTAAACTTTATATTTAAGTAGTAGTTATTTCATAAAATATGCTTTCATGGCCTTATGTTATCATAAAATATCAAATGATTTTTTTAATGAATTTTAAACCGCGCTTGAAATTATGAAATATTCTTATAGACTAACTAAAAAACTAATTTTATTGGTGACAATCACAAAACAGAATTCCAATACGTCAAAACAAAAATAGCACAAGCAAAACAAATAAGCATCTATTATTATGTTATATATAATCCCAATGTGCCAGCCCCTAGCACAAACATAGGTTTATAAGAACTGAATATTGATCATTGTTTGAAATCATATGATCGCATTTATTTACAAACGAAATCATTAATTCTAATTCTACGAACTAGTTATTGTTTTTACAAACATTCTACTATATTTAACAATCTTTTTCTTTCACAAATCAACTTAAATAATATTATTAGTACAAAATTAAAAAAAAAAAACTCGTAAACTTGTTTAAAATTATTCGATACCGTCACATTCTATGCATAAAACAAAAGATAAACGCTTGCAGGTCAAGGTAAGAAAGATAAAAATTTGTTGTTTTTTGTTTCGTGAAAACATAAAAGACAAAACACGAAAGCGCGACAACCCTGCACTCTGTATTTCTAACTTATCGGCAAAAAAAGGAGCACGAACCTACTCTCCAATGGTCGCTTATTAATATTCCCGTCTAGAGAGATGAACTAATAATTAAGGACGCGAGTTCTTTTTTCTCAAAGTCTGCATTGAAAAGAGAAAAAACGTCAACGCATAGGGCAAGAAGCAGCGGCGTCGTCATGTCGTAAGAATACTAAAGAGGGCCGTAGAAAAAGGAGAAGGGTAAAAAAAATGATAGCGTCCCAGCATCCACGTTTGGTTCGTGCGCCGTCGACTTGTATTTATTTGTCAGAACGCGAGTGGAATCATCCTCGTCAACACAGACTGGAAGGGCTGAACTATATATGCTCTTGCATATTATTCGCGCACGCATGCAGCAGTTCTGTGTGCGTCTGTATGTACCCACGCGACGCTGCGGCTGCTATTTTTGGACGTGACTCTTTCCGTCTTCCTCTCTCTCTCTCTCTTTCTCTTTCTCCCCGTGTACACTACTCCCCTTTCAGTACTGCAGCGTCAACGCCGACGCTTTTGCCCCAATATATATACATACGCGGCCATGTTTATGTTTTATTTGTCTTCCGACTCGTACACACGCGTCGTAGAATTTCTTCGCCTAGAATACGTCTCTTGTTCGTACATTGACTGCATGATTTGGAAATTTTTCGAGAGACGCCGCGAGTGTACCTATTCAAATTTATGCAATCTGCAGGAGTTTTGAGAGCCTTTTAACTGTATGCACGTACATTTAGGATACCCGTAACAATGAGCTATTTTTTGCAGACTGCCTCGGAATTTCTTTTTTTTTTTTCTTCAGATTATTAACGATAACGGTTTCGTCGCTTTTTGCAATCAAAAAACTATTAAAAAAATAAATAATTTCATGTGAAATCTAAATAAAAATTTGATAATAATAAACGTACAACTCTATATTCCCTTCCATTACATTCAACTTTTTCAACCATCTATTAAGACACACAAACCGACACGGATTTATGCCGATAAACAGTAACCATCTGATCACGAATTTCCGTTAGCCTCGAGCCCTTCCCTCATTTCGAATTCCATCTCTCCCGAAAAAGGGCCGAAAAAGGGCCGAAAAAAGGCGACTTCTCCGCTGGGCGTAACGAAAAGCGGGGTAGATAAGCCACAAAACAATTGGAGCCGGCACGAGTGCACGATGCTTGAAAAAAATGCTCGATGGGGGTCGCGCGTCGTCCAATTTTTTACCCGGCTGCTTGCTATCGGAAAAGGGGGGAGACGAGCAGGGGGAAGAGAGAGAGAAGTACGCATCGTCGGCTTCGCGTGCGTAACGTACTTTATTAATGAGAAGCGGCGACGCAGTCAGCTGTTACCTTTCCCGGTATGGACGTCTGTAATATAGGGGCTACGCGCTGCCCCGTCGCACCCTCGCAGTTTGCGTGCGCGCGTATACCCTCTCCTCTCTTCTTATATATATACATATCCCCCTCGAGGTAGTTTTGCGCCCCCCCTCGGGAAGCCGGGACAGAAATATATACACAGAAATGAGTTTGCAGCGGGCGCGCACATGGGGGTATCAGCTGTGCGCGAGCATAATGCGAGAAAGAGAGGGACAGAGAACTGCATAGGCCCCACACGGCAGAGGGATTTTATTTTCGTATCCTATCCATGTATGTGTACGGGTGTATATAAGCGAGACGCCATTTAAAATCGCTCGTTGAGTTAAAGGTTCGCCCTTCCTCCCCCTCTCTCTCACTGTTTCTCTATGTAGCGTCGGCGTGACAAGCGCGCTCTCTTTCCAGCGATTTAAACGCTCCCCGATCCCCTCTCTCGTTCTACCCTGTGTACTTTTAAAGTTCGATGATGCGGCGCGGCATTGCGGTATTGTAGGATTTTCGCACGGACACGCCTGCCGTTGGTAGTGACCGCCACCGCCAGCCGCCGATCGATTTGCCTTGCTTGGAAATTGACGGTTAGAGCGCTCGCCCTTTGTCTTACGCTTGTTGATTATTAAAGCCATTATTCGTGCCACAGTATCATACAACCTCTGCGTTTCAGCTTTTGCACGACTGTAGAATTGAAAGTGTCGAAGATAAACTGAAATTAGTCTTCGATTGTTGGAAATATTTCAATTCGAATGTAGATGTATATCGATCACTGCTTTAGAAACGGCCAGCCCACTTCATAACCGACAGCACGCGCGCATCCTTCAGAATAACGTAAGCTCGTCAGCCCTCTCGCTTTCTCTCGCGCTCTCGAGTCACCCCAGTACAAAGGTAAAGGCGAAAAAAGCGAGTTAAAGCGCGACGAAAATTGCGCTCCATCATTCACTGGCAGCTCTCTCTCTCTCTCTCTCCGTTTTATTACACCGAGTGCGAATACGGGTCCGAGTGATTTATCGCGTCGCCGCGTGCGCGCCTCTCTGGCAAAGTACTTGAAAAACCGAAGAACTAGAAAAAAAAAAGAGAGAAGGGGGGTCGTCGAGCGAGATCGAGCGATGCATATTCCGGGTGGCGGTGGCGCACGCGTTACATCTAACCTAGGACGAGGCGCGTGTGCGATTACCTGGCTGGGCTATAGGTGCGCGCCCCCCTGTGTCGTTCGCGCATTCTTGTACCCCGGCCACAATCGTCGTCTGTCTTTTACGACTCGTCACTCAATCGCTGAGCGCGTGCGCGCACGAGGAACAGCTGTGAAAGAGATTGAGATGTGCCGGGTAGATAGATTCGACTGCGAATGACGGCAGTACATCACGCATGCCTTACGAGCTGAAAAAGAATCGGGTATAGATTTCGTATATCGCGCCCAATCTATCGTTCTATGCAATCGGTTTTTCAATGCACGCTGAAAAAGGTCGCTTGATGGCTCGATATGAAAATGCACTCCAGGCGATTGATTACGGATTTTCCTGAATGACTTTTGTTGTGTATTCGAGACAGAGAGAGAGAGAGAGAGAGAGAGACAGAGACAGAGAGAAAAAAATGTCATTGAAAAAGTACGTTACAGCTACACGACTTTAAACAGGCAACGGCTACGCTACGCCTACCGTTTTCCAAATTTCTGAAAAGAGCCACGATGCCAATAAAGACATTACGCGAATTACACCCTGTCGGTTAATATAATTTCACAGAGGCAAAGTCAACATTTGTTCAGACTCGCGGGGGTAACGGTCGAAATCCGCCTACAACTTCCCCGCATGCGCACAAAGCAAACAGACGGAACCGCAGAATTTTTCCTCGTATACGCCGTTATTGTTTAGTTAAGCAACAATAGCGTCGCGTCGCGTGTTACCTGCACACACGGCAGGGGGGTTTGTAAACCCCGTGCAGAACAGATGGGTCGACGTTCTCCACCTCGGACTCACTCGCGTGTACGCATGTATATACGTGATGCGCGTGCCCCGATCAAGATCCAAGCAGCAAAGGGAGAGAAAGCGAAAGAGGAGAGCACGTGTTGGGAGGGTGCATGTACTTTATTTTTTCAAATCGCGCGCGCGCGTAAGCCAGTTGTCGCGTTATCTTCTATACGGGCCACGCGCACCCGCGTTTATTAGCGCCGTTTCGGTTGCTGGTATTTGAATATTTTCGATGGGGGTGCTGGTGGCGCGAGCCGTTTGTACGTTTTTTTTCGTCAGGGGGTCGCGTGCGTTACTGCTGCTGCTGCTATGTTTTTAGGTGGAATTATAATTTGTCGTAATTTGAATTCATTTGAATTCGGAAAGGGCTGCGGGGTGTGCCGAAAGAATTTTAATTGTCTCTCTGACTGTAGGCCCTTTTGTCGCGGGCACAGCGACAGCAGCACCCTCATGTGCTTTTGAGGGCGCATAATCATGTCACAGACTTATCGACGAATCTAAAAATCCTATTTGCATTTTGTGCAGGATGTAAACTTGGAATAACGAAAAACCGCCAGCAGCGGCAGCTGAAATACACTATATTTTGGTTTTCGTCGGACTAACAGTTATAATAATGAAAAGAAACGGCCCTGAATTAGCGATATCTCCTCGACCCGCGAAATAAACAAGCCGATCGCCAGATGCAGCAACGGTGGCGCATCATTATCAGTCTCGCTGTTTTCGGCAGCTTATCGTCATCGGACGCTAATACGCGCCGCAACGCGCACTCTTATTTCGGGAAGGTCAAGCGGCGGCTGCACCGTCCATTATTAGTGGCGGTTCCCGCCAAGATTAGACGTTATGCGATGCGTATCGATACCGCACCGTGTCGGCGTCTTTTGAAAATTGAATTGAAAATACAATTGGCGAGCTTTCGAAAATCAAATGATTGATAAGTCGTGGTGTTGAGAGGAAAAAATTGAAAAAGCTCGTCGACAACGCGGCGGTAAAAACAAGCATAAGTTTAACGGAGCTGGACTGTTGACTTACTGACGTCGCGTCGTTGCGTAAAGTGAGTCGCGATAATTAGGATATCAGAATGCGAGCGCGTAAAAGCTCATGTGAATGTACAATATTCGCGTGGTTCGGTGCTTACATTAAAAACGGCCTTCCTCGATTCTCGGTCGTTGTACGCCACCAAGGCTGAACACTGATGCTCGTTTTCCCGTTTCAATTTGTCACACGAACGCAAGACGAAAAGTCTCACTCGATTGCAATGAACTTTGAATTCTAAATTTGAAATAAAAATCGTCGTATATTTTTCTGCCTTACGTGCTCGGCGCTCCACAATTTCACGTTTTCATTGTTTACGTATGGAAATTTCGCTCAACTCCTCCATCGTTATTTTTTATGCTAAATTACTTCTGAATATGCATTGGTTGTTTGCGCGCTTTGCATGTTATACTTACGGACCTACTTTAGAAGGGAATTAAGTGCTATGCGCCACTTTATACTTGAATTTAATATACCTGAATAATTACTTAAAACATTAATCATTTTCATTATAAGCTTGATGCTAATTAGTAGAACGATAAATTCATCGACATTGTTACTTTTCTGCTTACAGATTTCATGAAAAGCCGCAAGCGCACGATCAACGGTTCCACAAAAAATGTGATAGAACCGCCAGAGAAGGTATCACGCAATGCCGGCCAGATACGCAGCTAAACTCAATTTCGAGAATCGGGACCACGAAGGACGTCCACCAGAGGAAGCAGCAACAGAAGAAGATAATGCCGCCGAACGCGAGAACCTGCGAGAGCGAATAGAAAAGCAGCGCTGATAATACGTTTCCTCCGCTTAGTCTGTCCGTTTCATCTTGTTGCACTTTTTGTGCACTCTTTCCGCCTCACTCGCGAAATGTTGTGGTCTCCCGCCTCGTCGAGTAGGCCATTCAGAGCTACGCGCACAACGCGATACGTTCCGAGGCCATCTCCAGCAAAATCTTTCCACTTCGCACTCCGATAGTACTGTGTTTGTCATCTGCTCGCCAGGAGAAGAATGTATTAGTGTACATGACTTTTTCGTTTTTCTTCTCGCTGTATATGGAAGGCAGATTCATGAATTTCTGAAGACGCGAGCAAGGTCCTTTGGCTGTGCCATTCACCTAGATTTATCCGTTTATCTGTTTCAACGGCGTGTTTACATTGCGCGCCAGTGAAAGGAACGATGGAAGGAGCGAGATATCAAAGAAGCGCGACGAAAAAGAAAAGCGACCGAGTTGTGAAACGGGAGGAGAGGTGGGAGCGAAGAAACGCGCGAGGGAAAGAGAGTGAGAGAAGGAAGAGAAAGGAGGAAACCAAGCTAGCGGAGTACCGTTTGCGATTTGGCATGCACGTGAGGAATGCATATACGCGCGGCTGCTCTTCTATCGTTCAAAGCGCAAAGTGCAAATATATAATGAAATTTAGACGATTAAGCTACACTATCTTTCACTAGGCGTTTAGATTTAGCTTTTAAGCAGAGAATATATATTAATGTATTTTTGTCCTTTATTACAAATTGTGTGTTTGCTAACCTATCAACGACGGTTGCGACCTGTTTATATTATATGTTCTCTCGAGCGTTGTCGAGCATACCCTTTCGCGATGCGCGGGAATATTCGAAGAGTATCGAAGATCGTTTTTTCTTTATCGTATTTCGTTCGTCGCGAGGTCAAACTCAAAAGAAAAAAAAGAAATGTCTAATCTCGATGTTAAGCCGATGACTGTGTGCCTTGACTTCACGTCCAGATCTTTGCTTTCTTTCGGGTATTAAAACGATTTTTACGATGTTATCCTGAAAATCGTTTTTTTACTATGTCGAGTAGAGAATATAGTTTTTTAAAGTGTAAAATATGTAAAATAAAAATCTTTTAATGATTAAGGGGACTTTACAGTTTTCGTAATTTTTATAGATAAGAGTGCGAGGAAAAATCAAAAACACGGTCGAAAATTTTTCCGAAAATTCAATATCCAAAGCGGGTTTGGGAAACGAGACAATGTTTCGCTAAAACTCATGCGTGTGTTTCTGTTCACTACTTTGGGTCAAAAAGTTGTCGATACTTTGATGTAAATTTTCGGAAAAATTACACGCCTTGGTCGTCCATAGTCTTTTTGAATTTCACCTCCTGTAAATTATTGACTTTCTTAAGAATATAAATATTTAATCGAAAATTTATTTTTGAAAAAATGGTCTTCGTCTTAAAGAATAACAAGACGAGAAAATGATAAAATATGACAAAGCAGCAGGATAAATAATAAGATCAAAGTTTAAAAATCCTGTTATTGTTCTTACACGTGTATTTTTTGTTTATTTTTGCACATCACCATTAAATATAAATAATTTCAATGATGTAATAAAATTTTATAATAAAAGTGATGAAATTGTACAAATATGCGTTCACTTAACATCCATTTCATTATCAACCATATTACGAATGATCAAAATTGAAATGATGGAAAGAATACAATCTTTCTATAATGAATTGTTAAACTGTTGAAATGTGTTTTCTAACATATTCAATTTTACTATCAATTACACTTGTATAATAAATATTTATCATTATTTAAAACAAACTAATGAATTTACTATTGCTTTTCCGTTAATTTTGCATTACTTCTTGCAAAAGTTCACCCAATGAAAATTTTTTTTACAAGTACTTCACGAGGGGAATCAAAGTGAACGTATGTAAAAAAGAAACTGTTCTCACTTTTTTATTCCAAAAAACATCTGCATAAGTAGTTGAAAAAATATCGCGCTAACTTTTTATTTTACAATCTGTTTCAATTTAAAATTGATTCTGTCACTTTTATGAAAAATTGTTGAAGGCTTCAATAAAATTTATTTAATTTGACCATAAACAAGAATAAATTTCAAAAATTCAAACTTAGTTTTACTTATTTCTGACCCTGCAGTACTTTTGTTTTTTATTTGAGATTAAAATTTAGAAATACGACTTGTGGTTACAATTACTTTTTAATTAAATTTTCATGACGATTGTATGAAAACTGAATACAGTGCCTTTAGTTGAAAATGAACTTTTATAGAGAGATATATTTTTCAAAAAGTTTTCTTAACGAATTTTTTGAAATATACATGCATTGCAAAGTCGTTTTCTGAAGAATAAAGGTAAATACAATTTTTAATATTTTTTATTATAGTTCTTATATTTCAATCTTTTTCATGTGAAAAAATTGTATTTACTATCTCTAAAGAAATAATAGAAAATAAACAAGCAAAAATGTATATCTATGTAACCCTGTGATGTATTAGTATGATCTCAGTAATCGTAACTTAGAGCGTACTTTGTAATGTTTAATTAGATATAGACAAATTAATAAATAACTTAGAAAATATTTTTTGTAAGAAAAAAAGAACCAATAGTAATGTGCGAATGAGCGTGCGAGTCGGAAACTACGAATGAAGATAAACTTTTGCGAGTAAAAAAGGGATAACAGAACACTCAGTGAATTATACGTTGTTTGCAGGTTCAAGTATGAATCTTTTATAAAAATTACGTGTAATAATAGAAATAATATTAAATAAGCATACATAGTATATTTTAAGAGAGTTTTAAAAACTAACATATGTAAGTGAATATGCTATTGTTTATTATAAAATTTATTAAAAAAATATTAAGAAAAAATATTTGTATTTTCTTATTTTCCTTTATTGCCCTTCATCTACATAAAAATCCCACAATCTTTCTAAAAATAATTAGTGAAATTTTTATTCATTAATAGTCCGATTTACTTAAAATTAATCTTTTTCTTTGTAATCGTGTAGTAATCATATTTAGTACAATTGTCTTTCATATTATAAATGTATTATGAGCATTTATTACAAAATTCTAAAGATTTTATTTGACAATGGTTCTTGGGATGGAAAGTTCGTATGGACGTGCAATTAAAAAATCGGTCAACTTTTTATCTCATTGGTTCAAATTTATATTTATTTGTACTGAAGTAATCAAGGTAATTCTGCCATTCAAATTTCGCAACCTTGTTCATACTACATAGTAAAACTCAATTATAGATATAGGTGTATAGCTTCAAAATGTAAAAAGAATATATAAATATCTTTTCTATTTAATTATAAAAGAATTCATCCAAAAAGTGGCTAATTCATCAAGTTCTTTTATGTAGCTTAGCAAAGCTTATTTCATTTTTGAAATATCTAAATTTGTAATTCTAGTAAAAGAGACTGTATTTTGAACATATGATGAAAAACCGTCAAATTTTAAAGCTTTATATTTTGCTATTTTAATTTTAATTAAATTATTTTTAGTGACCTTATGCATATTTAAAAATATTAATAATTAGATATGTCGAATAATCACATTGAATCTCTTATAATTTAGCATTTATAATTTTAAGATAACGTCAGAAGAAGAAAAAGCTTATTATTAATTGTAATGTAAGTGAAATGAATAAATTTTTCACACACATACTGATATGCGCATATACTATAAAAAATTACATTAAATTTAATGTACTTACTGGAAGCAGACTTTCATTAAAGTAAATTTTTATTTATTTTCAAATTAACTTAATTTTAATGGTTCTCAATGAAATTTTACTTCTAGCAAGTACATTATAAAATTAAATATAATTTTGTATATAATGTCATATATACATATGACTTTCATGTTTTTTTTTTTGAAGATTTTAGAAGTCTAGTCTTTAATTTGTACTAATATAAATTTTCTAATATGATGATTTATAAATCGGCTTTAACATTTGAAAATACGATGGGTATGCTGTATTAAAAAAGGACTATTTAATTTTGAGTAAAAAAATTATCCCATTAAATGGAGTTAATATGTGTACGCCAAACAGAGTAGACGTGTTTCTGTTTACTCCCGGTTTATAGACAGTGCGATAAGTATACTAGTAGAAATATAATTAATAAGTATACTAGTGGAAAAATAATTAATAAAATAATAAGAATAAATAAATAAATACATAAATAAAACATATATCGTCTAGCAGTCATAGAGAGAACACCTGGTGCATGCACGTACAGTGTATACACGTATTTGTGCGATTAGTGTGTGTGTGTGTATGTGCGAAGCCTTGTTGTGTTGTGTCAGAATTTAAAGTGCTGTAGCCGTTTTTCTGTTTCCTGTTTACGTTTCTCAATATGCATCGTTCAAATTTATCGCAACTGAAAACGAAAACGAAAAATAATAATTCGTTGAAATGTAATTTTTCACGTTGCAAGATTACTTCGCCTCACTATATCTCGTGTAGTATATGCAATGTGAAATACCACAAAGAATGTGCTAAGGCCGCCAAAAGTGCAATAACCCAGCTATCCGACACGGAAATTACCGTTGTATGCTACAATTGTACGAAGAGTATGACTGAGTTGAGTAAGTCCCTCAACCAATCCAAGCGACAACAACCATCTGCAATACCAGCGTCGGCGCACAATCCTCCTGATGATAATAGCAATAGCTGTTTTAACTTTTCATCGTTTAATTTGTTCCCACACGATTCGAACAACGCCTTAGAGAGAACTGGTTGCTCCAGCCCCAACCTTTCGGCTTCCGCAGCTTGCGTTCAGGACAACCTCAACGGAATTATTCAATCAGCTATAGAGTCCACGTTACAACGGAGTCTTAATTCACACATAGAATCCATCAGATTATCCATCTCAAAGGATATGGCTGTAATCCGGGATAAGTTGGTTTCGCTCGAGAGTAAACTCGACAGTCTTGAAAAGGACGTCTCTGACTGTCGTACTCGTCTTGATACCTCCAGCCCGCTTTCTGAACACGCTTTTACATCATGTCCGGTCGATATTCTATACAATGAATTCAAGGACATCGACCGCAGAGCAAACAACCTGATCCTCACAGGTGTAGTTGAACACTCGCACAGCTCCTCATCGGATCTTTCTCAACCGTCTGATTTCGACCGCGTAAGGCACATAGTCGAGGAAGTTTTCTCCAAGGCAAATGAACCCGTACCCACCATCACCGAAGGCAGAATCAAACGTTTAGGAAAGGCGACGGCAAACATAACGCGGCGCGCACTTGTTCAACTGGCCTCGAAGGATCAGGTCTTCACCGTACTATCGAACAGTCGGTTCCTACCATCAGGAGTCAGAGCTAGCACAGATAAAACCCCGAAGCAGAGAGAGTACCTACGCAACTTGAGCAGCAACGTCGCCAAGCACAATTCTTGTCATTCAAACGACCAACTACGCGTAAGATATAGGCATGGTGTTCCATCTGCTGTTGATGTTAACGGCCGCATTCGTGACCCTAAAAATTTTTTAAAACTAGCTCGCCAGGCATAATTGTCTACTATCAGAATGTTAGAAGTCTGCGGGCGAAGTTCAACTCCTTCAAACAAAACCTTGCACTGTGTACCACACCACCCGACGTAATTATTCTTACGGAGACTTGGCTATCAACGTCCGATCATACATATGCATATAATTTAGACGGATACATAATCTATCGCGCTGATCGTGACCCTGCTCTATCAGCGTGCTCAAAAGGAGGTGGTGTCCTAATTGCCGTCAAGAATCATTTGAATAGCACCCGCATATTATTGCCGCATGGACCAGTGGAGCAACTTTTCATTAGATTGACTCTTTCTTCGATCAGCATTATTTTTGGGGGAGTCTACTTGCCACCGTGCTGTTCTCAAGAGCTGTTTCGACAACATGTACAAACTATCGAAAAAGTTGCGTCCGAAAATGCGGGGTGTCGTCTAGCTCTTTTTGGTGATTATAACCTCCCCAATGTCCTCTGGACTAATGATCCTCTTGACTTCCGAATTCATCGGTATGCCGCTCCTACTACCATCGAAATGGCGACATATATGCGTGACTCTTTATCACATCTCGATCTAGTACAACGACACCCAATCCTGTGTGCCGACAAAAACTACACACTAGATCTATTTTTCACTAACCTGGACCGGATTGCTGCTCTTCAGCCCTCAGATATTCTATCTAAAGTCGATCCTCATCACCCTCCTTCAGTGTTTCAAATTGACCACCA
>JAWWEQ010000027.1:10295137-10353893 GCA_035583055.1 Torymus tubicola | reverse complement strand
ATAAAATTTAGTAAAATCAGAAAGCCCTTCCCGGGGCCCCCAGCTTGATACGGCACTCACCGCTCATGCTACCTTAAATTACTATAAATTTTATGATAGGTAGAGTATACAATAAGGACAGATTTTTTATGAAAAGAAAATATTATTTATTAATCGCATTTAAATAATGTTTAGATGATTTCTTATTCAGTACATATTATCATTATGCATACAATAACAACCATCAAATAAAAGTAACAATTTACAGCAAAATGTACAAATTTTCAGAAATAGTTTACACAATTTTCAACTATACAAGCCACAGAGTGGATCATTTTTTTAATGTACCGCGTGGGCAACTCGTCTCTGTTTCTTTAATTATCTCCCTCTCTTTCTCCCTCGCTCTCTCTTTCGTTCACACTTTTTGTCTAACATCCATTTACATACATATTGCACCAAATATCGTTGTTTACTTTTTTGGACTTTTGCAATCTTTAACATACATACTATTGAATTAAAATGGAATTGCAATCGAAAATAGAAGAACAAATATAAATGTCATTCTTTTGGCAGGAGTACTCTTGCAGTCGTGATATTTAATGGAAAATTTAACGGGAAATGTTTTCAGAGACGATTGCTTTCGAAAGACTGGTTAATTTACAGCAAGATCCGTGCTGCATGTCCTATTACTCGAGGTCTATATCATTGTGATATTGATTGTATATTTTACAATCTTACAGTGAATAGAATCTTATACAAAATTTATGCACAGAAACTTACAAAATATTACAATGAAACATTATGAAGTTCATGATTGTATTGAGATCGTATAAATAACTTAGGAGCAATATTCATTTAATAACATTAGTTATATTAAAAGTATTTCTAAATACTTTTTATACGTTATCTATAAAATTGTAAGCTATACAATCTAATATTGTTGATATTTGACTCATTTTACATAACTTTACCACCATACTGTAACGTGACGCTCATAAACGTTAAATACACAAAGATTAAACAACATAGAAATAAGACTCTTGTATAAATATTTTTATCGCAAAAAGACCAAAAAAGTAAAATTAATTCATTGACTTTAATACAAATCTAACTATTTTGTTTCCTGTCAAATTTACATGTAATGATAAATGATAATAATGACTAAATATTTTAAATACAAAAGTATTTTAAGTTCTTAATACTAAATAATGTGTTTCAGTAAAATTGGCAGGAATCAATATAGTAAATACATTAAATATACAAATAAACATTCAAAGTATTACATAAAACAGAATAAACGAAATCTTAAATAGTTTGTTCGCGTGTCTGTATTTCATACTGGAATTATTGTTACATAAATTTTATTTTTATTTTTTACGTGAATTATAAATCCGTACTTTTTAATGGTTGTAAAAATCAATTTTTACATTTCTTTTTAAAGAAAGAAGATAAAAATTAATTTTATAGTTCTTAATTTTAAAGAAATGAAAATTAAAATTTATGTAACAAATAGTTTAAATGAAAATTTGGCGTGAAGAAGTTATTATAAAAAATAACTTCTATAGACTTGTTTGTTCAACTGTTTTCTTAAAAAAATTGATCATACAAATTATAATTCTTCGGACGGGTCTGTACGAAGATAAAAATATGTTTTAACCATTGTTTTCATTAATTTCACAGCACTTTGCGACACTCACACAAAGGTAAGTGGCTAATCTGGCTCGAATGATAACATTAGAAATGGCCTCAAGACACCAAAAATCTATGAAATTACATAATCTTGCTTCTCAATTATTCATTGTATCTTAATAAGGCTTTTTCGATGTCCTACACTTGTATCGTTCTTATTACCTGTGTGAAAATTTCCTTGCTTACTCTTGTTTTGTGTACGTTTGATAGATTAGCCCTGACGACTAGCTTCGAAAGGATCGAGTCATAAACAGTGCAATAATTTGTCTTCATCTACAAAACCTACAGTCAGTTATTTTAAATATACTTTTCGCCAGAAAGCATTTCGTTGATCTATCTTATACTTTTTGACGCACATCGCTTATATTTCTCGTACATTCTATATAGCAGTTAATATCTAAATATTATAACTGTATCATATACATCGTGTGCATGTTGCACAGTTTATCAATCAATCTTTCCAGATAGATTATCTACATCTAATTATACATAATTATTACATTTTATATATAATATATGAAGTTCCAAACTTCATCGCATTTCATTGAATCTTTACATGTATATATATATACAATAGTATACCAACGTTCAATCCATGTCATAAAGAATTTCTAACTTTCATAAAATTTTCTTCATAGTACGGATTTCCGTCAGTTTATATAGATGTATATTAACATGTACCCTTTGTATTGAAAATGTTTTCGTGTCATGTTTGGCTAATCAGACTGTACTTTACAAACTGTACAATAGAGCACAGTAATCAAAGAAGTAGTTTTAATAATTTCAGCAAAATTAATTATAAGCATAGACCAATGAATTGATTTTCACTTACTGTACAATCTATTCAAATAAACACAGAACTATCACAACTATGCATCATTCGCTTTGAATGTTGTTCCATTTTTATTTTAATAACATTTTATCAGTCGCTTGCATCATTCCAAGCAAAATAACAATTAGATCATCGATTGACAATCGAAAATGATAAAGAATTTTCATTCATAAATTCAAAAAAGAATCCATATTTATTAATAAATAAAGCTGACGCGCTTGAACTATAAAATAAAAGTTGTTTATAAATTTAACAATTTAACGCCAATTTTTTTTACGTCATACGAAGTTATGAATGATTTTTTGTAAATTAATGTGGAAATTTTCTAGAAAAAAAACGACATTTAATTTTTTGCTAGTAAAATTACTTATGCATACTTTGGAAACAACCTAAGATTTTTTCATTTTCAGCATCACACTTTCAAGCTATCTCTAGTTCGAAAATTGATTATTCTATGAGTTCTGTGTAGGTTTTTTAAATTATAACATTAATAAGCAGTACAAGAACAAAAATTAAAAATACTGCTTAAGATAAACTGTAAATAAATGAAAAAATTTAGAAATATTGAATAGTCTCAAATAAGAGAAATTAATATAAAATAGTGCATAAATTAATATTTAAAGTTTTTAACGTGAATTTAACTTATTAAATTATTAATAAATAATTCACAATTTTTTTAAATTGCGAAAGGATATATTCCTAAAGAAAAGAAATATGTCACTGGGGAAATAGCTCAAACATAAAAATATGTTTAATTAATCAAGTTATTTTCATAATTTTATGCAATGATTTTTTATTCGCATTCTTTAAAATTTATGCTCATACTGCTTGTTAGTTAGAAAACGTATAAGAAAAAATATTGGACAAATTTGTAAATATTAAAAAGACAGAGTCGGTTGGAAGTTTCAGCCTGGAGTATACATCATTCGAGTTAGAAAACTTATATTGGTATTTAAGTTGGCACGATAAGTCTTTAGAACTGAAAAGTCGATCTCCAAAGTATGAACGATTGAGAAAGTACAACAGAAGTATTCTCCGTTAATGAAAAGAATGCACGGTCCTCTTTTCATCTCGCGCGTCGAGCGAGCCAAAAGTGGTACCATATTGTTAATATCTCATAAATAAGCATCCCTTGCAGTCGCGAGGCGTAAACAAACAAACATTGACGTCGTGGTGCTAAGCAGCAGCGGCGCCTCTGTCGTAATCCCCAGTGCTCTGCCGGAGTAACCACCACCCACCGCCGCCTCCGTCGCCGTGAGAAGGGATGAAGTAAAGTCGGGTTTACGTAACTCTGGATCTTATTTCGCGTGCGGCAGATGGGTAGGTGGTATCGATCCGAGTGACGTTTCGCGTGCGCCACCGCCGCCGCGTCCGCTTCCGGGCGAGTCGACGTGGACACTCGCAGCCGGCGTCGAGCGCGCGCGCGGATCCTGACCAGCGATCCGTCGAGACGCGCGGGCTCTTTCCAGAGAGAACAAAACTCCGCGCGGGAGTTCCAAGACAGTCTTTTGAGTGCGGCGTCCGTCGAGGCGACGTTTTACATCCCGACAGCGCGAACTTGGTTTCTCAGTCCTTGAGAGTCTGGAAGCTACCCTATTAACCCTTCGAGTGGACGTTCGTCTTCTGTGCCTTTTTCTTGCGGGCGGCCAACATGTCGTAGAAGGGATTGTGCGATATACTTTGCCTGGAAATTTATCTTATATTAATCAACTTTTTAATTAAATTTATAATATCTTATAAAAACAAATTTAATCTTTTTTAAATTTATCTAGGTTATTATTCTTTTATTTCTAATTTGCGATTAAGAATGAAATACTCACGTCACGCATTTTATCCATTCGTCTTTTTCTTCACTAGTCGCTGCAGACATTCTATAAACTGTATGCTTGCCTGAAAGTGAATAGAGAAATATTAGCCACTGCAAGACATGGAGGTGCTTTTAAAATGCTATATTAGCAAATAGAGGTATTGCAATTTTCTTATAATATTTAGCGTAAAGAAAACGGCAATGAAAGAATGATTTTAAGAGAAGAGATATTAATGTGCACCTTCGACGACTTTTCCCTCGCTGTCCGTCTTGCATGCCTTGATGAACTCGGTACCAGCAGCGTAGAGCTCGAAGCAGTGCGGCTTGTTTCTATCTTGGACCTCCCTGACCTGGATGTTCTCCAGTGGAATGATGCCGCGGGGCTCCTTGTCCGTGGTGTACTCGAAGTAGTAGAGGCAATTGTCGTTGAGGATGAACCAGCGCCTCTTCCAGCTCTTGTAGCGTCCACCTAGGGGTCGGCGTCAAGGCGCGACAGAAAAAGCGAGGCAACGATTAGCGATCGGGGGTCCGATTGGAGGCGCGGGCACAACTAGGTCCGGCTCCGCTACACGGAGCCGTTCGTTTAATTATTATTTACCTGCTGTCTCCGGCAGATCAGCAGTTGGTACAAAGCGGCATAGAATAAAGAATACAAACATGGTTTTAGATCACATTCGCTACCAGACACAAAACATTAAAAGAGAGAGAAAAAAGTAAGAGGCGAGGGTGGGCTAGGAAATGAGATGAGCGTGAGCGAAAATGAGAATGAGGAGGCGATATGCTACTTTCGGACGCCGGGGCTTAAAAGAGAGAGAGAGAGAGAGAGAGAGGAGAGGGAACGTGCGGTTTATTCGGGCATGCCCGCGACGAAGCGCAAACAAGCTGCTGAGAAAATAGTTATACCGCTGACCCGAATTTGCGCCGGGAGCGCGCACACCGGCTGTTATGTGCGAAAATTCCCAGACGGGAGAATTCTTTTATTTTTTGCCAACGCAAAATATCTAATCTCGCCTTTTCACTTACTCTGCATTCCACGGCAGATGCTCTACATTTCGTGTGTAGAAAGTGATTGAATAATCAATAGAATTACGGTATAACTTTATGCGATGAAAAATAAGGCAGTTTTATGATACAATCTTGAATCAACTGTTTTCTCAGCAAATCGTTAAATTTTTAACAAGGCTAAATGTCCTAGATTTGCACGCAACTTTTATTTTAAAACACTAAGCACATAAGCGCGACACAGATATAGATTTTCTTTCTCAAGCTTTAAAGCACGGACAAATAGCTGCAACTAGAACATTTGCCTTTCACCGAGATCATACAAGAAATGGTTAATTTAAATTTTTCTAAATTTTATTACCATACACCTCAATGCACTGTTTGAAATTACGTATGAAAATGTAGTGTTAATTAATAATGTGAAGGAGCTTGGTGTAAATGTGGTGCGGTGAAGATGAAACTACGTACGACTCTAGAAATAATGTTAGTGAAAATGATGATCAGTACAAATTTTAAGCTACGTTGACTCACGTCCACAATATTCATAATCACTTTATCAGGCCAATAAATGTTTTTGTTTTAACTAATAAACTATCTCTGATTTGTTAAATTAAAATTTTTTAAATTAATGGAAAAAAAAATAAAATAAAATTTGAATTGTAATTGAAAACATAAAAGCATGCAATATTTTGAAAAATAAAAAAGTGTTATTCCGACGAATTTCTTGTCAAGATTTTGAACAAGGCAAATAAAATGCATCACGTTGATTGCAATTTGCAACGTTTCTTAAAAATTCCAAATATGAACGTATGACTTTTTATAGGAACTCTTGAATGTTAAATATTGTACTGGAAAGAAAGTTGGTAACATCGTACGCGAGAGCTACTTTAAACTTGGAAGTCTACATTTAGAGCAACTTATTCCGAAACTTTCTTCGCTAATATCATTTTTTCTCCGTCAAAAATTATTTCACAAGCATTAATACTCCATAAAAAATACCATTGATTTTACGGATGAATGTCATAAAAAGTTTATCGCTTCTATTAGCGACTAATCAAATGTTACCAAATTTGCCGACCAGTTTAGAGGCATTATGAAACGTTATATGTGAAAAGTCAGCAGTATGAAAGGATTCGCGAATGAAAAAAAAAATAAAAGAGAGAAAGAGATAAAAAAAAGTAAGTATTGAGTTGGTATGAGTTTTATCACCTTGCTTCCAGAGCCAGCCCTCCTTGTCGGGATTGAAGAAGGTGTGCATCAGATCGTTGCCATCGTCCTCTGGTATCTTGAAGGGTTCGGTTTTGATGCTCTCGTAAAGACTCTGCAACGCACAGAAAAGGGAAAATTTTATTATCCAAATGTTGGAGCGAGCGGGCGTTTTCCCCGCTCACTCTCTCTCTCTAGCTTTTGAAAGAGTTTAATATGGGGCGCCGCCAGGAAAGTAAGTCAACGCGAGCGCGAACTCTCTGAGGGTCGTCGTTGGGGTGGGGGCGCGACGATAAACTGCTGCATTTAACCTGGGCAATTTTGTGAAATCCACTTTTAATCTTACATACACGCCCAGCTCCATTTTACTCTGCGATATTGCATATGAATGTACATAAGCAGAAAAATGTAAAAATGCAAGGAAATTTAATTGAAAACCCGACTTGACGGTACGCTTTGCAAATAATCATTCTCTTAAGTTATCTATAAATAAAAGGTCTTGTCTAATTTTTAATCATATCATTAAACTACATGTAAGTAAAACTGCGTTTATTATCCTTGATAAGAATTTGTCCTATTGTTATACTTAACAGGTAGGATGAAAATTGTCCCTGCATAAAAATGAAGCAAAAAGTGTCAAGTAACCTCGTTTAAAAATGACGTTTAAAAGTCCATTCATCGTGATTAAAAATAATCAGCGTTAAACATCAATAAAGACGACCATGGCAGTGGCATCATTACTAAATAAAAGTTATATATTATAGCCTTTAGATTATTTAAGATCGAGCTAAAGATTAATCATAAAATTTTAATTTTTACTATACAATAATAACAAGTATAATAAAAAATACTAATTCTCATAAAACTGCGAAATATAGAAAGTGAAAATATTACGATGCAATTAGAGTAAAAAATATATAGTGAGATTTCTATGGAAAAAATAATGATGAAATATCACTCGCATAATTTCAGTTATTAAACCATCCAACTATTTTTAATAAAAGAAATTATTAAATTAAATATTATCTTGTTATTAATTTATTCAATTGTCAAGTTGAAATATTTTTATAATATAGTAATTACAAAAACAGTTTTTTTAATTTAAGAAAATAAATATTATTTAACAATTCTGTTATTGAATTTAAATAATATATTTATTAGTATAAATTTTGTTTAGTCGAGTTTAAATTTCTGAATTTTAAATAATGCGTCTCAAATTAAGCCTATTAAGTTTTCACCGTTTAATACTATTAGTACACTTGAAACTGGGATAATTCGATAAATCTACTTTCGGAATCCTGTTTATTGTTTTAACTACTGACGCCTTATTGCTGAAATATCTATTTGAAAGACGCACACCGTCAGATATTTTATAAAAATATTTCAAAAATAAATTCTACTTCATTCATATACTCTGCTCAATGAAAATAGTGACGTACTAAGAAAACAATGTATCTATTTCGTAGATTTTTCCTTAATGTTTTATCCGCATTTAAACGATTGCGTATATTTTTACCAAGTAAATGACGTCATAATAGAAAAATTGTATCATCAAAAAGATTTTTACCTACTATACATAAGTTAAATGTAATTACGGAAATATTCTTTTGATAATTTATTACATGTTATGTAAATTATTTATTCATTTGAAATGTTAAATTTTGATGAACTATAACCTTGAAGAAATTGTATTACTAAGTAAGTGTGTTGTCTCGCATAAATTACATACAAAATATCTAGAAACTCCAGTAAAAATACCGATTCACGAAGATCTATTTTAAAAATTAGCATCCAAATAGCTGGTAAGTAAAATCTTTATGTCATCGATCATACAATCTATAGCTCTTAGTTCTTGTTTTTTTTGTGCAAAACGTTACGATATTGATAAATGAAACTCGATTGCTGAGCCACGGAAGTACTTGCACGTTTGCTTCTCTGCGCATCTTATGCTGAAGGTGTTCTAATGTTTTGGCCTTTTGCCAATTTATTCCCAATTGAATTTTCCCAAAATCAATACAGATTATTTTATCGAAATAGCCTTGAATAAATACGTTGCGTTTTTGTTATCGATATTTATTGTTTCAAAATTAGTCTTAGTTGCTTTTATTTTCTATTTCTCAGGCAAATATTATGTTTCAAAGAAAAGAATAAATTTAATTTATATATGTAGATAAAAACCACCAAAGTCTACGAAAATATATTGAAAATCGAAATAAAGTTAAACAATGACAACAATCAGCCCCGACGTGCCATAATAACAATAATATTATGAATCGTAATATAGCCACGTGAAATGTGTATATTGAAAAAGAGTGCGAAATGAAATGCAATGAAATAATCTTTTTTATCTTTAATTAATACATCGACTCGTCACACGACACGCAAAAACGAAATATTTATCAAAATGTGTCGCCGACATTTTTTATCCGATTAATAAACGCATGTATACGGAAAAAGAGCCAGGCGTACGAGCGCGCTCGTGAAAAGGCTCGTAATGGCAGGGAGAGGCGCGTACTCGCATTTGATACATATCGCGAATATATATGTATTGAAAGCTACGTACGCTAAAGGTTTTTCCGGAGCCCCACACAGACTATTCAGCTGCGCATATATAGCACCTTCGATTCTGGAGCAAACACGATAAATCTCGGGGGATTCGCGAGCGCGCGCGGAGGGCTCTGCAAATTTGCCCCGGTTTGCGCGCGTCATCTGCATGCGCACGCGCGCCCTACTAGAGTCCTCGCACTCGTATATGCAGTCGCCGTCGTCGTTGCCGCCGTCTTTGTACGTATCTCCGCGCTTTTTTCGACCCGCTTTAATTTTTCCCGTCCGCGTTTACCTGTGGCACTTTTGCAAGATTAGTTTTCTTTCGATACACTAGCTATATAGCGCCACCGTCGTTCACCGAGTCTTTGTTTAAGAGACCCTCTTTCTCCGCGCTTGTCTTTCCGCGCGAGCTTTTTCCCCACCCGTTTCATTCCATTAATGGCCGTTTTCCACGATATTAGAAGCGTCGAAAGACGGAGGAAACTTTTTTGGTTTTCACTCGCCGATTCGTGCTACATCCTTTGATGTCTATATATAATACACGTGGCGTGTAAGAGCTAGAAGTAGATTGACGCGCACACGATACGTAATCCGGCGTGATAATTTATTATTTTTAGCAAAGCTAGAGCGCGACTGATGTCGGAGGCGCGGGTATACACGTCGCGTGCGTTCACCTGTCGAACGGGCGCATCGGGTTTCGCGCGAAGAGCCGCCGCTGCGAACGCCGAGGAATGCCTGCGGCGGCGGGAGAAATAAAAGAGGGGCTCACCACAAGCAGCTCCCTGGGAAGATCGCCGCCGTTGTTGATGCCGCGATTCATATTGATGAACTGCTCGACGCTCGGCTTGTCCTTGACGCTCGGGTTGTGGAGCGACGTGTTGAGCATGATGATGGCGAAGCTGAGGACGTAGCAGGTGTCGGTGTTGGTGAAGATGTTGGTGTTGAGCTGGCAGTACCTCTGGGCGAAGCACTCCATCATGCGGTCGATCTTCTGCGCCTCGCCGGGCAGCCGGAACGACCAGAGGAACTGGCGCAGCGCCTGCACGAGGATGAGGTCGGTGAAGTCGTGGAGCTCGACGAAGGCGCGCAGTACGCGCTCGTTGAACTCGTTGCGCTCGCCGAGGTAGTCGCCGATCGCCGTCTTATTCAGGCCCTCGCCCTTGTACAGGAACTGGGCGACGTCGTCCGGGCTGTTGCTCAGCAGGCTGTGCTCGATCAGGTACTCGATGCCCTTCTTCGGGTCCATGTTGAACTTCTTCCGGCCGATGGACGTCTGCTTCGCCTTGTTGGACGGCTTGGACTCGTCGGCCGCGAGGTTGCCGCCCTCCATCGCCTCCATCTCCGCCACGACCTCGCCGAGTTCATCTTTCAGTTGCTGCAAGCAAATTCAAAGCGCACATTAGCCCGCGAGAATTGCAGAGGGCACATGGATGAAATTTTTATGGCCGTGCCGGCGGAGCTCATCGCCGCATTCGAATGACCTAATTCACCCTCGGCTGCGGCTATATTATATATGGCATCGTGGTTTAGGAAAAATAGTGGGGCTTCGAAATAAAATTTCTCGGTTAAAAGCGGTCTGAAAAAGGAAGGGGCTGTGAAATATATCGCCGCTATGAATACCCCGAGCTTTAAATAATTTTTACCTAAAAAAAGAAGAGTAGCCAACATTTCTTCAATTACAAAACGCTTCGAATGCAGTCTTAAGAAGCGCAGTTTATGCCTCTCATCCCCCCGTTCCTTCGATCATAAAAGAAAGCACTTTCATAACCGGCGAGTGCATCTTAAAGCGAAAGAAAAAAGAAGGAACGAAATTGCCAACATAAACAAAAGCCACCGTCGTACATAAACAAAGCATTAATGCAAATTCCCGTGGCTGACGTCGTAAAGGCGAGCGGCGCGGAAAGAAAAGCGAGACGGCTAGCCTGTACGCATACTACTCTCGTACGCGAATCGCGAAGCCGTTTTGATCGTTATTGCAGCGCCGCTCTGCGCGCGATCTGCATCGAAACAATTGGTACGACCTTAAAGCGCAAAGGTTCAGCTCGCTCGACGGCGGCGCACGAGCTTTAATTAAGGCACAGCGGAAGCCCCATTAAAGTTCGAATTAATTCCGCTGCCTCGTACGCATACACGCGTGTGCTATAACGAGGTAAAACTTCTGGACCGTCGATATTATAACTCGCGTGATTTTCGGGAGCGAGGTATTTGCACTCGTTGCGTTTAGCCCGGCGACCGTTGAAGTTTAGAAAAAGAGAGGGCCTCGTTGAAAAAATTTACGAATACATATGTATATGTGTGTGTATAAGAATGCCTATATATATAACGTTGTTCCGTATTCGGGATAAACTTTCGTTAACTCCATAACAGGATAACATATCAAGTTGCTAATAGCGTTCGATCCACTTAAAACTTTACGCCGCATTCAATTTGGGAATTTAATAAATGTTGCAGAGAGTTGGAAGGTAAACGCGCTTTGATTTTCCACGGTGCAACATTAGTTAGATAAACTAATAATTATCAACCGAATTATCAACGTAAACTTCGTCATAACCAGAGGCCGTGCGCGCGCGTCGTTCGCTAAAATAATTTCGTAAATTATTAGAGACGCGATGAATATTAATCACGTTTTTAGTAAAATAGCATTAAAACAAACGGGAGGCATGATAAAAGCTGACAAAGGCCATTACTCGATGTATATACACACGTATATATTTTAATTAAATGTCCCCGTGTTCAGAATTATTCGACTCTTAAGAGGGAAACAAATGAATGTCTGCAAAAGAACGACACCGACGAGGATACGAGCTTTGTAGGTCGAGAAATCTCTTTTGCGATTTTGACGGGGGAAGAAGAGAACCCCGGTGGACTAGCACTGCCGGAACTTTTTACAGGGCGCACGGCATTCTTTCCCTTCCGGGTAAATCCACTTGGCCGGATAGCTTGAAAAAGATTTACGCGGACGGCCGGCCGACGGAGCTCGACTTTTGCGGGTTTCCCGACTCCTAAGACGCGGCAGTGGCGGCGGTTCCTTTCTCTCTTGGTAAGAATGTAGAGGTGTGTGTGTATATATATATATAGGGTAGAGCCCAGTGAGAGCGGCACGTGGGCGAGGGCATAACCGTATATCTAGTTAACGCGCGCCAAGGTGGACGAAATCACGCGATATAAAGCGCTACGCTCCCTCATTTAGTTACATGGCCTTTTCTTTAAGAATCATTTCAGGCCACGTGTCTCGAAAAAATATCCCATCTTACAAACAATAGTCTCTTTATTGAAAGTCTGTACATTTCAATCATAAGTCTTTCAATAAAGGAAGTGGATCGTTTACATAAGTATTTGCGTATTCGTAAATTAATTTTAAGGTGGTTAATGGATTTTCTTGGCAAAAACGTTTCGTTTTAATGAGACAGTGATGACGAAAAATGTAATTTCACTATCAAGATCAATGTTAATGGTAAAATTTTGGCAAATCGATACCTTCGCTTGTGACGTAATAATTTTAAATGTTGGCAACTGTTTTATAATCGAAAAGTTTAAATGGTATAACCAGGATCTAAATAAATAATATACATAACAAAATACTTTAATGTAATGAAAACCAGTAAGTAATTATTTATAATTTAATATTAATTTTACAAAAAAAAAGAAGATTTCAAATGAAAATGATAAATTACTAAAACAATGACAAAAAAATATTCAGTGGCAATATCAGGGCAAACCAAAAAGAAGCAGGGTAACAATAAAACTTACAACGCTAAATACATTAAAAGCGGATTATTTCGGTACATTGAAATATGAGATTAACATCAATAAACCATGTGAGTTACAGGTGTTTTGAGACGAGAGTTGATATTTAACAGTTTCAACGTCCATAAGATAAAATGTGTAATTCAGACCATGCATAAATCATGTAGCTTGATGTGCTTTTAATAAAACGTGAGTTTTACACGCAGTGCTTTTTCTTCTACTTGTTTCTCGTAAAAGTCCAGCGTGCCTAATATGTCCTCTGCGTCTACAAGTATATGGGCCATTTCTCGAATTAAAATCGTAAAAAAATCTGCTTTGCTAACGTAATTTTTGAAATAATACGGTACCGCACCCATACTTTCCCCCTCTTTCTCGAAAGATGCATGTCATTCTGAATGTTTGTTTTCCGCGTGTTAGGTCACCCTCTTGGGGATTATGTGTGTGTGTGTTTTGACACCGGGGCAATGCAGAAAACGGCTCAATAAGCTACGGTTCTGAGTACTGTGAAAAATCAAATTCAATGCATGGATGTGGAGAATCGGGGTTGATACCTATTGTACGGTAGCAAAGCGAATCGTAGGCTGCAGATGGCCTACACAAAATGTTATTTTTCAACTTTTAATGTCATTTTCCGTGTCGTCCATGACTGTTGCCAACTTTTTTTGAAAAATTACAAATTTACAAAATTATATTTAAAAAATTTATCAATAAATCATAGATGACTGCATATTGTAATATTTAGTAAAAGATAAAAATTAATGTATTTTAGTTAAATTTTGTAGAATTTAACAACAGTTTATCAGCATTTATAATACGATTTTTACTTATTGCCAGTTATAAAATGTCGATATCTTCATATTTTCAACACAGTAAGTGGTATAAACATAACGACATAATACCAACGTTAACAGTTACATGATTAAGGCTCATTTTTCTCACGTCACAGCGCAAGAACAACACAAACCGTCATAAAAGAAAAATACAAGTCTACGCGACAGCTGGATTCGAAAGCTCAATAGACAGGCACGTTGGAGTCAATTTTTCATTTGGTCTTATCGATCGTCTTGTTCGATTCCGCCTTTTCACGGTTCCGCGTGTTCTGCGACGACCGCGCCCTTTTATAGGCCGGTGAACCTTCTCTCTCTCTCTCTCTCTCTCTCTCTCTCTCTCTCTCTCTCTCTCTCTCTCTCTCTCCTCTCTCTCTGTCGTTCCGCTCTTTCCCTCGAGGGACGAAACACAGCGCGGCTTAGTTCATTTCGCAGCGGATACCCGAACGAGTTATGGTCGACACGCGGTCCCCGTATAGCTTTCGGAGTACACAGACTTCTCATGCCGCTCGTTTCGCCTGCTGAATGCTAAGAAGCAGCGGTGGGTTATAGAGCCCGCGAGAGCTCGAATCCAACAGGGCTACTGCGTGCGTAGCCTCTCGAATTTATGATTTAGCGAATCGCGCCCGCGTATGCGTACTACCGTCTTCCGGCTCCGGGAGGGCCAGAGACTTGGGAGCATAACGCGTGTATTTTCGTCTGTTTTTGGTGGTGTATGATTAAACAAGATAGGACGTTTCTTTTTTGTAACGCTTCAGAGCTTTTACGAGTTCATATCGTGGTATATATATATATAAATTTTGTCTGATTTGAATAATTTTTTACTTGCTTATTCCCCTTTTCCCTCTCGACTGCCTTGAGTAATGATATAGCTGTATGATAAAAATGAATTTGAAATTTGAACTTGTTTACAATTTTTTTTTTAGTTACTAAACGTAGAAAAAAGAGTGTAAGTTTTTTAAAATTCAAAACTAATTTATATGCAATATGATGTATCGGCTGCGATAGGTGACGCTGCATCAATATTCAGGCAGTGTCAGTGCTCAAGTATAGTGTACATCGAAGTATTTTCGATATGCTATAAAATATATATATACTATAGGCGTCGCTGCTATCCAGTTTTCAATGCAAGATTTTATCTTTCCATCGGCGTTTCTGCAGTTTCCCGATCGAAAGAGATATTTTCCAAATTTAATTTACGATTTTTTGGAATGTCTCAATTTGATGGATACACTCACCTGCATTCGATACATACTTTAAATTTAGCGTTTAAACAAAAAAACGGTGCATACACGGAAAGAAATACTTGAATAAAAATTAGGGATAGACTCGCAAGTCAACCATTTTTTGATATTTTATTCAAGTATTTCTCTCCATGTACGTAATTTGCTTTTTAATTTCACGCGACACTATGCAAGTGCGGATGCATAGGATATATATATATGACGCTACATGCATAAAAATGTTTGCAAAAATCATAAAATCCGCTTTAAAAGGAAATTAATTTGTTTTTACCGCGATATTGCTTTACCGCGCGTAATGAATGTTTGTATAAAGCGATTGCATACAAAGAGAAAGAGAGAAGGTTAAACAAAAGCCACGCTACATAATGACCAGCACGACGACAAGCTCGTAAAGGTAACGAAATTTTAATAGCTCGACACACTGCATATTATACACATCAGTGTGTGGACGGTGGCAGAGGCACGCGCGCATGCATGCATGTACGTACACACATGGGCGACAGACGAGGACGCGCGACCCGTATTTTTTGATGTAATAACCGCGCAGGCGCTCGATGGAATGCGAAATAATAAGTAGAGAGAGAGACAGAGAGAGAGATGCATGGTCGGTGCTCGCTCAAGCAGAGAGTATGTATGCAAAGACGCCGCATAAAACGAGGCGAGCACGAGGAAGCCACGAAAGAGCCGAATTATGGTGCTTCTTCTCTGGCTGACTTGGAAGGAAAGGAGGCAGCAGCAGCAACGCGTGCAGAGACGCAACAGCGTTACGCGCACCACGTGCAGCCTCGCCGGCCCTTCACCGACGACCTATAGGTGCGCGCGTACCCGCGAAAATCGGCCGATCTCCGTGAATGACTTTGAGCGATGATGGTTTCGAAATTCCTCTCACATTCGTTCATCCTTGTATACATTCTGCGAGACTTTTGCTCGTTACTTTTTTATTTGACTTAGAGAAGAGCGCGCTTGTAATGGGTTTGTTTCATATAAGCTTCAAGGCCGTTGAAGAGGCAACTTTATTACATAATTATGACAAAAAAAAATTATTGCATTCTTTTTGTTCTATTTTTAAACCGATAAACCATTGTCGTCTATGTCGATATTATTTTCTTTGCACTAGAAGCGCCAGATTTGCGAAATCGACGCCGGGAAAACGTACATTTCACCTTCAGGATTTATGAGCGACGCGTATTTTTACATTTATTACGTTTAGAAACAAGATAAAAAAAGTTATGCAGCGCGCAAAATTCGTACTGAATAATTCATCGGGCGCGCTCGGAACTCTTGGACATTTATATGCGAACAACCGAAAGAAAACGCGAAAGAAGCGCCATTACTGCTACCCCCCCTCGGTACACTTTGCAAGCTATAATTTCGCTACCCCGGCTCTCCTTGTTGCGAAGCGAGAACAACCCCTCGCAACTCGAATTCGCAATTGAATGACCGATAATTTTCTTCTTCTCATTAGTTCTTATTCATGGGGTGGAAATTGTTTCAGCGTATATAATTAGATATATGTAACTTTAATTCGAAATTTCTACGAGCATATGACAAGAGTTTTTCCATTACAACATAGAAAAATGAAAAGAATGAAAAATTATCGCTATTAAATGAAATCGATATCGGATCGAGAAAAAAGCTCTTTGTTTTCAGTGGAAAATTTAATTCTTTGAATCGCGACAAGACCTTCTCGAATCATAGTTTCGTTATATATATATATATATATATATATATATATATATATAAACCGTTTGCGCTTTTATACCAAATCTATTTGTGATCAATTGAAGCGAACCAACCGTAATTGAAATAGTTTCCAGTCACTTGGAGTGGTCAATGAAAATACGATCTGTATTTGTCAGTTATATATCCCTCGGTCACTATATATCCGAAGTATCGATTGGTTTCCACGGAAATAGAGAGAGAGCGAGAACGAGAGAGGAATTACAAGCTCGAAAAGTGCTGATACTGCCTTACAGCTAAAACTCCTTCGGAAAAAGCTGCGTAGTCCACACCTTTTATATACGAGGGTAGATAATGGCTATCCCGTAAACAATCTCGCTTTCATACACGAGAGCCTCGAGCGTGAAAACAAGCTACCTGTAAAAAACGTACATACTTATCATTAGACAGAAATAAATCATTTGCACGAGCAGTACGAGGATTATTTGACTTTCCTCCCTCTCTCCTTCCTCGCCGTTGCCAAGTGGCAAAAAAGCTCTTCGAGCGACGCGCCGAGAAACAACACAGCGGCTGATCGTTGCGTCGAGCATCGACGGAAGTGGCCAATACACGCGCGCGTACACTGCGCACTCGTGCAGCCACTTAGCCCTTAAAAGAGAAGCACAAAGGACGTTGGCCGGCAGACACGCGAGAGCTCGAGACGTGTGTGTATATATATATATATATGTATAACGTATTTGCAATCGGCGCCGTACCTATATACGTACTATCGAGACTATATACTTGCGAGGGTTGCACCGAGAACATTGCACTTGGCCTGACGACCCTCCCGTCCGAAAGCCGATATCAGTGGCGTGCAGTCGCGCGGGTGAGCGCGAGGATTGCGCGCGAGGAAATTCAAGGCGCAGGTCGCTCGCTTGTAGCGAGGGGAGAAAAACGGAGCGACCGGAAGAAAGCAGGGGACGACGACTGCTCGATGTGTGCATGGGCGAGAGGGGAAAGAGGGAAGGCGCCAAGGTGGAGAATAATGAACGGCAGGGGCGTGCAGGTGGACGCGAGCGGGACTAGCCTGATGGACGTGGGACGCGAGGATGTATAATAGGAGGAGAAGAAGCTCTGCACGCTACCGGGGATTCAAATTAGTGTGATTATGCAACTTTACAAGCACTTACTGCTGCTGTACCTTGCTTTACTATTTCTTTCCATTATGCCTTTATTGACTGTCATTTACGAGCAATATACTTAATATATAGGAGAAATTCTATTTTATATGTTCACCGCTGTATCTATATATAGTATAAAACAAGTTTTCATTTTTTTATTTTAAACAAAAAAGTAAATATTTGCAATAAAATTTCATGATACAATTTTTTTAATTTACTCGTAAATCTTATCAAAAAGCGAAACATTTCTCAGTGTTTTTAAAAGAGTGGCAAAAAGCGTTAAAAGACCGGGCGCGAACAGTGAGATTAAAAAGGGAAGAAAAAGGGGACAAAGAAGAAAAGAGAAGCAGGTGAGATGAAAGTGCATTGCGGCGAATTGGAGAAATAAAGATTGGGATAAAAAAAGACTGCGTGGGGGCTGCGGGGCTGGGGAGAAGAGTCGTGGGACGACGAACGATCCAATGTGCAATACACAGAACAAAGAGAGCGAAATATAGGAAAGATAAGTCCGCAGACTCTCCAGCTTGGAGAGCAAGAAAAATAGGGAAAAGTTTGGGGATCGAAGAGGACATGCGAGCGTGAGCGGCAGACAAACGAGTAAAAAACGAGCAACAGGACGAGAGAAGAGGAAGAGGCCGGCAGATGTCGATTCGTCTAGGACTGCAATTATTATAAAGAGTCGAGGAATACAGCCTATGTACGTAACTCTTCGGCGATGCTGCAGAAATGCGACACGGCGCATGCGAACGCGCGACCCTGCGTGGGTCTCGCGGCGATAGCAGCGGATGTCACTGACGATGATGCGCTCGAGAGTACGATTTATCGCAAATTGCTTTTTTATTCAAAGCTTTTACGAGAATGGAGCGGGATTAAACCGCCGCCGCAGCCGCAGTACAGCCGCCCTCGGTTATCGCGAACAACACGTGCGACAGGTCGAAAATATATATTTTTATACAGTGTCATAACTTTGTTGTACTATTTGAGTAACTACGCTCATCTGCTAAGGTATACTATGGTTTGTTATTAAATTATACGTTTTCAAAAAATCTACTACAGCCAAGAAAAGTTGGAATAAATAAAATTATCTTTGCAGAGTCGAGTATATTTTCTCACTCAAAGCAATCTAACTTTTCCTTTGCACAACATAAATTCCATTAGCTCGTCTGTTACATCGTATATCCGCAGGGGGTAGGAAAAAGTTGAACGATAATGTTTCTTTTCAAAATATTATACCTACCCTTTGTACGTATATATAAAAAATATCTGGACCCTAATTATTCGCGAAAGTTGAACTGAAACGACTAAATTGTATACATAACGCTCGAGTGAAACCTACGCAAATTGAATTCGCTATAAAGCTATACTGCCGGTACGTCTTCCGCCGGAAAAAACACTTTCTCGTCTCGTTTCTCGTGTCTACACACGCTTTCGAGGAGAGGCCTACGATTAATAGAACGTATTACAAGTGACTCGCTCGTCGTCAATTCTCTCGAGCCATAGCGTGAGTAGTAATAAATAAGCGACGACAAAGTTCCGGGGCAAAGAGAAAAATGGAAATTGAAATGGATTGTTGCCCGTGAGAATGGTATACACGACACGGCAAAGCCAGATAGAAAGGAAGGAAGGAAGGAAGGAAGGGCGGCGAGGGGGCAAAGTACGCGTACACGCTTGAAGCGCAGTACGCAGTATAAATGCGAGCTAGTACTACTCTTACGCCACTGCTCGTTAACTCGGAGGGGGGTAGCTAGCTAGGTATATATACGCTGGCGCACACTTCCCCCGTGTCTCCGGCAAAGGTGTGGCTGTCGTTCTAGGCGCGCACCGATCGAAAGTATAACTACACCGTTGCTACAATAACGCGGCGCGCTGGATACGAGCAAAGAAGCTTGCACTGACGATGCCTCGGAGAGTCGGAGTGTAGGAGTGGCGCGCCGTTCCGCGGATGAAATGGTAATGTTTGCTCTCTGATGTGCGCCATGCCTCTTTTTTAAGCTGATTAAACAAGCCGTTTATTAAAAGCTCGCGCCTCTTTTAATACTTTCAAACGGAGTCTACTTCATTCGGCTTAATTGGAAAGTTTAGTTTTTCGAATAAAAATAAAACACTGAACAAATGAAAAAGAGTTATAAATAATTTAAACTTGTCTTGCTTGATATTTATATAAAGCCCCGTGGTTGATTATAAATTTTCATTAAACATTTAATGAATTAATACTTCATGAAAGTTTGAGAAGGGAAACACATGAACTTGGATTTTAATTTTCAATTATAGGAAAATTTATAATAAGTCCTTTATTAATTTCCCAATATCCCTTGCTTCTGATTTCCATATTAATTTTACAAAAGGTCATCCCTAATTAATATGTATACAAGTGTTAAAATTTTCATGAATTTCAAATAATATCTGTAATTTACGGAAAAAGCAATATTTTTGAAAAATATTTAGGACTGCAAACGAAGCAATAATAAAAGAATTTAGATTTTCCCTATTTGATAATTATTCCATAACAAATAGTTATGGTTAGATGTTGAAATTAAATTTATTTACCGTTATGTTATTACACATTACTGATCACGAACATTATCTCTTTGTATATTCTACTACATTCCCTGATCACGCAGGAAAGTAATACCCTCCCATTAATTAACCGAACAAAATTTTAATGACCAGCAAAACAGCGCATTCCATCGCAAATCCACTGCAAATCCTGCCCACTACTCGACGCTCAGACTTCCACAACTTTCAATAAATACGGAGCGGCGAAAATTTACGTAACGCGTGCTCGTAAAAGCCCTCCTATTCAGTCGAAACCTCAAAAGCTGAGCGACAGTGTGAGAAGTGCAAATAGTACATATATATATGCACGAACGCATCAGCAGGCGACGTGCCCCTTTACTGTATATATATATACCCCCAACGGTTACGTATCATCGTCAGCATCCCTCGTTACATGAAAAACGAGCGTGTCGTCGGGTCGATCGTCATTTTTCAAGCTAACAAGCTGAATTTCCGCTAACCCCAATATCTCTCCCACGGTGAGACGCTCACACCCTAGCCGAGAGCCGCTCATTATGGGTATCAAAGTTCCCCCGGACTACTGCTGCCGCTGCAGAGCCGCACACGCACCTGCGCGCTCGGTTGAGAATCAGCTTTTTCACCATACTCGAGAAAAGGCCTCGTCGACGTTGCAAGACGCGGTCGAGGGAAGATTGCCTCACGAGAGACTGAGGGAGCAGAGTTCAAAGCGATGCCACGACGGCCTCGTATCGAAGCGAGAGCGTCTCGTGTCAGCGAAGCGCTAATCAAAGCGCCGGAAGCTCGCTCGGAGCTCCAAATCGCGAGTTCTTGCACGAGAGAGACTCATGGGACGGGCCGATGGCTTGCGTCACTCTCGAGGAAGCAGGAGCGCACTCATTGTACTCGCGCGTAACGCGGCATTGTTTCACGAATTGCCGTACGAGGTACTACTATATAGTTATACTTTTTGTTTATTCCAACCGCGCGAGCTGTCCGCGTGCATCCGGTCGGCCTTAAGGTCGTTCGCTCGCAGCAGCAGCACGCGACGCGGAGAGAGATTCCTTTTTGCTCTCCTTCTCTCGCCCGCTCTTTTCTCTCAGCGCGACTACTGCTGCTGCTGCGCGCGCGTTCACCTGCGTGAGAAACTTGCCCGACTCCTTTTTGTATGCGAGTACAGTCGTGTCGACTCTATAGGTAGTGTGTATTTTTGCGTTGCCATTTTTCTTTTACCTTCCCTCAATTTGCCCCTCGATTGCGGTCCTTCGATCGCTACTCCCCCTCTCTCTACCCGTGCACGTGTTTTTGTTATAATAATGTGCGTTTACCGCACGGGTGCAACGCGCGCGATTTCTGAGAACAGCCTGCACGCAGTCCGCCTGTTCCTTGTAGGTGCGGTATAGTTTCTCAGTATTGCAATAAGCTACTACTACCTTGTTGAATAATTAAGAATAAAAAACGTCGTAAAACTTTTTCAATTACATGCTGTTGGACTCGAAAAATCCCGTCCATATATATTCTAGTTGAAAAATTACATTATATGATTTATATATACGTACGCAGACGCGCGTTGTAAACAATATTTATATCGAACATTAAGCGCAGTGGCCAACACTTTAATTTTAATATACAAGACAATTTTAATACTCGGACGTAAATCGTGCGAATAAAAGTGCACGTTTTTCGAGGTCGCGGCGTAAAAACAGTGCACCGCAGAACATGAACGCTATGCTAATAGTCCCATTCGAAAGCATACGCGAGTGGCGTGCATTTAAAACGAATAACAATGCATTTTCCATTCGCAGTATCAGACAGACAGCCTATCCTGTACGGGTTTAGAATCCGAATGAAAATTATGGCTTAATTGTCATGTAAAATTTCACCGAGGCGAGAGTAGTACAGCGACAGCTACGCGCAGAAGGGAATGCAGAGAAGAGTGTCGAAGAAACGCAAGAGGCTCGTCGGCGGCGCGAAGGAACGCAAATTTGTTTTTTTTTCTTTTCGTGACGCATGCATGCAACGATAGGCGCGCGTATCGACAAGTAACGGCGCGCGCTGCGACTGCACAATGAGATGCGGCGACGGGACGCTGATTTCCCGCAGCTCACTATAATACCGATGATTCACAACGAGAGCAATCGTGATAGAGCTACGCAGTGCGTCCAGTGGCTGCTTTAGCGTGTACGCGCAAACACTGTCGCTGCTGCTTTTTTTAGATCCAGATCCATCCGTTTTTTGTGCGAGAAGTGTTTTGGAGAACGATGACGTAGTGAAATAGGCACTTGCCGACAACGATGTGGCTTTATTGTGACGATCTTTTTCTCACGTCAAAAGCAGATGTCACAGCGTTGATTAACGTTATTAACGTATATAACGGTCCAATGGATTTCGTGCTATTTACGAATTGTATATTATTGTAAGAGTTTTGAAATTCTTTGTAAATTTTATACAAGAAAAGTCAATAATATTAGCTATGTACACTATAAAATTTTATGAGTCATTTACGTTAGAACGCGAACAGAAAATAATTCGCCGTGAATCATTACACGCTTTCCGAGAAATTATTGATCGCTATTATGCAATTTGCGTCGCCACAATATTCGGTGGCAATTCATCAAAGTTCAGCCCGAACTAATAGGAAACTTCAAAGCCACGTGCTGGAAAAAGTCTCTCTGCGAGCCAGCCATAAAAATGCTAATATACAAACGCGAAACTTCTTATTACCGACTATATAATATATAGACAGGGATTTTTCTCGAGCGCCCAACGTTCCTCAAACTCGGCACAGTGTATCAACGCTACAGGATGAAAAATAACAGCGGCTGCACGGCGTCAAGGCAATTTTTATCTCCCACCACGGAAATTGCATCGACTTGTTCATGCACGCGACGACGTCTGGAGAGCTTCCTTCTTTCTTTCTCTTCCTCTCTATATATATATACGCATGGATCTCGATATCGAGGCCAAAAACAATGCAGCGAAAAAATACCCTTCGGCTACTCGTCTTGTTATTCTCGCTTCTATCCTTTATCAGACGGCCCGGAGGCGTACACGCGCGCAGCAGGATAAAAAAAGAGCGAATGAGAGAGAGAAGAGAGGGGAAAGACAATGACTGCTTCTTCTTGTGCCTTTGCTTCTTCTGGCCGTTCTTCTCCCTCGCCTCTGTACGCGCAAACGTCCAAACGCTCGTTTCGCCCAATGGCTGCTGCTGCTGCTGCTGCTGCCTACCGATGTTTTACAAGCTGCAGCGAGAATACAGGACAAGAGAGATAGAGACAGAAAAAGGGCGCGGGCTTTTGCAGAGTCTCTCTCTCTCGCACTCCACAGTTGGCAAGCGGGCAAAAGAGAGAGAGAGAGAGACGAGCCTAATCAGCACTATTCCTTTCGGCTAATTACCGAGGAACAGTCGCACAGTGCGCCGCAGCAAAAGGAAGGAGAGGGAGAGAACGAGAGACTGACTGTACTCTATTTTGCGATGGTAATTTTTTACTTTTATTCCGTGTTACGGCTCTCCTCCCTTTTTTGACCGACTCTCTCGTTTCGCTAATTGCGTTGTTCAACGGCTTTATCGTTTTTATTCTTTTTTCTTCCCATTTTCTGCCATTCCCTCTTTCAATTGTTTTCTATTATATCCCTGCGAAACAATTATACCGTTACTCCAGCACATAAATTCATTCCTTTCTTTTCTCAAGTGTCGCTATTACGTTATACCTAATGGCACGTTTTACAAGATTAGAATTTTCTCTTATACTTTAAATTTTAAACAAAATTTAAACTCGTTTCAAGTGAATATATATGAATATATGCCATCTTTCAAATACAGGAACACATGTCGGATGTGCTTCGGCGTAAGAAATTTAATGCTTGATTTAATAAATCAATTAATCGTAAAGTCCTTCGCGCAAACAGTTGAAAATAAAGTTAACGATGACATATACGTGAGACATTATATACCGGGAGCGGAAGACTACAAACATAATGAACGCGGGAAAGACTATTAATAAGACGAGGAGCGTACACGGTCACTTAAAATTCAGATCGACGACAAACTTGCTCGCCGTTGAATATCGAATGACGCATTGAACAATAGGAGTGATATAGAAAGAGGCGCGCAATAGAAATGAATTATAACATGCACGCAGACGAGGGGATGCGCCTGTTCTATGCACTCGCGCGATAACGAGCGAACTCGACGATCTTGGCAAAGTGAGTCATCTCTATCTCTCGCTCCCCCACATATGTGTATGTACCAACCGATAGATAGCTCGAAAATCGTAGTATTATATGTCCCTCTCTACCCCCCCCCCCCCATCTCCCCTCTCTCTACGCGAGCGCGCGAATCAAAGAACCGTGATAAAGTGATTCATCGCGCGCGTGCAGAGTGCGAGTGTGTGTGTGTGTGTTATATATCGACGCCGTTATAGTGAGAAATACGACGATTCGCAATGCCAAAACGCTGCCAATTGTCGCGGAAAACTGCATCAAATCGATTCTCGCTCCTTTTCACAGAAAGACGTCTGAATTATTCAGTACGTAATTGTCCCATTCATAGGATGGAGAAGATATATGTGATAATCACTCGCGTAATTTGTTACCGTCAATAAAATGACGAATATGTATGGTATATTCTTCGCACGATTATAAGTATTGTAGTACAAGTATAACTTTAGTTTCTCTATATTTCGTAAACACTCACCAGTTAGAAGTAAAAAATGAAAAAAAGTGAATATAACAAAGTAATCCTTGCGTGGGGTTCGATTCTTACCTGAAACAGACAAAATTTTATCATTAATAAATTTTATAAATAGTACGCAAACATTTAACTTAACTAAAGTGTAATATTAGAACTTTATTTCAGTAACTCTAAGCTGCGTATTCAAGATACACAAGCACAATAATATCATGTGAAGTTTAACTACGTTTTAACTCAATATTATTATAAAAGCAACAACTAAATTAACTACACAAAGTATGATCGCGTTACCGTCTTTTCTTTTATCTCACGAGAGAATAAGCACCTGCTGCCGGTGAAAAATGGATAAACCTCAGCGGAGGGTTGCTGGAAACAAATTTCCCGATATATAATCATCATCTATACGCGATCCGGTGTCAATGTACGAGGCTTATTTGCTCTATTTTGCGCGACGATGGGGAGCGAAAAAAAAGAGTGCAGCTCGCGTTTCTTCACTCCAATGGGTCTTCGGAAGCGCGTGGACTCAATTTGCGTCGCGCGACGCTCCACTTCCTCTATTGCACGAATGACGATGACCTGTGCGCCACAGCTTTACGTTATGAGCCGCAAAGGAGATTATACGCGCATAATGGGATGAAGAAGTGAGTATGCGCTTATAATAATATTTAATACGTATATTCTCTAAACCTGCAGAAGAATTTTGTACCGCTGCGCTAGATTAATGTAATAATGATATTCTTAGAAACGGTATCGTGCGGCTTGTGTCTGCATGTCGGTTGCAAAAAATTACATGTACTTATGTGGTCAAGATGTAATTCTAATTAGTTCGTAACAGAAAAATATACTTTGAAGTAATGGTATTTTAAATAATTACCACTTCCACCACCTAACCCAATTTTCCTACATTACTCTTTAGTTTACATAAAACCCAAGACCCAAAGTATGTGCTTCACATATTTTTTTTTAAGAAAAAAAAATGTTTCTGTGCCACAAGAGGATTATACAAAAAGTTGTCAGAATTAAATTAAAATCTCCTAAAGCCGACTTTCCATTTATAATTTTTAGGAAATCCAAAAAAGAATTTACTCGGAATTAAAACTTATAATGCTACCCACTAATTACTGAAAAATGCGTGAAAAAAACAAACATATTCATCCACGAATGCTGCAGCTCATATTCGGTGTACCGTGTACATACTGGCCGCATTCCTCAAAATCAAATTAAATTTCCCCTGTCTCTTTTATGCTCAAAAATAATTTAAACCAAGAACCCTAAATTTAATTTACAAAAACATGACTTTTCTGGAATAGCCATGTATAAAAATATATGACATAATATAACGGCCAGTGCATAAAGGACCAAACCGCAAGACACCGAACGAAAACAACTAATTCAACGCGGTGTGTATTCCGCACCGATAAGGCAAAACGGATCGTCCCACTTGAGCTGCAAATAGCGGAGCCTAGGTGCACATAGAACACAAGACAACTCGAGGAAATTGAATATAAAGGCCGTAGCTTGCAGCAGCCGCGCGGCGATAAATTTACGATCGGTCGAAAGTTCGCGCGCGCGCAGTCGCGGCCAGAAATATGTGCAGCTCACCTCTCTAGCCTAGACCACCGAGCGCGGGTAAAAAGTATCGGCCCGCGAAGCTGCCGCCTGTCGTTGTGAGAGACATTCGTGTGCCAATTCGAGTATACCACCACTCGCGGAGAGGAGCACCGGCTAGGAAGTGCCGCGCCGCGCGTATGCATATATATATCTGTCCGAGTGTGTGTCTGCGTGCCGAAGTCGAGGCGCGAAAATAGCCGAAACGGGGACTCTGCTCGCGTGTATAAGCGCCAGCGCGTGTGCACCGTCGGCTAGGGCCTCTCCTCTCTCTCTATCTCTCTCTCTCCTCCCGCTAATGCGTTTCTAGGCTTCGCCTCGAGTAGAGTAGCTATATATATACACACGCACGTAAGCGTATATTCCCTTATCATTTATCGTTTAGACGCTTGATTTATCGAACGTCGGAATATTGTAAATTCAGCGATACGCACGCGTGCACAGCGCGGCGCAGGCGCTTTTAAAATTGAAAATTGTTTAAACGGCCTCGTTATGTACGGGCGAGAGTCGACTTGCGCCGCTATATAATGCGCGCTCATTAGCCAATCCGTTATCTGCGAGCGCGAGAGCGGAACTTTTAATCTTTTATTGTGTGCGTATACGATTCGCGCGTATAAACATTTTATCTCGCGGAAACGACCATACATAGAGCGCGTGCGTGTGCGCCGCGCGGCTTTCATAATTCAAAAAACCGTTGCTGGAATTTTTGTTTTCTTCCTTCTTGAGATTTAAATATACGCTCTAATATGTTTTGCTTCCTGCTCTACCTTGCTGCTGTATCAATGTTTTACGTTCTTCATCGCCGTCGTAAGTGAGCACTGAGTTTTAATTTATCTAATATGTATGTTTTCTGATCTCACGCGTCGGATAACTTGAAGTAATAAGTTGTGAAACCATTCAATATGAGGTTAATATCATTATTATTCGGATATTATGATGATATTATGTTTAATTTATACTGATAACATGCATGACTCATCATTAAAATCGATATTATAAATTAAATGTGGGAAATGTTTTCAAAACAATGTTTACAATAAAAATAATCTTTTTTACCGGAACTATGTACCCCAAATAAGTATATATAAGTACTATTTTTGAAAAATGTTAAAAAAGAACACACATGTTTGAGTGAAAACGTTATTTACGTTGACGAAACTTATTTCTGTCACCTTGCGAAATCACTAATAAGTAACCCCGATCTTCTGTAAGATATCATCAGGAATTTCGTATTCACGAGGAAAATATAGGTACGTGAGAATCGTCGAAAGATTTTTTTAAAGATTTTCTCTTAAAAGAGGTAAACACAAGAGAAGTCTACTGAATGGAATAAAAAATGCATGAAACTCAAGAAACGGAAAGATAGAGAGAACGAGGAGACGGCGGGCGCGCACGCTTGGGTTCTCATGTCAACTCGAAATATACAGTTACAAAAATGCCAGAGTTAGCGAGACTCGAGCATATAGTCCAAGGCAAAAGGGAGCGAGAAGGAGAGTCGAAAGTAGCAGGCATGTATATAGAAAAAGCGAGCGGGCGAGCGAGTACGAGCAGTGTTAAGTACAAGGAGGATCAGACGAAAAGAGAGAGAGGGAGAGAGAGCAAGAAAGAGGAAAAAAACAACTTAATCCTCGTAATTAAATTCGCTTTATCCGCGGGCCGGCCGCTCGCGCACGCGTAACCGCGCACATTTTTTATTCTTCTCCGTCTCGCGTTGCCTCGCGTCCAGGAAAGAGGAAACCTGTCGCCGCGCGCGTACTACACACATATATAGGTACTCGCAAGAGCTCCGTTCTTTCAGCATCTGCAGTCGCATACACGCGGACTACGCCGAAGGAAAAACGAAGAAACAAGAGCGAGCGGATGAGGAGAAAAGCCGAGCGTCGAGTTTGGAATTCTCCTGCTGCTGCTGCTGCTGCTGCTGCCTCTCTGTCTGCTCGGACGAGCGCGCAACCGGTTACATCGCTGCGCCGAGACGCTGGAAAACACTGCATCGCGGGGGACTTTTACAGCGATTCGCTCGCTCCGACGAGCAGAGCGCGCGTGCTTTCTTTAAGGCTGCGCAGCTCTCGCTTCGCGGGAAGACGACCTTTTGCGTCTTGAGAGGAGCAACATCGAGCGACAGAGTCGCGTTATATTGCAGTCTCTCCTTCGCGCGCGGATGGACAGGTGCGCGTGCACTGTCGTCGTCTGTACTATAGCAACTCGTCGCGGAGATTAACCGTGCGGCGGTTCTCTCGCGTCGACGGACAATTTTATAGGCTTTTTTTCAATTCCAGACTAAATGTTGACAATTTATGTCACTCGCGTAAAATACTAATATTGACTTTTATGCTCGTGTCTTGGTATTTTTACCGTCTATTAATTGCACCGTAAATAACAACAATTTTTTAGATATATTATTTTTAAATACTTTGTCTTTAACGAGAATAGCTTGTACACTATACAGATATACATTATTTCCTGAGTGATGAGCAATATTTAACAAAGGAAATGTTATTTGCATAGACTTCCGCATCTTAAGTATAATGCATGAGTAAATATATAATTGTTATTCAAATAAATGTATAAAAATTGTACCATTACTGATTGCAATGTAAATTGCGCGTTCATTCTCACTGTTTATCTTCAGAACTATATTATTAGTCAGACCCAAATGAGTAATGTTTTCGTTATTAAAATGTAGCTCATTTTGTCAGTTTATAATTAAAAATGAATCTGCATGAACATTAATTAAGCAAATAAAACGATATAAAATAATCAAAGAATGATTACGCGTATCCGTTGGCTCGACAATCACTTTGAGCTGTGTATTTACGACAGAAAACATACAATATTTTTCACTTATTCAGAATTACATCGAAATTCTCCCAAACTGATTTCCATTCCGAAAACTATCACGGATTTCAACAAATTACGATGATTTTATCGATGCACGAAGCATGTAATACAAGAGTTTATTAACCGTAAGCGGATTGGCAAATAAAGAATAGTCTATACGCGATACGTGCACAAACGTGTGTGTGTGTATAGCAACCGTAAATATCGCGCTCGAACGTCAGGAAAAAATCGTAGCTGAGCGCGCGATAACACGAGGCGCCGCAACGTCCGTTCGCGTTTCACATCGCTCCGCACCGCAGGAAAGTTCCGACTGCTCTTATTTTTTTTTCGTTTACGGGTCAACGTGCGGATGATGGCTTTCGTCGTCGCGTAAATATATCGATAATACACGCAGAGCACGTACGCGTCACGCGAAGCTGGCGCGCCATATAGCGAGGAGAGATGTCATAATATCTCCGGTAACGACAGACTATATTATTATTGGATCGCTGGATCGCGCGCGAAAAATGGCCACGTCGCGCGTGACTCTTTGACCTGGTGAATTTCCGTAATTCAATGAATGGATATATCTATACGAAATTTTTTCGCATCTCGGATGTCAATGCTATTGCGGTCTTGCGAATGCTAATATAAGCGGATTCCAAGTGTAATCGATCATTTCGTTTCAATTGAAAGGAAATACAAGCGCGATGCACACTGACCTCGATTCAGTAATTTTAATAACAAGGAGGAGAAAGTTTTCTTTTTATTTTCAGTACGAAAGGTCAATCGGAAACGGCTTAATTAAAAACAATACGTATTATTATGCTTGGTATAAATACAATAATTTAATCGACCTCTAATTTTATCAATATTCAGAAGATTGCGCAAATATCAAATCAATACTGCATATAATGAAGAGTGTTTGTAAATAATATATATTACGAAAACAATCGCGTATCTCGAAGAGTCAGCACTATCTCGTCTGCTGCTCCTTACCGACCTAAAACTATATATCGACTAATTATAAATTTATCAAATAATTGCACCGAGAAATTTTCCTCGACGCGCTTGAAATCCGGTTGCGAGGCTCGCGACCTTTCTTTCACAAGGAAAGAGATCAAAAAACCCGCGCACGTCATTAGCGCGCTAGCACAGCTCGGCGTGCACGGAAATTATTCCTGCTATAGCGGGAATACAAACTCGGGCCAACAATTTCAATTCTCGCATCGCGCGCGCGCCTTTCTGTCACTCCGCGCGCGTTCGAAAAGGCTTCTCGCAGTAGCAAACGTATACATATATATATATACCTGACGTCAGTCGGCGTTCGCAATTAATTGAGTAGAGCGGGCGCACTATATATGTGTGCATGATTTGTACATATCTATACACATATATGTATATCAACGTAAGCTGCAAATAGTACGTATAGAGCGGAAACAAATCACCTGAAACGGTCGTGCGAGGTCGCCGCTGACGACGACAACGACGGAGGCAGAAATTAATCGTCATACAAACGAGCCGAAGACATTCACGCGCGCGTACAGTGGCGAGTGGAGTGAGAGTAGCCCGTATATATGTATATATAAGCCGGCGAAACTGGAAATTCGACCTCCCAAGGCCGGAGGAGCGTTGCTCGCACGCGCGCTCTTGAAGAACGTGCGAGCGTCTATATGTGTATAGGAACGAAACAAAGTTAGGGATTCCCAAGGAATAACGTGAGGACTTACAGCGGCATAGGATACCGTTTTGCCCGCGAGGTGAGGCTCGTGTAATTTATCCCCCTCTTATAATGCCTATGAGCGCGGTCGCCTAATGCCTGGCTATTTTTTCCCATACTGTTTTCGAAGAAATTCTTTTATAAACAAGGATAATTTGGCGGATTTGCGTATTATACACATGGAGGAATGTATGTGTGTGTGATGGGCTACGAGGACGCCTGTAACCAATATTATTGGGAAACTTTTCCCGGAGGTGTTGAAAAAAGGAAAATGATTAAAGTGCATTTAGCGAACCGATTGACTAGAAATACCGGTGCGGTTTCATTGAGAACTTAGTTCAATGAAAACGTTTGACAAAAAGAATTTGCTTCACTAGTATAATTTGTCAGCATTCCTAGAAGCGAATTATTTAAATGCCAAAATTGATCAATTTCAATAATTATCATAATCAGTCAAACGTATATAAATATGCCTTAGAAATGAATAACTGCTGCTATATATATAATAAAATGAATTCCATTCCGCAGGTGAAAGCCATCTGTTTAGAAATAATAAAAAAATACTGCCCTTCTATATTTCACCAGTCCAAAAAAAATACCACAGTCGCAAACGATACATCAAAACACTTTTATCGCCGTAAACCTCCATAGACGCATCGTCATAAATTTCTCACGTATACAAATAAACAAGGTAGATACAAGTCATAAAAAAAAAATATACAAGTTCCTTCTAGATAAATGATGATTCGTTTCAGCACCAGTTTTTGTTGTCATTTTATACATAGACAGTGAAATTGCACCCAAGTTACAACATTCACTATTGCGAAATTCCATCGCTCGCGCACAAAGTACAGCACGCATTTAATCACGAGAAAAAGCCTTATAGGCTAATTAGTCATAAAGTTCAAGGGGACAGTCGGTCGACCGGTTGTATGTATATCTCTCCCGGCAAAAATTGTCCATCGTCGAGCGAGAGATAACGCAGCGAGATAGAAGCGCCATATACTACTCCAGCGCGTATCGCATCGTCCGCACTCGCGGCCACGGAGCTGTATGTGTGTGCATATACGCCGGTCAGAGTTCAGAGGCTGATCGATAAATCCGTTTCCCTTAAGATCGACAGGTTAAGCGCATCACGGATCGCCGGACAGTCATCGCGTCCCCCTAGAAATATATATACCGTCGTCGGTCGGCCCCTGTACAGCAGCTCCAGAAAGCCGCGCACGTGTGCGCCAGTGATTCTATACACGAGCCTGGAAGATAACAAAATGTAGCAGAGCGAAACGAAAGGTCGCCGGAATGCGCGGCGATCATCGGAAGCCATAGCGCGCGAGCGCCTAGATCGATACAGCTTTTACGACTGCCGTGTGGTCTGCATGACCGCGTGCTGGGCCTCGCGCGCGCTCCTATGAATTTTGCCGAATTTTTGCGGCATGACGTAGTGCGAGTGTGTGCGCCCATGCATGTGGCCGTCGAGACTGTTTGGAATATCGAAAGAGAGAGAGGTTTTCACGCGGCTGCGTGCCAGTGTGCGGCACAATAGTTGCGGTTGCCCTGTGTCTGTGTGTTGATTGCGAAGGCTTTTAATGCTACTGCGCCGGATGAGAGGAAAATCGAAGTGTTCGACGCATGAAAGGTTTCGCCAAAATCGTTTTGATATGGGAAAAACTTTTTTCTTTTTCGAAATATACCGTTGCAGCTGTTTTTTCCAAGGGAAGCCAGTGTATAAACTTTCAGCTATGAAATTAAGAGTTGGCTAGTCTGTAGAAGTGATAAAAAAAGTCAGTTCTCTATTATTCTTTATTAAGATTTGCTGGTACAGAACTTCATTTAAAGCAAACACTGGATTTATATTGCAAAATGAAATAGTTCTCTACATTGCTGTACCTTTCATTGCGCAATGTGGTAATTAAATGCTTTAGCTTGTTCTGTTTTATCGTGAAAGCGTTTAATTAAGTTTTATCTACGCGATATGCCGAGACGTCAAGCCTGTAGTCTGATGATGTAATGAAATGTATTTACAGAGCTTCAGAATTCTGCCTAACAATCGAGTGAAAGTAAACAAACGGGAAAAAAGTCGAGCCAAAGAGTTCAGAAAAAAAACTTACGTTCGCAAATCTCTTTACACTCGCTTGGGTAAATAAAGCAAGTCTCATCAGAACCATTCTCTTTTAAATTTAAGTCGGTACTTTGAAAAAATATTTACTTGAGTTTGCTAAAAAAAAATCAAAACAGACATACAAAAACAAATGGTGCGTACTTTTTTTTGTCCAAATGCTGACATATATGCGCCAGAGTTAGGATACATATCGAAATTCACGACTGTGTATATAATTATCAAGGTGTGTGGTATGAATCAGTGAGATGTAAGTATACCCAGCGACGTGGCGCCACTCGAAAATGAAAAAAGATTCGAAAACATTTTCTATTTTCATGAATGTACATTTTATCATAAATATATCGGTAAGAGGATTTTCCGATGAAACTACATTTCACGAGTTTGTTGTGCTGTTAACGTTTTGTCGAAAATAATCGATTACTCACATTGCTTACACATACGACGATAAATAGTAATCAGTTAATTGAATCACATTAAATACAAACTCACATATTTTATAAAATTAATATCTCTACTTTGTATTAACTATAAGTGTATTTTACCTACGCATAAAGTAAAATGATTATTTTAAATTGTGGAATGAAAACACAACTATCATATGATTTTATTGCTGTGAAATGTAATACAACTTTTTACTGTTTTTAACAATATTAAACTTGTTTTAAAATAAGAAAAATTGATGCTAATTTTTAAATCTGATAACAGTAAGTTCCTTAATTTACTTTCAGCAAATTACCGGTTTGTAAAATGTTGAACGTCTAACCGCTTTTAAAACAGCCAACGTAACGTTTCTCCCTCAAGCAGGATCACATCGTTTTTTTCAGTTCTTGTTATTTTAATCGAGAAATAGCCGGTTCATAACCTTATAGGCTTCTAAAAGAGACAAACAACAAGTCTCGCAGGCGCTCATCCTCCCCTTTTATCGAAGCTTTTAGCGATAACCGGTGATTATTAATTGCATTCTTTGCCCAAATTTCCCATTTCTTTTTCTGGCTTTTTTTTATACGACACATTCCTGAAAAAATCGAAGATTTGGCCACTACCCAAAATATTTCTTACACGTGTAATCCCAAAATACTGTTTGGATCTGTCCAGCCTCTTTTTTTATGTCATACCATCAGTGCTAAAAATATAATGAAATAGTCCAAAAACGTTATAGTAGTCCCACGCACAATTAGTCATAAAATATTTGCATAAAATACAAAAATGTACAATTCTAATATATGTGAAGGCAATATTTCCAGTCTCCATTGTCCAACGTAAATATTTGTATTTTTCATGCCACTGATAGAAAGAAATATTTACAGCAAATGCGCGATTCATTGGAAAGTCAATTTTTTCATGTCTTTAAACGAAATAAAGAATTCTTGAGAGTTAAAAAATATTCATTAACATTTAATGCACGATCTCTTTTTATTGCAAAAATGACTTTTACCAAATGATCCATTCCTTAACTGTTAATGCATCTGCATTTGGCTGAATTTAAAGACATTCATTAACAGTTAAGTCGGCTCATTTGGCTCAAATATTTCTTTCTATCAGTGTGTCAATGCGCTATTTATCCGGCCAGGACAAAAATTGGAATTTTTTCTACAGTCAACAAATAGCATAATTTGAATTTTCTGCAATCCTTTAAATTTCTCGCTTATTATCCATTGACTACCTGCATAGCCTGGGAGGTATAAACTAAGTGTATCAATCGCAAGGGGTCAGAATTAACCTCGGAGGAAAATAAATCCGGGTTCCGTGTCTATATATAGCGATGAAGCGGCGCGACGACGAGCAGCGGTTTTATCGCTCTCTGCACATGCATCGCCGAGCTTTGGTGTCAATATTAATCGAAGGCTCGTTTGTAAGAAAAAAAAGAACTAGAAAAGGACGTTATTCGTTTACACCAACGCGCGAACGTCATGTTGAGTTAATCATTTACGATCATTCTGGAAAAATGTTCGTTATTTTTCTCCATCTTTTTTCATTTGTCGATTCCGATAAGGGAGGTTAATAGTAGTTGACGTTTGATGTTTCTAGAATGCTTTCCGCATTAATGAATTTTTCTTTAATTTTAATTCGCTCGTTAAGTTAGATTGAGCATCATAATAAAAGTGAGTAAACCAATAATAACAATGCACTTTGCATTTTTTTTTTATACAAAAAAAATTCTTAAATTATTTTATACAATTTTTTATACTAACTCACCAAAAACTACCAAAATAAAAAATTGGCTGTGACCCAAATTGTTCGCTTACCTGAAACAGAAAAAAAAGAAATTGTTAGTAATTACATCTCTTTTATCTTTCGAATACATTCAATACTACTTTTATAAAATCTTTAGAAAAGGAAAAAAGAAGTGAACGATATTGATTATATGATGAAAAAAAATCTTCCAGTCCATTCTTCTGTCAAAGATCGCTTTATCCGTCAGCCAATTGTCCCCACTGTCTCTGCCACTACCGAGCTTTTCTTCCTCTCCGTTCAACACTCGCCTGGTATCCCTTTCACGCGTGCGAATTTCACTCATTGGATTTGTCACGCGCCTCGGCGCGGCGGCAATGCCTTCGGCTCGACGTGGCCGGAAAATCAATCGGCTCACGAGAAAATGCTAATGGGCGAGGAGCAGCAGCAGCAGCAGCAGCTCGCTCCCGCTTGAGAGACAGAAGAAACGCGCGACGTCGAGGGCATTTAATTGGCGCAGCGCCAGCGTCCGCTTTAATGCTCGCCGCGCGAACTTTATGAAAGAAAGCAGACTCCTGGCGTTTTACCAAGATTTATGAATTTGTACTCGCGCCGTGGCGCGAGCGGGAAGTGAGATTAAGGCTTGCAAGCGCGACTCGCAAGATTGAGAGATTGTGGCGAAGACGAGTTGGAGCGGGCGGCCGAAGGAAGCGTGGCGGCGGGCTTGATTATAGTTTGCGTGCGAGCGCTAAAGGAAACTACTTAACTACCTCGTTACAAATACACCCGAACTTTACTAAGTAAAGAAGCATTGAGTTTTTGGCGAACTCGGTGTTGCATTGGAAAGGAGTTGCTCGAAGTATTATATTCGCTCAACAAATTGAATTACGAAAACTGTATTCAACTGTAACAGTTAAGTTTTTATATGTTCTGGATATTGTTATGAAAATCGAAGGATAGGAAAATGAGAACAGTTACCGTCAAGTTTGAAATAAACGTTACATCAGCATTTTATGAAATTAAAATCATTTCACAATCATAACAGTAGTAAACAAGAAGGAGATCTTCAAAGTCCATGCTTAATTCATTAAATATCAATGTAACATCTAAAAATAACAGTGATTTGAAATTCAATCGTTTAACATTTACATTTCAACTATAGATCGATCGTATACGTTAAAATCACTATACAGATTTTTCTTCAAATAAAAAGATTTTAATGTTATTATGAGAAGCAGTAAACAATATTGCACGTAAGAAAATAAAATCTATTAACATTTATAAAAAGAATATTAAGATATAGAATTATAGTGAAAATAAAAGAAATGGAACACTGTAGAGGAAGAAGTTGAAAAACGGTCGAGGACAGAGATATAAACTAATTAGGGGCACGGAGAAAATAGATATAAGATACTTATAGAAAAGGAGAATGAAATTTTCAGGTCGCTAAGGTCACTAAGTGGCGAAAGTAGTTATAGTCTAAAACTACTTTTCAAGTAAAACAAACTAATAAGATAACTTATAAAATTATTAAAAAAAATCTAATCACACATTTTATTAGAACTCAGAAACGTTTCTGACTAATATTTTCTAAGAAGATTAGGTAAAAATACATATTTTATAGTGAAATGGTGAAAAACCGCAAGATTAATTAATGGAAGTCTAATGCTTGTTTTGGAAAGGAAAATTAACGGTCGGGTACGCCGTTAATACAAAAGAGGTCGCGACAAAGTACAAAGGAGTATAATGGTATAGGGAAATTTGCTACCGAATAAATAAAATTGGCAGTTTTCCTTGCCCGCAAGGAAAGAGATTTGTTATTGAAATTATCTTTCAAGGTGGTGACGTATAGAACGACTGTTTATTTAGGTAGGCAATCGTGCTACTTTATAAACTTCCCGTACGCTTCCCTACCGTCTCTCATTTTAATGAAATTGACAATGCCCCGATAAATGGCAGCTATTTTAAAAGCTTTGTTCCACGAAATCCCTGTCTGGGTGGGCGCATCCCTTCTTAAACTTTGTTAATGCACGTGTACCCACGTATATATTTCGCTTGCCCAGGATGTTTTCATTATACCGAAGATCCTTTCAGCAGCAGCTGCATCGAAGAAATTCTAACGAACTACATAATTACTTTCTCGCAAGTAAAATAAAAAGCAAAAATATTCTTTGTCCTTAATTGGATTTTTCCTGGTAATGAACCGCAAGGTGTTCACATATATGTATCATTAAAAAAAATTTCCTCAAGCCCTCGCAATTAAAATAAAAGCACTAGTCGGTAGAAGACTATAAAGCCCTTCGTGGAACATTATATCATCGGAAACTCAAGCGGCAAAGTGCATATATTTCACGTGTACACACAGGGGCTGTTCGCGTACACGTCATACTTACTATTTCCCCGTAAGCACATACACACACACACGGACAAAAGCGTGAGGGTGTTTCGAGAAGGGGCCACGATGCAGCTCGGTCCAAAGCGGAAAAGCACACACGAGCGATCGCAGGGGGACGCGCGTACTATAGTGTGTATACTCGCAGTCGGACATTCGCGGGGGAGGCGGCGTATATGAACCTCTTGGCGAGAGCTGCAGGAGCCTCGCATCAGACGCGACTCTCCCAATTAAACACGCGAGAGGTGCAGCAGACTATGCAAAGCCGATTGATTGCCGCGCGTGCACATTCGCGAGCGACGCCGTCGCCTACGTAAGGTCACGTACGCACGGTCTAATCGTCCACGGTTGTGTATACACAACGTGCTTTCGGACTTAATCTCTATTGTACACATACTGTGTCTTCAAGCTTGTTACTTTTTTTTGGACGACAGCCTTTTGTTTAGACTGCTTCGCGAAAAACAATGTTGTACAATATCGATATTCCTTTTAATTTTAGTTTGAATTTTTACCCAATAATATAGATATTATAAAAATAATGAGTTTGGTAATAGCGATGAAATAACATCCAACACTAATTCTTATATTGAACTGCAAACTATATGGGAAGAGAAGTTGTACGAGATCATAGTCTATATATAATACCATGATGAAATCATGACGTAGCAAAAATTTTGAGAAGCCGATTCGATCATTGTGTGTTGACAAAATAAACATTAATCATCCCATATTTAAAATAAAAACTTTCTCTATCTGCTACAGGGAAAATACTTTAGGGAGCTTCCCACGCTACGCTGGATAAAATTTGAGAAGAGCAGCTGACAGAATTCACGATTAAAAGGAAAAAAAAATAAGTATAGAGAGTCAAAACGTCGACGGCATTTCGCTGGCGCGACCGCTGAAAGCTGCATTTCTCCCTCCCCACTACGAATATTCGGTGGATACTTTTTAACTGAGTTTATGTGGATCCTGTTTAAAAAAAAAACTCGTATCTCTGAAATAGACTCAGATGCCTTTTCTAAATGATCCCTTGCTTTTAGCAATGGAAGCGGCAACGTAGAGGTAGAGTGAAAAAGTGATGAAAATGGAACAGGTGAAAACAAAGAACGGCACTCAATGAGAAAAATAAAGAGTTGACCAAGCAACACTACGTCACGTACCGAGAATAGAAATAGTTAACGCATTGTCTTAAGCCATTTTGGCACTTTCTCTATATGCACTTTTACGTCAATCGCTTTGCTAGTTTAGTAAAACATTATTATACGCAATACAATCATTCACATAATTTCCGACATTACTATCTTTTTCAAGCAACGTATTTGTTGAAATTTTTGCTTCATATTATTTGCAAGGTATTATAAATTATAGGGTATTAGGTATATAGTAAGAGCATGAACTTCCCTTCCAGCTAATGCATAAATCATATAGATAGCAAGTTCAATTTGATGCGTGTAATTTAATTATCTGACTGATATATCCGCATCCCCAAAATTAATTTGTCGCGACCATTAATTACTGCCTACAAACATTCAAACTTGATTGCGGTTAATGGTGTGAGAGGGATTAACCAATAGTGCACTATATATCATCTACATGATCAATCATGATAGTTCTTAGAATACTTTAATATTGTTTTCGTTAAAATCATCTTTAAGTGTTTACTGTTCGCCCAAGTTATTATTTGTTTTTGGAGCGCGGTCATTTGTAAGCTAAGTTGCTCAATTTGTGCTTCAAACTGCAATTGAAACTCGGGTATTGTACCCTTGAGCATTGTCCAAACTCTCGCGTAGTTCAAGTCTTGAGTTTGGGAAATTCTATCTCGTTTTATCCTAATGTACTCTTCTGATCGTCTGAATTTTCCCGTAAACTATTCTAGTGGTTTCATTGAGGTACTGAGACTCAAATACTTTAAAATTCACTCTGACAATTGATGGTTTGGGTTAAGCTTTGTGGTTATACCTCCATATTAATTATATACTCTTCAAATAAATGAAGAACGCGCCTTTTGTTTCCAAGAGCAAAAGAAAATAAAGCGAGAATTGTAATGAAAGCACACAACGCTCGCCTTATGTATACACAGCACAACTTGGCCTGTTCTGCTGACGAGATTTGTTAGACAGCGTAATGAACGAGATCCACAAGTAAACAAAGACTTTCTGGAAGTAATTCTAACGAAAAAAATCAATAAAAGCCTCCTCGGCAATAACAATCTCGATTCGCATAATGCATCGCCGAACTCTCGAGTAAGTCGCACCTCTCTCGTCACTGCGCTAATGGCACGCGTCCAACTTTTTTCTCCCTCTCCCTCGTCGCTCCCCGAGTCAATGCCGCCCGAGCGAACACGCGCGCGCATCTACCAAATGCACCGAAGCTGCTCCCCCGAACTCTCTGAGCACGCTATATCGGCGACGGCATAACAGGGGTCAACGACTCGCTGCATCTTAACGGCTATTAATTAAGAAATCATTAAAAACTCCCGGCCCGACAATTACTCCTATCATCCCTCTCTGGCTGCCTACTTAACCTCGTTTCGTGACTCTCGGCCACTGTACACACAGTGTAACCCTTGCCTCTACTCCCTCGGCGGTAATTCTTTTCCAGCAGCGGTTGTCACATTATATATACTAACGCGGCGTAAGGCCGCGCGAGGTGTTATCGGAGGGGCCGCGGGATGAGGGCCGCGTCGCGCATCGATCGACACGGAGACGCGTTGGTACTTAGCACCTGCGCGAGCTGTAGTCGTGTGCAGCTTGCAGCAGCATAATTGACTTCGCTCATGAGCGATGACTGCATCGATCGCCTTGCATTCGGGCCGCCTTCTCTTCTTCTCTCCGTAATATATATGCACGCGGCAAGAGCTCTCGCGAGCAGCAGGCCATTACCGATGTGTATTATTGCGTTTTCTTTCGCTCTCTTCGCGTGCTTCGTTTCGAGTGAGCAAAAACCAAGTGCGACTGCGGCTAATGCATTTGCGTGCTGCCGCCGGGAAGGTCAGTTTTCAGGTGCACTACCGACGAATGAGGTTTATTAAAATCGAAGGTCTTTGCCTTGAAATTCGAAGATACGATCATTTCTCGAAACATTGATATAGTCATTTGCTGTATTAAATGCTATAAATATAAATTTTTACCTTGTTCTTTTTTTTTAATAAACTTATTTTACTATTAAGTACTACGCAATTTTGTATTCAATATTTTGTATTCTCTTTTGCAAGATTTCACAGTAATTTATTGAAATACTGCTTAAAGACTGCTTTAAGTTGAATATGCGCTCTAAGAGAATTCATCGACCTTACCATAGTAACTGCTTTGCACGTTTCGACATAATTCTAAATTATTTGGCAGATTAAAGTTTAAATTAGGGATTACGTTATTTTCAGAAAATAAATTATGTTTAGGCGGTGTGTATGGTATTAGAGAATCTATTTTTGGGAAATAATATGTCCAACATTAACGTTCATACATTTTATCACTCGGAGAAAATGGTGTAGGAAAAATTACTATTATTGATAGTAATGCGAATTTCACTGAAAATTTGCATTTGCGCATTTATAATATTTTGAATAGACTTTAGTAAAATGTCAAACTTGGCAAATGTTCGCTTAATTGTTCGTTACGACTTGGAAAATACGGTAGAATAAAAACAGCTATTTATGAATATCATTATGTCAAAGTTGTGGGTTTGTAATGATGGAAAAATTGCATAAACCTGTTCAATAAAATAATAACAAACGGAAATGATATGTGAATTACCGTGGGAAATTAATAAAAGCGAATGCAGTTAAAGACGCTCATAAGAGAAAACTGCGAACACTAAGCACACTTACGTAAGTAATCGGCGGAGGTGTTGTTTGCAGCTGGACCGGAGGTAACTACACTTTAACAATAGTCGCCTACAGTAATCAGATGATACTCTAGTAAGTACTAAGTTGTCTTATATCCTCCGTAAAATATGTAATGGGTGCGAAATTAAAATACATGCATTTTAAATTAGCTTGTTGCATAAAAAATCTCTTTTCCACTTTTTACGTAACTATTTTTCAGAATGAAAATAAGAAATCATACATTTTATCTAATAATACCTTTATTTAAAATTTAATTTTTATCAATTTAATGAAAAACGTTATAAATAATTATAAATTATGTAATTTAATGATATTTACGTAAGAAAAAAAATAATGTTCATTTATTTTGAGACAGAGTGTCCAGAATAATCAATTATACTCTTATCAATAACCACTGTAAAATATTCCAGTATTGTAAATCAGATAACGTATACGTTGAAACATTTATGTACACCTCGAAAATATATTTGAAATTAAAATATTTACCTATATTGTTAATCCAACAATGTATGTAAGGAATGTGATAAATATTTGTAAATTATAATATAATACATTTTTATTTTAATCTACCTATACTTCGAAAATTAAATCATTGTTATTGTTATATTAGCAAGAAAACAAAATGGAAATCAGTTCGCAATAATTTACATGTTAATTGACATACTTTAAGTGATAAACAGCTTGCAAATTTTCGTTACACAATTACTAATTCAGTTTCTAAAGTGGAAAGTGACATTGGTGAATTGAAGTGACATTTTAAATCAGCCTGCGTAACGAATGTCATATTTTTTTCTCTCATCCTGCAGGAAATTCGTGCACATTTTCATTTTAACTATTTTTCACATGTAAACTGTTTTAAAGTAATATATCATCACTAAACTGTTTTTATATAAGAAAATAATTGAAGTTATCTGTAACAATTAGCTAAGGCTTCATTAAATGGAGACGCAGAGAAGAAACAAGATCGCACACGGATACCTTCAAAAATGACACTTCCGTCATATAAAGCTATTTCAGCGAATTCCTTTGGTATAAACTTTTATCAACGGGAGATCTTCATCGGTATTACGTGAGAAATATTTTCAAGTGACGTAGATACGTCACGCAAGGCTTGTTAGCGAAACGAATGTTATGAACGCGCGTGCGTCTGTTTGTTCTTGATAAACCGATCAGACACGCAGATAATTTTAGCTCGCACAGACTCGCTGTGCTGCTTTCTCGGCGCTTCTCGGATTGTGCATACGTTAATCCTCCTTCGCACGGATAAGGTGTGATAGGAAAAAAGCAAACCGCCACAATGCACTGTGCCAATGCTTGCAGCTGTTAGGCCCGCCTTTGAATGACGACTATTCATCGATAAATATTTTCTTTGACGGATTAAGATTCGCCAAGCTCCAGCTATCAATGCGATTTGTAAAACAATGAGCTTCTAAGAAGACATAGCACTAAATCAACTTTCGAAAAAACTTGAAGATATCTATTTGTCTTTTACTGTGATGAAATTCTAGATTTAATTGAAGTTTAAAAATGGTTTTATGTGAAGTGAATAAACTTTTGCTTTATGATTAACATTCATTGTTTTCTTGAGAATTTTTTATATAAGAAGATTCTAGAAGCGTTAAATTAATAAAAACTATATGTGCAAAAATTACTGCATTTTACGTTTTTTTCATCAATCACGTCACTAGTTATTCTGTTCCTTCGTATTTGCATGTCAATGATTTACTTAATTCCATTGCACTTTTTGGTACATACATTATACAGCAGAATTTCAGTAGGTGATCAAGAGTTTTCTCTGGATAGCAATTATATTTTTTACCCTACATCAAAAACACATCCTTGCAACCTTTATATTTTGAATCTTCTTTACCATACTCAATAAAAATTTACATAGGTCATTTACAGTATTAGTAAATTATAAAACGCTTAAGCGAATAAATCAAGATCTGAATAATCTGAACAAATTACTTTGACGAAGGAGTCCCACACAGTAGAAAATAAAAAAAAACAAAAGGAGCGTTTTGACATAGTTCACAAAGAATTATTGTACAATTAGAGGCAACAAAAACAACAAAAGATACTTTAAAGTTTCTGAACGAGTCCGGAAAGCGACAAAATCTTGGCCGGGTTTTTTCTTCGTTTTCACAAAGGGTGAGAGATTTGTGTTTGATAACGCCAATTATTACTGTTATGCGACTTTTCAATGTATGGCTCACTTCTGGCCTGAGTCATTAAAATTCAAAGAATTCTTTTAGTTTATCGCATGTAGTTAATGCCTTTTACTAGAGAAGGCCATAATATGCGCGGCGTAACGGCTTTTAATTATTATCGATGAAATGAACGATACATTTTAAGGGTAAGATATTAACGCTCCAAAGGGCACATTTATTTCAACTTTCCCCAAAAATTCTTCTACATCTTCTCTAATTACTTAACATTTGAAAATTTTCTTTTACAAAAATAATGTACATCACTTATGATTGAAATCTGAGATGAAGTAAAGTCAAACTTAGGGCAATCGAATATTTGCGCATAATAATGTTATTTTTAGGGTTACTACGTACTTTTACAAAGTTTTATATTTTTGAGTGCTGACAACTAGCAATTTACTTAGGCCTGTAATGAAAAGTAATGATGATGTTATATACATGGTATTAGATGCTACAACTGCTTATAAAGTAAAATTTTTTTGTCGATTCTATAAGGTAAAACTGCTAAACAGAGTGAACAGCTAACTACGAAAGATTGTCGATAACGTTTCGTCATAAAAGTATCGTAAACTGAGTTAGTTATATTATCGATATATCGTTGTAGTGAACGTCAGTAAAAATTCACTATTTTTTAAAGTCTGATTACATTTTTATTTAACTTTAAAAAAAAATCTACATGACGCACCTATCAATATTTTGTATGCGCATAAGAATACATTTTAAAAGAATCGTTATTTTTAGGCACCTATAAATTTTTTAAAAGAACACCTTGAAATATTTTTTAATTAGTTATGGTAAATAAAAAGTAGGACGTTGTGTAAAATTTCCAACAAAATATCGATCTATAATATAATAAAGAATTTTACCGATAATATGTTAGTTAATGATGAGTTGCTAAATATGAGCTTGAATCAATTTTACGTCAAAATCCCAGACAAAAAAAAATTATTATTGCACAAATACATATGTCTGCTTTACATTTTAAAGTATCGTATATCGTAAAACGTTAGTAATTCCAAATGAGCAAGATATTAGAAATTTACGAGCATCTTAGTATAAAATTTCATCAACAAAACCTATAATTCTAGCATATCTTTTAAATCCAAACAGTGAACAAGTGATGCTTAGCTAAGAATTCATGAAACCATATCAATCGCGACGGCAGCAAAAGACAACGAGATAATAAAAATCGCGCGAACGGGTGGGGAAAGCCAGTGCACACACATATGTAGCTGCACTCGAAAAGCTCCGGCATCTATAATAAAATTTCCTTTGTCCGGCGTTGAACAAAAGTTCGCACGCTCGGTAGCGGAAAGGACGAGAAAAAGCGCGGGCGCGCCAAAAAAGAAAAAAAACCTAAGCGAGTTAAAAAGAGTGAACTGGAGGTGGGGGGTATGTGTCAAGAGAGAGAGAGAAGGAGCGAACCTTTTGAGCGATGTGGTTAAGTGTGCTGAGGTCCCAGGCGCTTTTGGCCTGTTTCTGACTACTGAAGCCCTTCTTGCCCTTCTTGCCAGGTCGACGTAGACTGGAGAACCAGCTGGTGGCTATGGAGACGGCGGACTCACGACGCTCGCCGTTGACAGGTACGTTCTGCTGGTGGTGCACGACCTCGTCGAGGGCGTCCACCGACCTGCCCGTGAAGATCATCTTGGTCGTCTCCTCGTTGTCATCCGGGTTGCGAGCCGAGATGCACGTCGGGCACCTGCACTCCTTCAGGATCGCCTGAATTCTTCTCGTGTGTTTGCTCGTTTTCACAAATTTCTCCCTCCTTCTCTAGATTACGAGCGTTGCGCAACTTCCTCACGCACTCCCTAATCACAGTGTTTTCTCGAAAGCCACCTGCTCTCGACTTCTGTTACTGCACACTTTCTTTCACTTCGGAGTTGCAGGCGCTGCAGTATATGGAAAACTCACTACCTTTCGCGCACTATAATCCACGTAATAACACAGCGACTACTGTAGAGTCACGAAAAGTGTGTGAAAAACTGCAACCGCGCCACTCGAATAATTGTCTCGACGGGAGAGAAAAAAAGTCATCGGCTGTGAGCTACGCCAGTTGATGAAAACTCGTTCCTGCACAACAGTGGTAGCAGTAGAATAACGGAGTCGGAGCGCGCGCAAAGAGCGCGAAAATCAATTTCCCGTCGTCGGCACGCACTACACTGTACGCATGTAAAGCTCCACACGTTGTCCGCTATTATCTATTATTCCGCAGAAGCGTTTGTGTCACTGACAGCAATAGGGGCGACAGGGGCCCCCGGCGGGTTTATTCCTCTTTCGCGGCGAGATTCGCGTGTAGCACTGGCACTCGTAAACAAGCGCGGCGAACTGTGGAGCGGCTTCGCCCGCAGCTACCGAATTACGTCAATTCCTATGTGATTCACGCTCGCGCCGCTGATAACGAACCGTCCGCTATCACACTCTGTCACACACACACACTTCCGCTGCGGGAATTATTATCAAAATGCGCTGACCACCGGCTCTCTACACTGTCGCACTATGTACAATGCGTTGGGCTATAACTGCAGCTTGAAATAGTAAAAAAAGCGAGTTGTATATACGTGGTAGAAGCGCGCGCGTAGTCTCGGCCGAGAGACTCACGCGAGCCGCGACATCAGCAGCAGCGCCTTCACCAGCCGGCATGCGACTGACTGGCAGCCTGCGCAGCGGGCGGCGATGGCGCAGCGAGCCCGGACGGCGCGGCTACCGCCGCTGCGCGGAGCTGCATGCGCGCGGGGATATTGTACCGCAGCCCGTCGCGCTCTGCTCGCGGCCCGTTGCGCGACAGACGCTTTTGAACTTGGCGCGCTCTTCTCTCTTTCGTCGTGTGTGCAGTGCCGCTGCTTCGCGGAAAGCAACTGCGGAGCTTATCAATTTTTGCCGCAAGCCGCAGCCGTTAGTCGTGATAACGGATATATTGCCGAGATTTCCTCAGCTTTCCGTCCCCCCTTTTCTCCTCCTCTCTCATTCGCATCTTTGCAGTCGCAGAGAAAGAGCCCGGCTCGTCTTGTTTTTCTGCGCCGGTGTCTTATCTGCGCGCACGTCTCGCACAGCGCGACGGTGGTGACTTTTTGCTGCGCTTTTACGCGAGGTGATTAGGAGAGGAGAAGTGTGCAGAGAGGAAAGACAAGGGGGGAGGGAGATGGATGCACTCGACTAAGGCTGCGTGCGAAACGTCGCGAGATTACTGGACTTGTAGCTGCTGCAGCAGCACTTCTTTCTCATCCTCGCGTTCTCTCATGTGCATCGCGTTAAACTAACGCTATATTTTCATTGTTTTCTTAACTCTCCTTCTCTTGGGGATTGCACTACAATTATCTGTCATCAAATTAATAATGTGTGTATCCACAAGGCATATTGAGGGGAAAAAACGAGCGAGAATAACCGCTAGCTAATTTTTTTTCTCGCGACGAGAAACAAGTTATTTTGCACTTGGCAAGGTCACTAATTGAACACCATCGTGTAATTATAGCGGGACGTGCCAAAATTAATATTAACTTTTCACCGAACTGTCAGCGATTTCATTTAACACTTCCAATAAGAAGTCATATATAATCATCAATGTTTGTATACAAATAATGATTTTCTCTTTTAATATATATGAACCAATGTATGAATTCAATTCTCCCTTTTCATAACATTAAAACAATGACGCAATTAAATGGGATCAAACTCATTACAGTGCTTTTCAAAATACGACACACTTATCGGGAACGTTGTTGATTTTAAAACTGTCACAACATACTACCTGTCAATAAATCTATATACTGAAATACGAGGTCATCGGAGAAGTAGTACAATTGTGTAGGACGATTTTATTGAAAATGACTGATGGCGAGTATATCGATGGATGATGCACCTTTCTAAATTCGGATGTATGTCCAGTTATCTGGGGCTGTTATTTAATGCGTGACAGCTTGGCAGCTGGCGCTAATTTCCGGTAGTTGAGTTTAGGTTTTTTTTATTTACTTTCATTTTACAACACTCATAATCTTCGTCGAAAGGATGACCAATATCATACCAATCAGCTCTAATAGTAATTTAATGTTTTAAAATATCCTATCTACGATCGAGCTCTTATCCTACTCTCTAAAGTTGAATTAGTGAAAATTGCTCCACCATTTCAATTAATGGAAAAAACTACTAATCTATTAGTGCATATTTACAATTTCATTCAGTACTTTTTTAAAACTACTAATTTAATTTGTATTTTTTACTAATTTGATTTAAAAAAAAATACTAATCAAATAGTGAATATTTACTAATAAATTAGTAGTTTTTTCCACTGATTGAAATGGTGGAGCAATTTTCACTAAATTAACTTTAGAGTTTATATTTGCAACAAAACATGAATACCATTTCAGCTGGTGTTATTATTATTGACATTTGATAAATCTTTCCAGATGATTCAAATTTTACATAATCCACGTTTTTCATATCGCTTTGATCTTTGCAATCTCATTAGATATTCCACGCAAACACGCGCGTATAAGATAATTAGAAGTCAAACCTCACGCTGTATATACTTTTTCACCACACATCAAGATTAAAACAATTCAGCGAAGAGACCTCATATCTATTATGCTGAAATTACTCGGACGCAATCAGCTACAAAGAAAAAACGATGCGAGGGCACGATAAGGCTTCCCGTGTGTACGAAAGTTCGTCTTGTAATCGAAAAATGCCATAAAACCATCGCGAACGCACTTACGCGCGCAGCCTAAAAATATCCCTGCGTTCACGAGAGGTTGAACTATCTCGCACCTGCCCTCTCGCCAAGTATAGAGAGAGGGGAACTCGGCGAAAGGCAATACTTCGGTGTATGTGCGTGCGCGTGATCGCAAGACTGCACGTGCTCACGCACATATTTTCGGCCTCGGGAGGTCGAAAAAATGCCTGGCTGCCGATTCGCACTCCCGATAGGCGTGCGTATTCTGGATGAACTTCGCCCAAGTAGATGTATATATATACACGTACAGTATAGTAGCCGACGTCGTAATTAGAGCTGACCCTCGCTGAATTGCTCCCTGCGAGAGCTCGATCGACTCTCTAATTATAATTTGCATACACCAGTGCGTGTATGTGTGTGTGCGAGCTCGGTGTAAACACCGTCGTCGCATACGATATTTTCATCGAGCTTTTTGCGCGCTCGCGCGGGCGACGCTTTGTCTTGCTGCACGGACAAGGAAGTCTGCGTGGACAGGGAGATAAAAAAAGAGAGATAACAGCACTTTTTTCCTTTTTGATTTATGAGGATCGTGTTCGCGCGCTAAAATTTTTCATAATTAACCGTCTGCTGGTGGTATTCTCAAGTGAATGTCAAAGTCACGTATGCTCGTGCGCTCTTATGTTTTATGTTTTCATAAAAATATTAGTCGTTTACGACATATAATAGAAAAGTGGTCTCATTGTTGAAAGTATTAGAGTCGAGGAAATAGTGATGGAAAAAAAGCTAGACGATGATTTATAGAGTAAACATATTCTATAAAAAGTCAGTCCTCTCAAGCTGAGCTAACAGAACGCGTGGGACAGACCGCAAGAAGAATCAGTGCCTTCAATTGTCTAATGTTTGCGTGCGGCGCCCTTCTGCGAATCGACGACGACATATAGTGCCATATGGCACTGCCGCTTTAAACACAATTTGATTACAAAGCCGCGGGGAGACCGAGAGAAGCCATTCGCATGATAAAACTTGCCTTTCAATAATGAATATTTCATTATCCGTGCACTCCCGTGACGCGCCCATCCGTCAAATCCCTTCTTATAACGTTCATTGTGCTTTAAGCGAACGTAAATGTAATGTGATATATACGCGCTAAAATCCACTCGAGAAAACTCCGAACTATAAAATAACCTCCGGGTAAGGATCGCGTACACCGAAGTGATTCTCGAATCTGAATAATATTGTCATTAAGCTTCTGCTCTCGGACGACTCTGCGATTATATATAAACATTGTAGCTATAAAACTCAATTATGAGGGAGTTGCGCATCGTTTATCAAAAGTACGTCATTTGCAAAGATTTACCGTTTGTTTTATTAATTCAATATTATTATTTCGTTTTAATTGTTATTCCTTTTATGCAATCAATCAAAAGAAAAAGGCAATTAAAATTTTTATTTTTAATCATTAAAACAAAATTATTCTCGGTTGAATAAATTATAATTATTTACAAACAAGGATTAATATTCGCATGTTAATATTTGAAAAAGTGAATGTTCAAACTGTTGGATATCAGTATTATAAAATATTTTAAAATAAAATATCAAATCTTATAAGGAAAGAATGTTTATTTTTATTTCACTTTAACGGTACGTGTTTACGTCTCTGTATAGTTTTATGCACAGAAAACATTCGTATGTACGCTGGAGAGTAAACTGTACGAAAGGATTAAACGTCAGCTGTAAAATCCTCGGCATTAATGTACATTTTTAATAGTCTACTAAAGCTCGCTCGACGCAAATATACGCAGCAGCGATTTTTCGCGTATTAACGAGAACGTGAAAATCCTCGTTAATGCGACTTTTATGGTAGCCGGCAAAGGCAAAGCCGCGAATGCGTACCTGTACGTACAAGAACTCGCGATTGAGCATATAAATAAAACGAACATTTCCAATGCGCGCGGGTCGAAGATCGAGCTAAGCGAAGTCCGCCTGCAAAGGCCTTTACAACTACGCAGAGTTGTGTAGTGCCAGAGAAAATTCTGCGCTCGGTCACCCTGACCTCAGCGCAACCATTCACGTGGCGACGGCTCGTAAAATTCCAAGTCGCGCGGCTTGAATAGACCCACTGACATGCTTCGGAAATGTGTAAGTGGAGACCGGGAGAACCTCTGCTCGAGTGTCGTCTCTCTATTCGGAGGGTCGCTCGCAGCGAGAGAGGGAGACGGGGATCCTTTTGACTTTGGCCTCTAAGCTTGTCTTGCTTTTCATCACTTGAATGCTTCACTTTTCTGGCCCTTCTTCTTTACCCTCAGATTTCCCACAAATAGCCACGTGCATGTAAGGTGCCTCTTGCTTTTGGGGTTTGAAAGTTAGCTTTTCACTTGAGAATGACCAGCCTGTGTCTACACGTATGTGTGAAGTTTCCCAGATACTACAGCATAATTCCTTGGGTGGTATATATCTGGTTTATGTACGTCCCCGTTCCTTTCGTATTATCATACGCTGGATCTACTTCAGTATTAATAAATGAAATGTATATTAAAACTGATTGTTGATTTCTCTTAAATTCTTAATTTGCAAAGAATATATGAACAAACAGACGCTGGACGTGTATTCAATGCATTACCAAGAAGAAAAATTAATGCATAATCGTTCACTTCCGGTTAGATGAATACTTTATTCATTTCAGTAAGGCGCTGTCAATTCATTGAAATCAAACATTTTTATAATCATTTTTGTATATTATACAAACTCAAGTTGGCATATAGTTTTATTATCCACTCTTGTATTTTATATTTAAATGATAGTTTTTTGAACCTTGAACAATTCATAGAATTCAAATTTCAATTAATAATATACTGAATACCGCATTCAACTTCCCACAACATCGAAAAAACTTGAATAACAAAATTTTAGAAAGAAAAAATGCGGAAATATTGAAGCTAGAGAAATAGGTGAACCAAGAGTCCGTGAAGTGTCAAATGAACGCGTAAACGCTTCGCAAAGCGCTTTAAATGCCTTGCGGGGCTCAGATATATATATATAGGTAGTGATGAAAAATAATTTCCAAGATTGAAAGCGCTCGAGAGTAGCTGTAAACTCGTGCAGCTCGGGGCTATTTTAAATGTCACACAATTCTGCTTCAGCCGTGATGAAAACACAATATTAAAAAAAAAGAAGAATTTATTAAAATTTTTAATATTTACAAATGTTTCACTTTTTCTACACAATTTTACTTTGGTGTTTTATTTACTTTTCATGGATCTTATTGAAAAATATTTCCTCATGAAAGTATGACTTTTTTTTATAATCAATAGTATAAAACTAAATGATCTCTAAAAATTATAATAAAATTGATTTAAAGTAAAAACAAGCAATCATTATTTTACTAAAAATGTTCTAAATATTATAACTTATGAAACAAAAATTACGTTTTTAAAGATTTAATATAAACCTTCAGACAAAATAAACTCACAAAAAACTAACATTCGTAATACAAAAATTTTATGCGTCACTTCCTTATTTACTTAAATTAAAATTGTTTTTCAACTCCTTTCAAAGTTGAAAGCAAGAGGTACGTAACTAAAAGATAATACTGTAATATAAATTTTAATGTAAATGTAAAGAAATTTTAAGTGCTTAAAAACAAGTTTGACCTTTAATAAACTATAAAATCGTTATTTGAGCAACTAGACGCAATTTAGAACTAAGAACATTTTTTATTTTTGGTTGCATTCTGTGCTTCCCAAATTACTTAATTTTATCTTACCTTCGTAATAAATTTTAATACAAAAACAGTTTGTCAAATCTTTGCAGTGATTATTTTATATTTATGAAAGAATAATATTTTGTAAAATGTGTTGTTGTTTAATAACTATATTGGAGCTTTATTAAATGAAAGAATTTTAAATATTAGAATTATAGTACTCACATTTTATAGAAAACTTTTAGTGAAAACTCGTTTTTGTAACTCACCTGAAACATAAAAAAGATTTGAATTAGGGCAAAGTTAAAAAGTCTATCGTATAAAAGGGACTTACGTTCTCAACTAACGTTATATATTTTATATCTTTTGCTAAGCAAATAAACGTTATCTGAATAGGATTGTAAAGTTAATTTAAAATGAGTTTTACATCATAGAGTATTAAAGTCGAATGCTTATACAAAGAAATTTCAATATATAATAACGTTAAAACTTTTCTTACATTGCTTCTTTCTACAAAGTACAATTACAAAAGTTGAACAACCGAAAAATTTAATCTCTCAAAGAAAAGATCGTAGTAATATTTTTAAGACACGTGCAATTATATTTGAAGAGCTGAATATGCAGTACACATTACTCCCGTAAGTTCATAACGCATAATGAGAACGAAAATTGACTTTGTTCCACGTAGACTCATTTAGCATCTCATCGTACTGAGGTTGAAAGCTCACGAGCCCCCTGGATAACGAACGCGCGCGCCGTGGCAGCCGCGACACATTCGGCTGTTGCCTAGCATCCAGAGCATATACTCGCAGACAAAAGCGTGGGAGGGGATTAAGAGAGAGAGAGAGAGAGAGAGAGAGAGAGAAAGCGAAAATTTCCTCGTCGCTGCATTCCGTGCTCTTCTCAGCTGCCACCACGCCGTCGCTATATGTAGCACGTTTCACTCCTTGGCAAAGTCGAAATGCGTAAAGGTAACAACGAGTCAACGCTGATGTGCAGCATTATAACGACGGGAAGAGTGTCGGAAAAATATATATATACATGATGAGCTGCGGATTCCAATAAAACATTACCAGTCGTATTCTTTTTTTTCTCGTGGCCCGGGTAATGAAAGCAGCATAGCTGAGCTCTTCCGAATGGGCCGCAGTTTTTCAAGTAATTGTTCGTTTAGAAAAATACCAAGGCAACCCAGATAAAACCTCTGCACTGTAAAATTTTGTGGAAATTAACGGCTCAGAACCATTCATAAAACGAGCATTTAATTAAAAATTCTTTTAGTAGCGCACGAAATGCCGGTGTACAAATTGAAGCACTACGTAAAGTATAACACAGGCATGACATTTCATGTAGACAATAGGTAGCTTTTACCATTCAAAAAGAACGAACACTCACACTTTCTTTTTCTTTTTAATTAAACTCTACACCGAGTTATTTAAGCCATTAAAAATTCCTTTATGTTCAAAAGTGAGGTTTTGTTTAAAAAAAAAATACATAAAAATAGCCACTCCAATTATTTTCCAAAAATAACAGAAATACGTTCTATTTATATCTCGAATTTTTCTTGCTGGCACTTTAAATGTAAGTTTTTCGCGCGTGTAAGCATTGTTCATCAGCGCTGCACGTTAATTGGCTTTACTTGTCGACAGCCGCACTTCGCTCTCAGCGCTGTTGATAGAGTCAATCTGCACGGTGTTCACTTATTCGGCGGAATTTCGTACGGCAGATGGAGAATTTCATCAACTATACTTAAGTTTATATTTCCTTATTCTAATTGGTCCGAAAACTAGCTTTAGTATATTATAAAAAATTTTACCATCATACACATAAAAGGTTGAGCATTCTCTTCCCAAATCTTTCCAAAAACTAGTTAAGTAGACGCAGAGAAAACTTTAAAACTAAAATGAATAACTTTCGTAAGTATTTCACAAGTTTGGAACATACAAACAAAATTATGCACTAACGCAAAGTTTTACTGTTATTAAAGGTATACCGTATAGTGCAAAATATTTTTATAGTTACAAACTAAATATACCTAAGTATTTTCAAATACGAGTGAAAAAAGAAATCATCGAATAATCAAAGCGCCTCTCGCATTCCTTTTGTCCGTCAACTTTTCCGGCTCGTAAAAGCAAACATCGTCAAAAATAATACGCAACCGTGCGACGCTGTATACGATTTCATCCGAAAGTTTCGAGGCACGAGCACGGATATGATATGTCACTCATCCACACGCATACACGCCTGTTTTTTTTTCCTCTTCCGAGGGGAGGAAATCTCGTTTGGCTTCACTAGCTAGCCACTGCACTTTCCTCGGGGCGAAAAAAGCACGATGCTTGTAAAAGGCTCATCCGGTGCGTTCATTATGACACTGAATATCACGAGGATTTATGTGCTGCTCGAATGGAAGTCGAGGACGGGTGCGCACGGGCTTCCAGTCCGAAGTGCTCATATATATTTCTGCCAGTCGTGCGCCTTCTTGATATCGATCGCGGTGCACAGCAACAGAGCTACTCGTGCGATTTCTATTTGCCGTAACGATTGCTCGTGCTCCGGATCAGGCGTGAAAAATAGATTTTTCAAAGGTACGTGAGATCCGACTTGAAAGGAGATATTTTTCAACTGATTCTTTCAGTAGCTACCCGTATTTCAAAATATTTTTTATGTCATTATTCAAATAAACTTTCTTTTTTATTTTTCTTTGAGCAATTCCGCGCAAATGATGTTCTGCTATAACGAAGGCCAACAAAAAATATTCATACTTTCATATAACGAAGAAAATTCAATTCGTTTTATTTAGAAATCCCATTTCACTCGCAAAAAGATAATATACATTATTACAATTGAATTGTCAAGAAATGCATACATTTATATTTGATAACTTAAAATTTAAAGAGAATAGAATATGACTACCAATCCATTTGTTATATTTTTCTATGTTCATACAAATTGCTTTTGTTTGTATTTTATTTCGTGTGGAACTACTTTGCAAAATTAAAATTAATAATGTATTTCTTAATAAACAGTAGTTTTAAAACGTTTGATATTTTTTTTACGTGAAAATGTTATTTGTGACTTATTTTGCAAGATTTAAAAAATGAGAAATAGAAACAAAAAACAAAGTATGTAAATATGTAAAATCCGCATTAAAATACGCATTATATTTTAATATTTTATGAAAATAGAGTAAATTTTCACACTTGAAAGGGTGTCAGCAAATGAAAAAGCAGCTCTCATCTATATATAAAATCATAGAGAAGAAGAAAAACTTTACCTTTTCCTGAATTTGTCTGACATCATAGGAACCTCTTAAGAAAAAGCACGACAACACAGTCGACAAAGTCGATCTACAAAACCCACAAACACTCGAAATAGTCTTCAACAGCAAAACCGCAGTAATATTGAAGAACATCTTGAAATCGGTTCAATAAAAGAAGTTCACCAAACAATAAATATATTTAAACCAATCCTGCGGACGAAACGCGAATAACAACCAGCCAGTTCCACATATAATCTAGTTTTGCATCACAATAAAAAAAAAGAGGATGAAAACTCGGCGAGCTCGGCTCGGCTAATTCACACGACGATCAGCGCGAGGAGACACTTAACCGCCTCCAGGGAAATTAAGACTCGCGCAGCGAAGAGAGTCGCGAAAAAAGCGGGCGTTCGGACGGGTCAAGTTTGTCGTCGTTCCGTCAACATCGCGGCCGCGGTATACGATGCCGAATGCCAGCCGGGGCCGCGGGTACGTGAGTATACTGGCGGCCAGGAAGGCAGAATCGTTTACGCGTGTACGCGGCGAGCTTGCGACGCGCGCACGCAGACGCGTATGTTTGTACACACAGCGAGGTCCGCACGCGCAGGAGTCGCCGACATCTGCACGTTATAATACACATCACGGTGTTCCCTCTACGATCGAGCGATGGAAAAGAGCAATAAACCGAACGCCAGGGGATTTTCACGATTACGCTGGCAGATAAGGCCGTCATTCGAGCTTGACCCGCAGCGGGGGCGGACGGCGTCCAGCACGTTTACTACTGGTGCTGCGTGAGCGAAAATACGCCGAAGCGTCCCGCCCATCATAGGCCCACAAGGGTGCTGTATCGCAGAGGATAAATGGCTGCCGGACACATGCTCGGGATGAAAGAGAAAGAGAAGAACGTGAGTAGGCAATATCGCTCGATGTATGTGTGTATAATACTGTATATACGCGAGCTTACGCGCTTCGGTGGGAGCATTAGTGAATTAAAACCAAATTGTGTTTATACATCACCGGCGGCTCGCGCATGGAACGGTAATAAGTTCGGGGCGGACGGGAGGACGCTTTTAATTTCGTATAAGGAAATCGATTGCGTGTTCAAGCGCATCGGGATAACGATTTGTTTGGGCGGACCTAATTGGCTGGGGGAGATGTAAGCTATAAATGACCATAAAGTCGGTCTACGTGTTTTTCTGCTAATTGTCGTAGGCTCTTAATTAATTAAATACTCTTTCGTATATTTTATATATATACACCCATATAGTTATTTTTCATCTCTCATGTAAGCGATCGACACTGCTAAATAACGAAAATTTGTTACCATTGCATAAGAAAGTTAGCAAATGTTGAGATAGAAAATTTCAGAAACTAGGTCTAAATTTGTTGATAAAACTATTCTTTCATATTTTAAATTTGATTACATTCACCGATTATGCTATTTTTCAAAATTAAAAACTTTACTACTAAAATAAAATAGTGCCCTACTTAGAAACATGAAATAGTTAATAACACTGTGTCAAAACTTTAATAACAAAAAGAGTGCATTTATATGTAAATGAAGAATTTATTATCTAAGCCCCGATTTTTACGTCAGATTATACATATACGAACATTTTTTTAATTTTTGGTATAATAAGTATGGTGTTTCTAAAAGAGTAACTTGAAGGCATTAAATTTTTATCACAATTATAAAATTACCAGTTTTTAGCGTAAATAGATACAAACATTGTAGAATGAAAAGAATCATGTATGAGAATGACTCTTATTGAAGAAAAAAAAACACAAATTATTACACAAGTGAAACTTGCTCATTATTTAGGAGAAAGGATTACTTTCCAATTCGAAATTATACACAAGCGTTGAAACATTTACAATAACTTAATTTGATAATAAATGCATATTTTCTACAAAAGTAAAGATTAATGTCTCTAGATTCAAGAACACAATTCATTTCCTTGCTGCAACTAATTCACATATTAAACTCGAACGAAAGTAAAATCAATATTATTAAGGTGGAAGTCTGAAAGTTTTTTTCCTGGTAGACCGCTGAAGATTACGGAAAGGTCCGTTCCTTAATTGAAAATACAATCAAGCCAAAGCTCCAGCATTAAAGTCAAAATAAATTACTCTATTATTAGTGTATACGACGCAACGAGAGAGATAGGTGCACACCCTCGGGCGCTTTATTTGAAAAGAAATTTCAAAGGCGCGTCATTGTTTGAAAGCTGAGTTTGTGCTCTCGTGGTTTCAGAGTACAATGTGGATTTTTCCTAACGAAAATAAGCTCCGTGAGGCGCCTAGTACACGGGAACGAGGAAAAGAAAGAAATAGAGAGCGAAACACTGTACCGTTTGTTGAAATAACGGAGCGGCAAAATCCTAACGAAGACCTCGACACTGCCTCCCCCTCTTCTCCCTTCAGGATGTAGCGCTGAGTAATCCCGATGTCTCTTTCGTATATAGCGTAATATCGGGCCAGGAAGTGACTTTATCTCGAGTCAAGCATGCGACATCCTCGTGCGATGCCGCGGCAGTCCCGTGGACGCGTGTATACCGCAGATAAAGAAACCGCTCAACGGGCGGTTTCTTGAGCAGGCCGCCCAAACAAAGCATCATTGATAGTCCACTTTTTCGCCTTTTCTCACACGCACACATGCGTGCGCCTGTTTGTTTGCATACAATTGAAAAATTCTTAGATAATTTACATCGTTGTTTGATGCGCATAAACATGCGGCATTTCCGTTAGAAATTTCTAGGAATGTTGATAGATTTTTCGGATTTGATAAAAATAACTGCCTCTTGGTGGTCTGATACTTTGTTGGATGGTGTATTTGCAAACTGGAGCACAATCTGGATCAATCATTGATTTTGTGCTACAAGATATGGAAATCTGACTGAAAAGCACGAGAATTTGTCACGAAGTTGATTTTATTACGAAGATTAAGTTATCTTGTACTTGTGGGAAGAATACATAAATTGTGCAAAATAGTGAATACATTCGACCAATAACCATAATAAAAGATTAGGAACATAATATTTTTTTATAAAAATAAATAGCCAATATACCGAAGCCATACCCTGGTAGAAATGAATACCAACCGTTTGCCATCCGTTTAACCAATGGTTGGTACTAAATACCGCTTATTTCGTTACGGAATTATCCTTACGGTTGGCCAACGAATGCTTAATATTTAAAAATTATAAAAAAGTCAATTTACGTAAATAATTCATTAAATAAAAACGTTGAAAACTATATTATTCATAAAATGTTTAAAAAAATATACAGACAGTACCTTAATTGGCGTAAATAGATTTAAATC
>JAWWEQ010000027.1:10231543-10295037 GCA_035583055.1 Torymus tubicola | reverse complement strand
TTGTTTCATAACCTATTAAATATTTTATAATTGATAATTCACCAACCGTTGGCTAACCGTTGGTCAATACTTTTGTTCTTCGTTGGCCCAAAAACTTGACCAATCGTTGCAGTTAAGCCATTTTAGTTGGGTTATTTTCTACCAGGGTACCTGAGTAGTAACTGAAAAAAAATCCAATAGAAATTTATTACTTTAATTAAAAAAACATAGATATTATATTTGAAATTTACGTTTTTCATATTTAACAATACGATAAATTATATAAAAATCACAAGAAAAACTATAAATCTATATTTTCTGTCAAAAGTAATTTTGAAAAGCTATTATTTGTTTTTCTCTATTTGGATAAACATTAATTTGACAAACTTACAGCACAACAAACAATTTAAAAGATATGTCGTGGCCATTATCTCATAAGAGGAAACACGTACGATGCTTTTATCGCTAGACAAAAGTGTCGGCAAAGTAGATTACCAGCATACGACAGCTCAGCAAAGAAACGAACCTGGCGCTCGTAACGCCGCTGCTGCCAAGACTAACAAGTGGTTCCATCTGTTATAAAAGTAGTGAGCTCGCGCTCAGCCGGGCTATAAGTAAGCCAGTGGCAATCGATCCAGCAGTTATCTGCCCTGCTCACCGAGCCGTGTACATATACCACAAACGAAAGAAAAACAATGCACATCCGCTGCAACAAAGGAATACGAAATATTCCAAGCGTTTGGAGCATCTCGGTAATCACCATCGTCATTATCATCATTCGACTGACCCAGAAATCCAAATCCCCGCAAAGACGTTTCGCGCGTGCTCGTAAGGAAATCTTCCGACTGTGGCGAGGAGGCACGAGGCGAGACAAAAGGGACGCAAAAGATGGAAAATTGCGAGCACAAAAAGAAACGGAAGCGGAAAGAATGAGGATCCCTAACGAGTTGCACACACATACATAGCCCCACGGCGCATTATGCAGCGCCTGGTGTGTTTTTGTTTCTGTCTGCGCAGCAGTAGCAGCAGCGACTCTCCCGCGCTCCCGTTTCATAATACATGCAAGCCCCAGCCAGATAGACCTTTTCCGCGCAGCGACGGTATACATCTAACGTGCGGGGGCGGCTATTATTTCGCACGTACTACGGGCCTAAATATATATAGTGGGGGAGAGAGAACGAGAGAGCGACACAATTCCTCCTCCTCGAGAGCTTTTTTCCAAGTCCACTCGAGAGCGCGCCGAGTGCAGCGAGCTGCACCCTTCGCTCGTGCTCTTGTTCTATATATGCAAGCACGCGTACCGCCCGTTGTGCGAGAAGAGTGGAGTCGCGCGCACGTGGACACAGACGCATAATGTGTAACGCGGGGTAATTGTAGACGCGAGTCGCAACGCGCGAGCGCGAGATAAAAACTCTGCTGTTTGGATGATGACATGGAATATTACACGCGATCGATGTTTGCTTTTATGCAAAGAGCTTTTCTATGCGCGCAGTGCCCGGATTTGTAAATATTCAGCTGATAAGTTGAGTCTGGTTTATTAGAGTGAAATACAATTTGTGACGTTTTATCCTTTTGAATACTTTTGTTTTTAAATTTAAGTGCATGGACTCTTAAAGGATTATTTCTATTACACTTTTTATAACGACTTTGATTTTCAACTATTTTCAATAGAAGGATAGTTTTATATGCAACGTAAAAGGAAACGTGTGCAATGAATTAAATTTAACTTTCCTTTTGTTACATAAAGCGTAATTCACATATGAATTAACTCATGAAAGCGGTTACTGCTGTATAAAGTATCATCCGATGACATCAATTTTTATGAAAGTGTTTTTTATACATTATACTGCGACCTATATAAAGTTACTTCAATATTACAGATTATTAATAGCCAGTATGTCAATGATAAACTGATTGTAACTTATTTAATTATCTTTCAAAGCGTTAACAATAAAAAATTAAAATATTTGTTTGATATGTAATCATTGATTCTTTTAGATCTATGTTATTAATTCAAGATACTAAACATTCACAAGAGCAACAAAATTGGTAATATTATCTTAATTTACATTTAAATCCCATAAGGATATTATTATAAATATTACTAATATTTATTAACTCACTAGTAAGATAAAGAAAACCAGTAAAATTATAGTTTCTTTTTAAAAAAGGTCAGTTATCATGTTCAATAGATTAAATTACAATTGCATGCATATCACAATATAACATAACTACGTGAAATATGTCGAACATTTAAATGTCACTTGCATAATTATACGCATAAGTCAGTCAATGTCATAATTATATAACAATACATACATTTGCTTTGTTTAGTCTGGAGATTTATGACGACTCAAAAGTATCACGAAAGACAATGATTCGTGCGTTCTGTTGTATTTTTACATGAGAAAAATAGTTTATTATTGAAATGTGTATTTAAGCAATGTACATATATTTACCGATATATTACAGTCGCATTTATTGCAGTACAAAATAAACATTGGGATTTATATAAATATATATAATAATGAAATTGAATTTTAGATAATAATTTAAAATATAAATTATTTTTTCGCAAAAATTATTCTATTTTTATATTAAAGACTTAATCACTTAAACTTAACTTTTCATCGTGACAGTTTAAATGGCAGTTGTTCTTGAAATGTTTTTCAAGAAATACCGGGAAAATATTGATTTTGTAAGTGAGAAAAAGTGTAACGTCTGAAGGCGACGCCGGCAATGTGTCTGCACGTCTTGGCATACTGCATGCAATTTCCTAGGGCGCAATTTTTCATGAATCACTTTCAGAAAAGTAAACTTTCAGTAGGCATTAATAATAAAAGCACAATAAACGAGAAGAAAAGTTGATAAAAAATAGAAACCGTATTTGCAAAAGGGGGACGGAGGGGAAAGGCTTGATTTATAGACGACAAGCAAACAAAGTGCAAAAGGGGCGGGGGCAAATGTAAGCCCAAAGAATAAGACGAACACCGAGGGAGCACAACCACAAAAAGGTGTCAATCAGCGACTAACTCGATTAATAATCCAAGGGACGAAGTAGAGATAGGGCTAGAAAATACGGCCTATGGGAAAAAGTTTCCGTACCCTCCTCGCCTCGCACGCCCTCCCCATCGCAAAATCGACGAAGCGTATCTCGCGCGCGCACGTGCACAGTGTGCGGGCACGCAAAGACGAAGAAAAAGCGAACAAGAAGAAGTCGAAGAAAGGCAGGAGGGCGCGAGCGTTGCTATACGCAGGCGGCGCGATACCGTCGCCCGAAAATTCCCAGCTCAAGGAGGCATTACATAGCGTCGCACTACTCTCTCGCCTGGGGGAGAGCGTAGAGGCCAAGGGCCGAGAAACGGGCTCGGAGGAGGGTGGAAGGAAGGAAGTTGAGACGGCGCGAACGAGGGTGGGGCACCTGCGAGGCCCGCGCGTTGTTGGAATAGGTAAACGAGCCACCGAGCCGCGCACACGCAGCCGCAATAAAGCGCTGCCCTCGAGGGCCGGAAACCCACGGGGAGAGAATTGGCTCCCTCGCTTCTGCCCTCCCTTCCCCCGTGCAATACACGCACGCATGTATGAGAGTCGAGTGTGCCGAGGAATGGCCAACGTTCGTGTTGTCGAGCTTTTAGCAGGCACGACAACGTTCCACTGCGCGCCCACTCCAGCTCTGATGAAAATATTAGGCCGAACGTCCTCCCATTTCGTACAAAATATAAGAAAGCTGATTTACGATTGTCGCTGACAGCTGCGATTTGACTTTTTATTGCGCGGCTTGTTTTTATTTGCCGAATCGCTATGAGAAAGAAAGAATTAAGATCACGCACGCTATATAGATCATTGCCATGCTGCCGGCGATTTATGCCAAACTACTTAATGTGCTAAAAATATATATATATATATACAAAATAATAATACCCAACAAATTTTTTTTAACGTCTTGGACTGCTAGACTATTTTCAGGTCGACAATGCTGTATTCTTATCGAGCGGAATTTTAGATTGCCTATATACGCTATATTCTAAAAACGTATACATTTTAAATCCCAAAGGTATCCAATATTACACAGCTGCTGTAAATATAGAACCAGCCTGCCCGTATTTTATCGTAATAGCATTTATTTTCGGACTACTTTTGTGGTTTGCCGTGGCGTAATTTCAAAACAAAATTAAAGGCTTGTTGTTGTCATTAAATTATTCAAATGCAAAGCCTTTTTTTTTATTTTATAAAATTTCACCCTTTAATTTTTTACCCCTTATTTTGTCTTTCCACAAGACGAATGCAATTTTTTAAAATTATACTAAATATTCGATAATACAACTAATACTACTAAAAAGAATTATGCAAAAAAGTTAATTTCGTTAAATTTATTGCTGAACGCATGAAAAGAGCGATAAATGCATTTACTAAAGATCTGAAAAGGCTTGGAGAAACGCTGAAATTTGAGCAGCAACGCAGCCACAATGATACTCGTGAATTAAACCGGATATACCCTTTCGCATTTGAGCGCAGAAAAGGGACGAATGCCGGGTCGGGGCCAGTATAATTTCTGGAAAGTCGAAAAAAAACTGGGGCAGCAACTTCTCCAATGGGAATTCCAATCGAGCGAGCGCGCTTAATCCCTCATCCATTCGGCTCTCATTTCATAATATCTCTCTCCCTCCCTCTCTTCTCGCTCGCAGTCTCTCGGCAAAACTTTGGCTTGGAGTATCCGCACGGCATACTAGAGTCGGGAGAGAAATCGCTCGGGTAAGTTCTGGGCAAACGAGCGCGGTGTCCAATGAAGAGCACCGCTGCGGGGGCCAAAGGTTGGCGAACTCGCGGGTCGATCGGGCGCGCGGAAAAGGTGAAAACTACTTGGTCGCGCGCGCATGCACCCGCACATCTCCTCTTTCCCTTGCATTGCACCGCGTTCCACTAGGCCGCGCGCCAACTGCATAAGTGAGTCACACACACGCGCACACACGGATCCCTGGCGAATGAGATCACCGCACGAGCCGCAGGTTGTTACGAGAAACAAGATAACCTCGATAATAATGGACGAGGCGCGATGATGGGCATATTAGCGCGAACGCGCAGCGGGCCGAAGACTAATGCATCGGTTCATTGAAAGTGGGAGAAAAATGCAAGTATGAGAGCGAGCACACGTTATATCTGCGAGCGACTGTGTGGGCAGCAGGGGTCAACGGTGCGAGCGCAGCAGCGCTGCTGCAATTGCAACCAAGGCGAGGGAATGCTGTATCGTCGTCGTCGATCAGTCAGGGCTTGAACTCTGTCACGATCGCTTAACACGATTTTATTGGGACTCGCTGACCTGCTTTCGCCGTCTTTTTCACGAATGTGTTGTTTTTCATGCGAGCTTTAAGTTGAATTTTTTTAAAGCATAAACCTACCTCTTTTCAGCCAATAGAATAATACACGCGACATTGAGTTGATTAATAATTATGCTGAATTACCTGTATTTCGAGAAGCAGTTCAGATTTCTTCCTTCTTATGTCAATTAAAAGCTTCTGTTGTTCAGGCGTCAATTCTGAAATACAAATATTAATATTATTATGTTATGCTGTATAAATAACGTTCATATATCATTTACTTAACAGAGAAATGTCATGTTTTAAATTTGAAGAATTTACTCATAGGACTTTCTGCAAACTAAAACCTGATTCTTAAAAGGAATCATAAATTCAAAAATATTTAAATTGCCTCCTTTTGCGATTTAAATAATTTTAAAAGCATTCATGACTAATGTATATTCCAACAGCACAGAAGCTCCCGCAGGATTATACAATCGATTCTGATTAACCCCAAGTTAAAATACCCGCATTAGCCTAAACTGGCACTGTGGGCTGATGTAGGGAAATCATCACATGTCTCAACTCAGCATAAAATCTGATAAGAATTCATTTTAATATGATTACTTATTTATTAATAAATACTACGTCATCTAGCGTGGAGTGAGTATTCCCTTATGAGTACCCATGAGCTACTTAAGATATTCTCTAAAATGATCAAAAAATCCAAAGCTTTTACGTGTTTTTAAAATGTTTATTACGTTTCGATGTATATCACAAGGCTGTCCATAATATTTTTTGCAATTAGTGGTTTTATATTGAATTGAGTTATACAGTCATCATTTGAATCTCAAAAATTTAATATAACGTAATAACCTATATATTTATTTTACGTCTTTTAAGCTTTTCAACGATATCCGTTGATTATGTATTGATTACTTTTCCAAACCATTGAAAAATCATAAAATTATTTTAACCGTGCCAAGTTGATCCCTAGCCAAAAGTTCATCAATAAAGATATTCAAAAATGAATAAACCAGTGTTTCAATTCCCATATGAAAAATAATACGAGAAACTAGACAAACTTATTATTATTTAAGTTTTTATGTTCGAATTGCAGTGCTAGAATACTGTGAAAATAACAATTGTCACTTGAAAAGCCAATTTTGAAAAAAATCCGTTTGCCTGAAAGGTTTCTATTTGTAGGTTGGTATATTACAAACACTCAATACCGAAAACGAAAACACTGAACTATAAAAATGGGAATGGCACAGTTCGGCCGGAAAGCCATGCGATCGGACGATAAAGGAAACGCAAAGGCAAAAGCGTGCAGGACGCTGCGCCAAACACGCTCGCGCGCTCCCTCGAATAATAAAAATTCAGTTGGCCCAATCCTTCTCACATGCATATACATATATACACACAACGAGGTAGAAACTCGAGGCGAGAGGCGTGCACGTGGTCGTGGGCGTCGCAACAATGGAAAACCAATAACGGAACAGAGAGGAGGCGCACTGCGGCAATCAAGCAGCCCGTCGCACTCTCTCTCCTCTCTCTCGCTTGCGCCCATTATATACGCTGTGCGCTCTCGACCTACACCCTCGAAAGTCGGAATAATATGGCTCGGAAGTCGTTGCTCGCAATTCGGACTCGCTCGCGCGCGCCACGCTCCGTATACGCTCATGCGCCGAGAGAAAGAGAGAGAGAAAGAGATGGATGGGGCAAAGACTCATTACGGTCAATTTGGCAGCGGGCACTAAAAATAGCAGCCCCATCGGAAAATTAACGCCGAGGCCGGTGTATGTGTGCACACAGCGGGCGCGCGTGATAGTGCATCGCGCCGTTTAGCTGGCATAATAGGATTAGGGCGACGTTGCCGTCGTTGCCGTTATAGTGTATATGAGATATATATAAGATACGTCTATGTAAGATGCCGCGCGAGGCGTATAGGCTCGGCAGGAAAGAAGAGTAATTGTTGCTTCCAAGATACCCGGGGGTTGTAATTGGCTCTCGATGCGAGCGCGCGCTGCGTGCGAAGCTATTTATTGGCGATTTTATCTCTCGCTGAGGAGGCGCCTGCGAGAAAATTTGTCGTGCTGTGAGAGAGAAAGAGAGAAGGAGGAGCCTCCGGCAGCCACGTTAACTAGAAACTTTGAGGCGACGCGCGGAAATTATAATGAACTCGAAAATCGAGTTGCCGCGATAATCATCTGCTTAGCTCATTAAAATTTGAAACTTTTTTTTGCTGTGGCTTATCGCCCGAGGGAAAATTACGTACTTGCGCAGCTTTGTTTTTATTTTTCCTAGATTACGTAATTCAGATTCTGCTATATTGTTGAAATACTTCGTTTTATCATGGTTGGGAATAAATTGAGTTTGGTAACATTTATCATATTTTTACATTTCTGAAAAAGACACTATATACATACTTGAAGGAAAAGAGGAATTATGTAAAAAGTGTTAAGTTCAAGTTATACATGTATTGGCCTCATTTCGAAAGTTATTTTTTCAAATTAGTTAACATGGTAATTTTTTTTCAAGTACAATAGGTGCATTGTTTCTAAAACTTAAATGGTTTCAAGCGTCTCAAGGATTATTTAATCAAGCAGACTCAAGGCAGCATTGAAACTTCCTGAAAAAAAACTGCATCATACTGGAATTAATCAATTAAACGAGCAATCTAATACGTGACTAAATAATTGTGAGTATGATAATGTATACCTCACTCGCTAGTAAAAGCAAAATAACTATATTTAGATAAGTGAAAATTCTGGATTTTTGAATAGCTATAGCCGTTAAATTTTTTTTTGATAATTCTATGTTTTTCCTATATGAATCTACATTATGCAAATAAACAGACAAAGAAGACAAATCTGTATTTTACAGCAGAAAATAATCGAGAATAGCGCACCCTGAAGAGGCCACGGCGTCCTCGCAACGGAGCGCAGCAACACCTCGCGATCTAACATCCGGATAGAAGGGCGCGAGCAAGAAGAATCGCATAGTAGGCGGCCTCGCTGTCGGCTTGTGTAGATAGGGCATAAGTCACACACACATAAACACACACATGCACTAGTCAGTTCGTTATTCGCACGCGAGGAGGGGACCCTTCCACCTTCGCGCAGCTGCGCGTGGTGGAAATGTGACGCGAGGAGGGAAAGCAGCCGGTAGCTCTGCCTACGTAATGCCGGTACCGTAAGGCTCTTTTTCCTTCGCGCCGGACGCTCTCCTCGCGATTCCGTGTGTATACGTATATATAATGTATATATACACACCAGTACATTGAGCTGCGCGAGGAGTTACGTAATTCGAGCGGCTATATATACGGTACCCTCTTCTTTCTTTACGCGCCAGGAGCAGTGCTCGACGCGCACGCAAAGGAGGATCCTTATACTACTTACATCCCTGTGATTTCGCGTGAACGTCGTTCGCGTTACGCGCCGGTAATAGTATATAGATATATATGGGCCTCTTTGGGCGCAGTCCTTTGGAATTCTAGAGTACGCGATGTGCAGTCTGCTCTAATTGCGTCGTTCATGGAACGCGAGTGCGCGTCTAGTAATCAGTGTACATATATACGCATTATGCGAGCGTAATTTGTACGCGATATCGTTTAGAATTTCATTGCCTATGTCGGCGCGTTATAGCGGATTTTGAGAAAAGTATATGCTTTCGCGCTGCTACAGCTAATGAGAGTTCGATCATGCAGAGTACATCGTTGGGTTACTTTTATTAAGAGGATGGGGGTTCACATTTTTTTCAAACATATTCCTATAATTATAGAGCACTTAAAATTATCAAGCATTTAATCTACTCTATTCTCAACACCTTATGCGCTTGATACATTCAGAACAGATGGTCATCGAACTGAGCTTAACTGTGTGTGGAAGTGAAGAAGATTATAAACAGTAGTATGTCAGCTTGTTGACGACTAAATATTAAGTGATCTACAGTAATATTTCTCCCCTTGTAATTATAAAAAAATTGTATTTTTTCAATTCGATATTTATTAACTAGAAAGACAATATTTTAAATAGGTTTGTTTAACTCATTTATATTTTGTTTTATCTTTTTTTTTAAATTCCAGTTAATATCAAAATAAATTATTATGTTATCTGTTTCTTAAAAGCAAGTCATTGATGAGAATCTAATTTTAAACTTCATAAAGTTTTAGTATGTAAGTAAAATTTGATAATATTCTGCTAATATGTATAATATAATATTTTTGATCATTTACAAAAAAAAATAATAATAATAATACCTTTAAGAATAAATTTTTTTAATGTTTTGAAATTCTCCTGGTGACAATTTTTACAAACATTACTTTAATATTTATAGAAAAACTTATAGAAATATCAACAAAGCTGTATAGAATATTAACAAGAAGAAATTTAGTAATTTATATTTAAGATAATACACAATTCACAAGTATAAACTAAAGTTTAAACTGAAGCAAATCTTCTTAATATACTCCATGTACACTTCTCCAATTACCGTGTCATTAAAGTTGAATACCAAAGGTAAAGCATAAAGAATCTCACACACACACACACACACACACACACACACACACAATTACTTTGTAATATAAAACATAATTCAAATAAAGCTTTTATATTTCATGTATTTGAATATCATAAATCAGGTAACAACTGATTTATTTTTGAGATTTTCTTTACTAAGAACATGAAATAATGTTTATCAACACATCTTTTGATTACTAATGAGATAAAACAATGAGTAATGCATGAAAAAAATCTTTTCTGTATCTCAAACAGAGGATTATTTAATAATTTCTAGGATTCTATTGTATAAATCTATTGATTAATTTATTTTTAAATAATAAATTAACTCAAGCAGTGTAAAAAAAATAATATATATTTTTATGAGAATATTTTGTGCAGTATTGATTACAATTTTGAGAAAGTAAACTCCATTATTAAATAAAATATTTTAAAAAATAATGTAGTCAGTAGATAAAGAACGTGATAACGACAAATTATCACATAATTTATTGGCATGCGACTTTAAGATCATTTAATTGTTTAAAATTAGTATTAGATGAAAGCAATTTACTGCATATAGTAAACTAGATAGATTCTAGACTATTTCAAAAAAAGATAAAATCAAGATTATTATCATCTTAATTTGACTGAAGTTTTTGGAAGATTTGTGTTTTGAAGGATTGCCCTAACGAAAATTTTAACAGTGTAAATAAGAATCTTCAAGCATGATTTAGGTCACCTAGATACGGTTATTATGTAGAGAATACTTCCGTAAATATTTTCACAAACGCCCTTATCTAAGGGTAAAGTTCCGACTTTCGCCAAAATCTACGATCACAGATTATACGTGGAAAATACGGTAACAGAGTCGTTTACTTTATCCTCATAATATAGAGTCGTTTAAGAAGATTGGCTCTATAAAAACAGTAAACAGTGGTGTCAATACACGAAACGAGCATATTCTAAAGTTCGCGTGTTTACAAAAATAATAAAAAGCTCCATTTCGATTTGATGGCATATAGTGAATAAAAACAAAATTAAAGGATTATTATGATATCTGTATCGAAAAAGATCGATTATACTTTGATAAAAAATATACGTAGTGTATTAAGAAGAAATAAATTTACTCTGAGCTTGCAGGACACAAGTATATAATAAAACGGTGGATGCTTTGATAACAAATATAATTTATCGAGCGGTGTATATATACCACAATGCTTTCTCAAAGTTATAAATACGCGGTAATCAGATCACCCTATTCATGTGTTGCTTCATCTGACCTATCCACCTAATCTGTTCCCTTGCGACTATTTTCTTTTCCCCCAACCAAAAAAAATATTTACGTGGGCGTCAACTCTCCTGTTAAGCCTATTTTATATATAGTAGGAAGCTAATGCTGCTGCAGAAAGTGGAAAAAATATATATTATAGTAATACAGAATCAAGTGAATTTGTAGGAAGAAAATTTCAAGAGCTTTTTCCAAGTGCAAAAAAATTCTTCGGAATACAAGTCTCATTGAAAATTAACTTTCCACAAATGAATTTATTCGTAATTGCTCATCGCGACTATTACTACAGTGTGAATCACCAGATAAGAGTGCGCTGTTTTTTTCATACATCTTGAAAAAGTGAAATTAAATTTTAGACGAAAAGTAAGTTATACTCGAGGAAGTTATAGTACAAATAAGATTGAACGAGATCATGGGTTGGGTTGCTGTAAAATCAACAATGATACACCTCATGTCATAATAATTTTAATTTCCTATACGATCAACATACATGGGAATCCCCCGACAATCGTTATTGTACAAATACCGTATAATCAATATTTATCATGATATAAAATAGAAAAAAATTAAAAAAAATCAACGAGTCAGTTGTCACTTGTCAAACAGTCAATGCAACGCGAATATCGATAACTCGTGTTTGACAGCATCGCAGATATATCCTATCCCCGCACGAGTCAGATAAGTGTCCGTTATCTCGAGAATTTCGAGCGCACCTAACCTTTCGCACCCCGTCCACCTGTGAAATCGTCGAGACTCGCCCGCAACAACGGATTCGCGTGCGTCATGCGCGCGTGTACATGTACACTCGCACGCGCCGCGTTATACAAGGTACATTCAACCCGTCCACTCGTTCTCCAAAAAAAACATAACATGCACACACACACACGCATCATCCGCTGGTCTAATTTAACATAAAGTATAAGGAACATCGCCACAGTGTACCTGCCGACAGCTTCCGGGAATTCTTATTCTCCGTGTGCTACGGGAACGCAGTAAAAAAGGGCGAAAGAGAGATCGATATAACGCGAGAGCTGAGAGAGAGCACGTAACGGGGAGGAGGGCCCTCGAGATCGAAATTCCAGCGATAGAAACCATGACACTCATGCTCCTCTCGACATTCCTAAGAGAGAGGGAGAGAGAACTCGAGAGATGTCGGCGAATCCCTTACTTTATCCGAGACTGCACTCAAGAAATGTATCGGACTCCGAAACGCATTGCGGAGCAGGCGAATGTTTACGAGCATTTTAAAGGTTTAAAGGTCGCCGAACGCATTAAGTTGTATGAATAGAGCTGAGGCTGCTGGGAGCATTTGCGGCTATAAGTGTATTATAACGACGAGCCACAGAAAGAGAGAGAGAGAAAGGGCCTCGAAGAGAAATCAGAGGCTGGCCTCGGCTCAACTCTGCAGTGCGTTCGGTTTTGTTTACGAGATGGAAAGAGAGAGAGAACGAGAGAGGTGCATAGAACGCGGCTGCGCGCATGCGCACACGCGCCCTTCGATCCTCGCTCCGACGGCCTGATAATAATAATTTTTCAATTTTTCGACAAATCTGTGCTCTGCTCGCGCTCGGGGACAGAGTTGGGGAGGGAAGAGATAAAAAGGAACGTACCTGTGCTGGCGAACTGGTCGACCTGGTGCGCGGAGGAGGTGACAGCCGAGGTGAGCGCCGAGCCCCCCAGGCCGTCCAGCTCCTGCCACATCTCGTCCTCTGGCCGCTCTCTCTATCTCTCTCGCCGCTCGCCCAGATTCTCCGCTCTCCTCTCGCCTTTGTCGCACGCTTGCAATTGATAAACAAAATATATGAAGGCGGCGCGCAGAGCACCACCGCCGCCGCCGCCAGCAGCACCACCACCACTAGCACTACTATCGCGGTCCTCGCAGTGTCGCTCGCTCGCGCGCGGTATAGGTAATAACACTACGTGGGAAAATACAGCGCACATACACATGTATAGACTGCGACGGAGAGGCGCAGGCGCGCGCGCATGCATACACACACGACGACCCGACCGCCGCCGCGACGACTCACTGCTGGCGCGACGCCATCTTCCACCGTTCTCTCGTCCCGTCTCTCTCGCTCTCTCGCGCCTCGGCCCCGGCCAACCACATGTAACTCCCGCACCAACACACACAACCTCGACGGCGACGTCGCGGTGCTGCAGCCTCCAGCCAAACAGCCGAATTACGCTACGAGCACGCTGCTGCTCTTCCGCCGTGCGCGCTTCGGCCGCACAGCGGCGCTGACGTTGCCTCGAGTACGTATTCCGTCGGTCGTCGAGCGTAGGCGGTGCCACTGCCAGCGTCTCGTGCACTGAAAGAGAGAAAGCAGTGTCGACTGAGTCCGATAGGGAGCAGCAGGATTCTGCCGCGCGGAGTTGACAATGATCCACGTGTGGACTCGCGTCTCATGACATCAGTGTACAAATCGGAGCAGTGTCTCGGTTGCGCTGCGGGTAAATCAGATGCACCGGTTGTAGGCATGCCCAGACAATGCTAACATTCTACTGTTGATAAAAAGGTGTTTATTGATTGTATAAAAAGAACGCTGCGTTAATGTACCTTCCTTCTTGTTTATTAGATGAATTACCATAAATGTCACTTAGGGAGTAGGCGATTTTGATTTTTGACAGTCTTGCAAATTTCTACCTTATCGGTATAATCGAGCAAAATATATATACGTGACTCCGAGGCATTACCAGATAAGCTCACTTTTTGTCAAATCGACCTTTTTCATTTAAAACCTTCAATAGATAGCAAAGATATTGCCGTAAAGCTACAATACACCCAAAACGTAATGAGATCTATTTTTCAAATGTTGTGCCCGGTATATAATTAATTTTTTTATTTTTCGTAGTTGAATGTAAATATGATGGCCAATATATATTCATTCGTTTATTTAAAAAGTTGCTATACAGTTTCAAATCATAAACATTTTAAAATTTTATAATATTATACAATACAAATACAAACACTCGTAAATTTAATATAGAAATGTCACAAAAATAGAAATTTCATGAATAAGGTATAAGAGCACAATTGCTGATTCATAATTAAATGAAAGATAACGCTCTAAATGAAACGCACGGTTAGATAAGTCCTCAGTTCCTGACAGAAAGAGATAAATCCATATTTTTTTCGGAAAATGTATATAACCAACTGAAACCACCGCGTAATATATGTTTTGACTATATATCTATTGAGTAGTCAAGTATCACCACTCCTCTCGTTTCTTTTGATCTTACCTATAAGTTTGAACATTAAAATCCGTTTTTCTCGAAAACTCAAAAAGTAGACTTATCCGGTTACGTCTTGAAGCCACAGATATAAAATAAAGATAATTGCGTAGATGAGTTCTAAATGAGGACAGATGAATAAAACTGATGATAAATTTACGATTTTGTTTATTTCATTTTTATTTATATTATTTTTTTTTTATAAATTAAAGTGTTGAAATTTTATCCCTTAGTTTGTATCTAAAGTAAAAAAAAATGATATTTCAAATGCTTGAAGCGTGATAGTATAATTATATTCATCAATTATAGTTACAGAGGTATATGAGCATCTTATCTTCAACGTATCACTTCATAGGCCTACAAAAAATATGCCAAAACTCGAGAACCGCATTTTAATTGTTTATATACTTTGTAGTACTGAAGTCATATATCAAAAATCAAAATTATTCTTCTAGGAAACAATTATCATAAAAACGAGATTATCTATAAATGCTTTTTTTAGGTTTTTGATACTAAAATAACGTTTAAAAGTAACCACGGCCCTGGAGAATTCTATTTTTATTTCAGATTAGGATCGAGCACATCGAAATACTAAACAAAACATATTCTCACATCAAATTCAGACATGTTCTTGTTGTTTTTTAACATGAAATTCTACTATACCCAGTCTATTTTCTGATTCAAAATAATATTATTATTCAGTTATTTCTGTAAGACATCATCTATATTATGCCATGGAAATATTTGTTACAAAAACCTATCCCATTACAAATAGATACAATACCATTAAACTCGTAAAAGAAAGAGAATTGAAGAGTCCGCAATAGCCATTATCAAAATGTTGCATATCATTAGAATTTTTTTTTGTAATTACAATTAATTATAATCTTACCCTTCGCATTTTACCACATGATCATAAATATAAAGATGAATAATTTTACTAATTTTTTTTTATGTTAAATCCTAATAAGTTTATTTACATGAATCAGGGTATTGTTCGTTTTTGTTAACGTAATGTTTCATTAAAGTGTATACATGCATGAAACGTATTATCATGCCTTTTTATTGTTATGTAACTCTCGGACTTCAGTACAATGGAGCTACGAGCCACTGTGTGGAAAAATATAGGATGCAAAAAACGTTTCTTTCTTTCATTCGCCGGTAACACTTGTAAATAATAACTGCCAATAGCAATGAATAAGGTCGGATTGAGCTACTTACTCGCACAGTTGACATATCACTCTAATTATGTTAGTGACATGTTAGAATACTGTCATATGAAACATGCACCAAATCAAACAAATCTTTTCAGTCTTTTTTCACCAATTGAACATTAGTTTTCCCTGCAATTTTTAAGCACCATCGCTATTCTGGAGAACCTCTTAGTTTTATCATAGTGTATAATGAATCACCGTAAAAATTAACATTTTATAGCGACGAAATATATTTTGAGTTGTTAAAAGCCTCATTTTAATATTTTCAATCATGCATGTTCTATATGAAAGTATATATCCGTTGTAAGTATTTGGCATTAAGAATTTAAAAAATTCAGTATGAATGTAATATTTTGTATTGTGTGTATGTATGAGAGTGTGTGTATATGTACAACGTTTTTCGTAATTATTACTGCGCGTTTTTTAATTATTCAGAAATGAATTAACTGATAGCCTTTAACTGATAGTATTGCAAAGAAAGAATCACTGGATTTAGTCACAACATTAGACAGATTAAAACGAAAAATCCATCTTTATTTAATCAAATCCGAAAATAATATAGCTCATTACAGCAAAATAATATCGCTAATCAAACTTATTGAAAACTAACTATTTCTAACTAAATAGCCAGTATGATGGCCAATATTTTATAACTTTTCTTATTTATTTCGATTTTAAAATAGTGTATTAAAAATATCATTACTCAATATTTCTGGACCTACAAGTAAACATTTTTCAAGTTTGAATTTAACTGAATTGTGAAAATTTGGCTCATGTAAATAAAATAGAAGTTATATTGAAGCATGTACGATTTCAAGACACGTAGGCGTAACTTTATCGCGTTAAAATTTTATGATTTTCTTTTTTTAGACACTCATGCTTATTAGATCCATTAAATGTAATTTTTGCAGTTTTCTAACGTTTAGATTTACTACATTTAACACACAACAGTTAGTATTCCAACATAAATTGTTTTAGTTATGAAACGTTAATGCGCCAGAAATTATGCTAATCATCTTAGATACTCCGGAATATATTAATCCTTTTTATAATATATAAATAAGAATTATTTCTTTGGCATTTTTAAATATATATTTTAAATTTTCGTTTTAATTAAATTATTAAATGAGTAAATTGGAATTTTTTCAGATTTTTAATTGACGAACGATAAGTTTCAGATTTTCATTATGAACTTGCATCATTCTTTATTCCCTAGCACTTGCACGGAATCCACTTAACGTAATAGATATTGATTTTTAGAATAAAAAGTAAACTGTAAATTGGTATCTACATTAATATTTTAATGTATAAAAAGAATAAACAAAAATGCACGTTGTTGATGAGAAAAATATCGTCATCTTTAAACTACTAAAAAATAGCTTTAGTAATACTCACATTAACAAACCTCATTAAATTATTAAAATAACGTAATCATTCTATTAGTCGACAGAATAATTTAAGCAATACGTGTGTTGCTGTCATCTTAAACGAACCTTTCGTTCTTGTCGTGATCTGACTCACTTGAATATCAGTGTTATTCTTGTTAAGTCCTGTAGCCTCACTAATATTCTTAACTATTTTAATAAAACGCGAGCATTATTGAACAGTAACTAAAATGATAAATTTTTTATTTTACGTACACCTCGTACAATATATTCTAAAATCTTTAACTTTTTCTTGAGGTTTCAAGTTTATTTAAAAATACTTATATACATCATTTGCAAAAGTTATAATTAACCTCATTATTTAATAGTTCGTATACCTATATTTAGTTTTATGTTTGTGTGATGAACGTAGATCTTTTGTTCTTTAAAAAGTGTAGGTATCACAAAGTTGCAAAATAATTAGAGGGGTAATTACGCCAATCAAATGCAATAAAAGTATATATATAAAACAAAATCTTTCATGTATAAAAAAAGAAAAAACATTAAAAATCACTTAAGATTTTCATGAATTCTCGGCATAAATGCCGATAAATTTTTCGCCAGGAAGCGTGAACTCCTCGATTTCATACATTTTTCGCAAATGTATTTCTGAAATATTGCTAGAATAACATTTTAAGAAAATATATGTTGAAGATATAAATCCAATTTTATTACAATATTATTTCGTTCTTTTTTCTACTGTAAATTTCTTAAGTAATTTTATTAATTTATCTACATAAAGTAAGTAAGATTAGTAGTTAGACTTACCATATCGTTGATTCGGTTAATTGGATTAATTACAGAAGTAATCTTGGGCTTGATTAAATATACAGTAAAATGTCCCGAATATAAAACTATTCAAGATCAACATTGCCTACACTGTAAGAAAACTTCCATATATATAGATATACAATGTATACATTTGGAAACTCAAAATGTAAACACAGTATATCTATATATATGGAAGTTTTCTAACAGTGTACATGAATATACCAAATACATTCGATGAAAACGAGACGTCAACATTATGTATTTCTTTTAACCCTTCAATATTCAGATAGCTAAGAATACTTACCTCATTGACTTACGATTCCCTTTTAGTCTTATGTCATTGTTAATAATCTACTCTTAAAAATCGAATCTATTGAGATCTTTGGTTTAAAGAATGAGCATTAGAATATATCTGAAAATTAATTAACTTGTTTTTTCAACAATATTTTTTTTCTTTACATATATAATAATTTTATTTCGATTAAATTGATTACTTCTCTATTTTTGAAATTGTATGAAATTTCCAAAATGTAACATATGAAAATAATTTTTGTCGACAACTAAAATGAGGAAAAGCTAAAAACAGAGAATTATGAAGTACGGAAAAAACGTAAACCGATAACTACGAATGCGCACAGAAAGAGTGCTTAAAAATAAAAAATAAAAAAAAATAATTTTCTATTTAAAATCACAATTACAACGTAAAAAATTGTAATCCATAATATGCATTTAGCAGTTCACTAGCAGTTGATTTCTTGCAATAACATTTTAAAAGGTAAGCTATAAATCTAAAACTCTATATATCGTTTTAGTTTCAACTAAAAATATACGATGAAGTAGTATAGTAATACGTAAGAAACCACTTTTTTACATTAAAGTATGAATCATTTGAAAGGATTACGTCAACAGAAAAAAGATCGTTTAGGTACGAAACGAATTCCATTGTAAGTATCCACAAGTAGGACAGCAACAGTGAATGAAAATAAAGGCAATATGGTACATTGGAAAGATCCATGAGTCCAATCATTGAAGAAATTCATATTCCACGCGCAACCTAAATAAACATTGGTGATACATAAAAATCATTAGCCAGGGCATGAATCGCAGCATTAATATTCTTCCAGCGTATAATGAGCCCTCGCTGGCCGATAGCGAGATAAAAATAATACACTTCTATTGGCCGGCGTAACACGCGGGCGTCCGGTACGTGGCAAGGGGAGGCGCAGGCGCGCGGCTCAGCGACGTGGGGGTTGCTGTCACATATATACCCAGAAAGCTAGACCAACTGCTGTTTGCTCTATAACGATAGCCCTCCCTCTGCTTTCTTTCCATCGAGTCTTTCAAGCAGAGTAGCTGGACGGCTCGCTACTGTATATACACGTCGCGCGTTACAACAAGTACGGCAGTACGAAGGACGCGCCGCGCGCATTAGTTATAGTCGGCGCGCGCAGAGCCCGGGCTTTACGCTTCGCGTGACGGATATAGCTCTCCAGCGCGCGCCAGTGTCTGTCCGGCACGCGAGCCGAGCGCAGCATCAACCCACCAGCAGCGGGTATAGTGTAGCAGCAGCCTCCGCATACGCAAGCCTCGCTCCCGCAACTCGTCATTTCGTCGCTCTGTCATTGTTGATTATACACAAAGACGCACGGATATAGACAGCTGACACGGCTGCAGAGCCTCCGGAGTCTCCGCCGAGAGCAGCATTAGACAGAGAGCATATACACGAGCCCCGCAGCAGCTGACTGCTTTTTGCCTGGCACCCCTCGGGTAGGTTGGGGCGCGCGCGCTCGCTCCCTTGCCCAGCTATCGATCGGCGCTGTGCCAGGTTGTGCGTATCTCCCTCTCCCGCTCTCCGAATCTTTTGCGCGTCCTGAAAGACTGACGAGAGCTTCAGAGTTGTACGAGTCGAGGGGAGAATTGAGCGGGGCATTAATTCACAAAGCGAGCGAAAATGCCGCTGTCCCCGTTCGGAGCATCGGGCGAGACCTCGTTGAATTATTCTCCGATCGAGCGGAGGCTCGGAGCGCTAGAGCGAAACTCCACTGGCTGTAGTCTGCTGCGCGGGGAGTCGCTCGGTAGCCGTCGGTGAGTGTGCTGCTGCTGCTGCTGCTGCAGTCGAGCCGAGGGCGATGGAGAGGAGGAGCCGGCGGCGGTGACGGTGATTGTAAATAAACGCCGACTGCCAGACGTTGCGCAGGAGAAAACGTGCCGGAGAAGGAGAGGAAAATCAATTATTTTTAGATTTCGCAAGCACGCGCGAGCCGCGTGTGATAGCCCTGAACCATGTGAAACATGACTCAGGGAAAGCAGTGTGCGAGCCGCGAGGAGACTAAGCGGCCCAGCGCCGGTAGCCAAGGCCCAGCGACGTGCAGAAATGCGCCTTGCGTCACTGGGGCCGCGAGACCGAGGCGTGGACGCGGCCGATCAGCCGCCAGGACACACCTGTACTTTGGCAATTGTTCCGCCAAGAGGCCGAGTCAGCGCCTATGGCTGGAGCTGCCGAATGACTGCGGAGTGAGTGCTAGATAGCCCGTGATTGACCAATGGGGCTCCATAGCTTCTTATAATAGTTGGGAACATCCGCCGTGGATGCGTCGACGCAGGCTTTTAGACGCACTGTACGCAGCGCGCTTGCATGCGTTATGAAGATGAAGAAACGATTCGCCGTACTCATTATTTTCTTCGTTGTTTTTCTCTTTCTCGTACTGACCAATGAGGAAGTTTTGCGCAGCATGCAGCTTCCGATTCTGGGCCTGTCCGCTGATATGGACGTTTCCTGTTATGAGAAATTTTCTACCAAAGATAGCTTTCCAAGATTCAATGTTCACGAAGGTACTTGTGCATTGCATTATCTTAGTTACATGTATAATATTTTAAAGCACGCGCTCGTTTAACGTATACCTCGATATAATACATTCATGCATTCGATGCTAAACTATTAACACTTGAATAAATATTTTTACAATTTAATGTACTGATAGCCGAAATGCAAAAGACTGATGGGTCGAATGACCTTTTTGCCTTATTTAAATTTATCAATATTATACAGATATTAATAAGCTCAAGTTCTCGTGAGTGTATTATATTATAATAATTAAATAAAAAAAAGTTATAAGTGTCTGTAATAGCTGTTTTCAAACGAATAATTTTGAAGAACGAAATTGCATTATTACTATGTAAAACGAGTTAACATGCTTTACACGAAAACGTACGTCATGTAATATATTTCATTAAAACGAAAACGTTGTGAATATTGATTTAACAGTTTCTTTTCGAGTATGTGTGTCTTTGCATAATGTCAATTAACTTTTTATTTTAATAGAAGAAAAAATTTATCTATGAATTATTTTAATTTTTTCGTAAAGTGTTCGAAGAAAAAATTTAATTATTTTCAGGAAACGATTTTAGCAAAATGAAAATTAATCGTTTCAAAGAAGGATTGTATTGCATGGATTCTCAATTACTGAATTAAATCTATCTATTTTTTTCAACCATCAATCATTTTAAACGTTTGGTTAGAAAGAATATCTTTAATTTACAAATGTACATTGAAAAACATGAATTATTACATGAGTCAGCTGAAACCAAATCTTTTACATACATTCTCCCTTTTATATATATATTTATAAACTTCAAATGGAATTAATTTATTAGTAATGCATCATATAGGTTAAAAAAATAAAGGGGAAAGCAAGGTTCATATGAATAGCTAACTGGAATAAACACTATTAACGTTTAAAACAATAAAAGAGAAATCTTCTATAGGCGTGAAAAACACAATTAAGATAAGATAGAATATGAACCTTAGTCTTCTGATATTCATGTAACTATATAAATACTCGAGTAAACAAAACTTAAAATGTAAAATACTGTAGATGTGTACTATCTTATAGTAGTCGTATATTATGATAATAGTTAAGTTTCACAAATTTATATTTTTAAATATTTATTTTGTTTCTCAAATATTTATTTACAGCTTATAGTACAGTGAACATTATTTCATAATAAAAGTAATGAACAATGATTTAAGCCCAATGATTCTATACTAACTTACATCAAATTTACAAACGATTGTTTTTCTTTCTATATGATAATTATTTGATGAATTTTTAGATATATTTCAAAAGAAACTATTAAAAAGAGTTATCAATTTTTTGTAACTTTTTTTTTGTAGAATCAAGTATACTTCCTTTATTATTATAATTACAGTGCAATGAATATTATGGAAATTAAATCGTAAACTTCTTTCCTTGGATACAACGGCTACTGTCAATAACATCTGAAACGGTAGCTTTGTACGGTTTATCTCCTTTAGAGCCATTGATATATATATATATCTTCAGTATGGTAATTTTGGATATATATGTATACACTGAATGCAAAGATTGTTCATAGAAATAAAATAAGCGATAAATAATAAAGTAAATTTCTTCTTCGCGTCAATTTAGTAACTATAAAATATATAAGTACTATTTAGTATGAATTTATGACAATCATGATTATATACGTTCGCAAGCAACAAGTGCGTAAAATACTTTCATAAAGATCGCCTTGACAAGATAATCCTGAAAGACAATTGCATATTGACATAAAGTTTTTAATAATTTGCATAGTACAGCTACATGGGCGACATAGTGTAGACGTGTATAATTTAGACGAAGCCTTGTCGGTAGAAAATAAGTTAAAGTAATAAGTGTAAATATATACACACACGTTAAAGTAGGAAAGTAAAAGTAAACAAGGCTGAAAGTCAGTAAGGAAAATCCGGTGTGAAAATTGCAGAGAGCGCTCGGCTGGCGTCCGGCAGGAACATATTCTTCCACGAGACGTCGTGCTTCGGTGAGGCCGGGGCCGCGGAGCTGAACTGCCGGCAAGCCTGCGCCGTGGAGTCGGCCGCGCGGATGAACCCGAGCATGTCGGTGAACCTGCTCTTCCTCAGCCCCTCGCCCCCTTCGAACCGCACGCATCGTCTGCTGGAGCAGCTGATCCATGGCTACGAGAACGTGCGCGTCAGCCGGGTCCTCGTGGCGGAGTACGTCCGGGATACGCCGATCGAGCAGTGGTACGCCAGTGGCGTGCTCGCCAGTAGCCACTGGCCCCGCAGTCACATGTCCGACATCATGCGCTACCTCACCCTCTGGAGGTTCGGGGGAGTCTATCTCGACCTTGACGTCGTTGTCACCTCGTAAGTTTTTTTTACTTATTCATTTATCTCTTCACATAAAGAAATAACGGAAATAAAATATTGACCGTAGTACAACATATACGGGCAATATCAATAGCGCTAAAGTATTACAAATACCGTGAATCATATTTGACTCGTGCCGTATTGGGCCTGTTAAAATTTCCATCGATCTATGCGGGCCAATAATGTTTTATTCACATATTTCCTCTATTAGTCTATTCAAAATTAAATTAATATAAATTTAGGCCAACTTCATGATATAATTCATGGTAGGCAACTATGGTTGAAAGATCATAAGACCATATCTACACAGCTATTTAAGCTTTACATCCAGTCATCATGCCTAGGCAACAGTTGAGTGGTCGATATATCGACCAGAAAAGGCACGTAAGCCTGAAATCTACGATTGAACTCCGGAAAACCATCAATATATAATAATTATTTTATTTTTTAATCTTTGACAAATATGTTCAAATTGATAAAAATATCAGTTCTGCTGTAGCAAACAAGATTTAGTGACATTAATAGCCAGAAGGGAGAAGCGCTTGGTAGCCAGTACTACAAGACGTTAGCTTGTACTAAGTACATTAGGAATTCTTCCTAAAGTCATAACTTACAAGAAATTATTATGTCGGAATAACTAGATTGTCATCTGACATCATTTATAGGAATCCGCATAACATCTAAGAATAACATTTGTAAATAAGCCTGTGCTTAATCGTTACACCTTTAAATATATGACCGACTAACTTTAGAAATGCTAATTAAATCGAAATACGAATGAGTAATGCTACTGGCTTTTAATAGATGAAAAAATCACCAACGTATCGAGTCGAACAATCCAAGTTTATTTTAATCTTGAAAAAATATAAGAAGGCAGAAATGTTTTATACAGCGTTACGACATAAAATGGATTTTTTCCTTGTCGCATGTTATTCATACTCGAAAAATAAGACAATTAAAATCATAGAAGTTTAGTAAACAGAATTTCTCAGAACTTTAAACAAGGTGCAGTTTCGTTGTATGGAATTACATTATTTCACGGTTGGTCGATCGACCTTCATCCGGAAACGGAAACGAACGTTTAGCGACCCACTTGGATTATTGATGGATACTCACCTTATATGCACCAAGAAAGGTTTAGTTTAATTCGGTGTCGTCGTGCTGTAGGTTTTACTTTTTATTTGATGTACGTTAACGTTTACAGGGTATGTAATCTCATGTTGAATGTAATTCGTATAAATTCGTGAAAATTAATAAAATACCTATAGCAAAAAATTACATGTTTATAATTTATAATTTATATGGTTACTATCAATTCGAAAAACTTTTTAATATACTTACAACTTATAATTCATTTTTTTACTTCAATATTTTCTGTCATTTATTTCAAGTCGCTAAAGGTGTCTTGCTGATTAACAAGTTTCTCAAATAATAATAATAATTACCGTTACGTATTCGCATTGTTCTGTAGACTCTCATACTATGGCACAATAATAGTTAAACTCTATTAAATAAGGCATACAACCTTTGGCATTAAAAAAATTGAGATAATGTTTTAATTGGTCCTTGAATCTCCAATTTATTCGAAAAAAAATTTTTCCCGATCAATTTAGACTGTGATTTCTTTAATTATGGTTTCTTAGTAGTAATTGATTATTACCATTTAATGTTAATTAATCTTTTTTATACTAGAATAATTACTCATGTTATAAAATATTTTTCTCAAGTAGAATAAATAGAAATTTATTTTAGAGATTGTCCATATTTATTTCTAATTATTTTCGGAAAACGACTCATTTGCAGATTTTTCTGCATTTCAAAAACGTAAATCGCAATAAGCTACTGTCAAAAATAAAAAATTTCATTAATGGAATTTTAACAAGAGAATTATAATAAATTTATTAAATTATTTCTACCACTACAGTAAAAAAGTTTCCTAACATTTTTTAAATTATCGATGGATGGTGTTTTTCAGATCAATCTCTAAATGATAATATTACACAATATTTGTGACAAATGATTCCACTTTATTTTTATTCGTTTTTGGGTTTCACTTTTCATTTTATTTTCTGTTCCGTAATCTAACCTGTTGAATTTTATTTTCTCTTGCATATACATAGAGATGTATTATTTCACTGTCTCACTTTCCTCAGCTAAATATTTACTTTTCTTTTATGTAACTTGCAACCATCCAACAATTAATAGAATACTTATAATTTGAAAATTATACTTAAAAAAAGCTAAACGCATAAATTGAATTATTATTTATTATTAATATAAAAAAACTAGAGATATAATTGGGCGAAAATATTACTCCGAACTAATTTAGTCTGAACTCACAGATATATTTCGAGTTTTATTATGAACATATATAGATATATCAACTTCTATATTAATAAATGGGGCGAATTTGTTGAAACACTTACCGACATCAAGCTGCCAGAATATTTTCGTCATTCAGAAGTCGACAGAAAAAAGGGATCAATCTAATGCTATACTAATGGGAAAAAACGTTACGTATAGATTGTTACTTCAAATTGAATAGCGGTAACGCCATTGCTTATACATTCTAGCTAGAAATCTTACATGAGAATTTTGCAGTAAAAAAGTGGATCAGATATACCTTAGTAATTTATCCGGACGCTAGGATATATTTTCTAAAACTACAGCCGTCAACTTTTTACGTCATTCGTATAATATAATATAATTAATGTATCATGTTGCTTTTAGATCCTTGGAAGATTTGGAGAATTTTGCCGGCGCGGAAGACTGGCTGGACGTCGCAGCGGGCGTAATTGGCTTCGCACCGACTGGATTGGGCCGCAAGATAGCCAACGCCTGTCTGCGCGATTTGATGATCAACTTTCGTGGCAATCTTTGGGGAAATAATGGGCCCGGCGTCATTACGAGGACGCTGCAGAGGTTCTGCGGAGCCGAACACGTGAGTTCTCCCTTATACAATTAAAAATGAGCGTTCTAATTATCAGTAAAATGGAGCTCGCGTTTTAAAGCACGCGCGAGATTACGTAACTAGATTGCCTTGATATTTTTCCAACACATTGCGTTTCACAATGCCTGGCCGCGGCGCTATAACGTAACGCATAGACAGATCTTTTTACGTTTGGTTGGTAAAAGAAAAGATCAGGCACGGATTGAGCCATTCTTTAAACGGTTTATTTTTTCACTCTACTGCAAAGCTTACTAAAACTCCCTTACGAAAGCGCGACTGTTTGACGAGGACGCAAGCACGAAGAGAGCATGTGTTCCCGCGTGAAGCCGTGGAAAGTGTGTGTACATAACGATCGACGATATTATCTTTCAAGGCCTCAGACATGACACCGACTCGCTGCCACGGCTTCAGGGTCTTTTCCCCGTCGGCCTTCTATCCGATCTTCTACAAGGAGTGGCGGCGCTACTTCACCACCAAAGATCTCAACCAGACGATGCAAATGATCGCCGACGCCCGGGCGATCCACGTATGGAACAAGCTCAGCGCTGCTGAGGTCGTGCGAGTCGGCAGTAAAGTGCCGTATGCGCTGATTGCCGCCAAGTACTGTCCACGCGTTTACAACAACTGTGGCGCAACTTTTTGAACTTTTAACGTGCGACGCGGTAGTGTACTGCAAATGCGTTTCATGCATATCCCAACCAAGTGTTCAGAGAGAGAATGCTTTCACGTCTAATCATTTGTCGCCCAAAAGTTTTATTTCATGTCTCGTAATTGTACATATCATTCTTGAACTCTTACAGTATTAAGGCTAATATAATAATTTATATTTTTTTTAGCTGTCTGCGTTTTTTATTTTATTTATTTCACGATATACGTACGTATGTAAGCACGTAACATTAATTTAGTAAGATTATGCTTTCAAATGTTTATTCATATGAACGTCAAAGTAAAATTGTTATACGCTGTATGAAAAGGTAATTCGACCATGTACATAGTGCTTCTTTGGCCCTGTTTTATATATAAGCAATTAAAAAATGTGAAAAATATAACTTGCGTATTAATTGTTTACAATTTAATATATATCTTTTTTATGTAACTCTTAACGAAGCTAATTTGAGTTTTGAAATTTTTTAATAGTAAAAGCTACATTGCATTTTAATGTGAATATTATCGATTTTACATTGAAAAAAGAAATAAAAAATGATATCGAATTAAGTGGACCGAAGTATCTGAACATGTGAAATATTATTTATATGTTTTGATGTTTAGAAAATTCGTTTTAAACATATTTGTAAAAAATATAAAAAAATATTATCTTAAGGCGGCTGAATTGCCTCATGTTATTATAATATTTGGTTTTAAAAGATTACTCTTATGTATGTACTTGTAACAAACAATTTTTGATTAGGTTAACAACATATCGTATACAGTTGTTATGTAAAAAGTACAATTCTTTGGCTTTCCGGAATAACGGTATAAGTCACAAATTTTTGAAAATCAAAACAAATTAATAAGATATACTCCTTTTCTCGAATGAGCACAAGGAAAAACAATACATCTGCATTTTCTCGGAATAACCAAACATCTGCATTGTTTCCATTCAATATTTCGGAAGATGGGTACAATTGAAGATTAAAAAAAAGTAATTAGGTTGGTATCTCGCAAATGTTGCGCACATTTGTAACGAACTTAGACTCTTAACAATTAAAAAAATATGGATAAAAAGTTACGGGAAAAACGATCTAAGTGTCATTAAGACTGGAAAAATCATATATAACTAAATTAAAATTTTTCCCGTAACCATATAAGTCACAGTCAATTTTTGAGACTTGATCACTAATTTGTCCAATAACGGTGGCAAAAATATGTCATTTGGATATGAAATCATATATGCAGTGCTGCATTTAATCTCATTCGCCTTGATTTTAAACATCGATGCGAAACTAAAAACTCGATTTTTTCGAAATCATGAAAAGTGCAGGTATATGTTCATTCCGGGAAGCCGCAGAATTTGATTTGAATATAAACTAGTTTTAATGTAGACTATTCATTTTAAATTAAATATTTCATAAATCAAAAGTAAATTTATTCAACTGATATATGATATTTTGTAAATTTGATTATGATTTATTTCTAATAATTAATTTTTGTATTTTATTATTATATATACTATTTCTGTAATAATCGACTGATTCGGGATCAAATAATTTTTTTTACGAAATACTTTATATTAATATATGCAATGATATTGTTCATATCAATCGCAAACTAGGAAACGTTTTTCTGCTTTCAGGATAAACCAGAAAAATTTATTCATCAATTTCAGTATTACTATATAAACTCGTAAAGTGATGACGCAAGAAATAACGTGACGTAAAATTATCCTAGTCAATTAAAAGAATCTAAATGATGTTATATTAATTGTTCATATAATTATCTGTAAAAACTTCGGAGTGTAAAATTCATGAAAAATATTTATGAATGTACAAAGCATGTATATATTACATTTTAATGTTATTCTGTTGCGAAATGTTAAAATAAGAATTTATTTAATGTAAACGTATATTCTTGGATTAAGTTTTAAATCTTAAAAAAGAGTCTGAAATATATTTGTAACATATAAAGATAATCGATTAATTTAATATTTATGCTACTGTACATCAGAAACAATACTATATAGTTATAATACTATAGTTTATTTGCAATAATTAATTTTGTAATGGAAATTTGATTTTATGGAATGACGTTTGAATTTGAATACAATAAGTTATAAAATTAATTATCAATAAACAAACCGAATGGATTTACAATCATTTGTGGTAATGATAAATCAAAATTGTATATGCAGCATTAGCTTCATAAAATGCATCTTCTGGCTAATAAAAAGTTGATACGTTTGCAATAAAACTTATATTACTTTTTCAAATAAAATACTAAAGTAAAAAACATATATCTATATTATTTCAGTATTTCTGTTTTATTATAATCAGATGTTGGATTCAAATAAAATTTTTTACGTCGCTGATCTTTTTATAGATACCAGGATTTTAAATGATTAAATCCTTTGCAAATAAAATTAATAAGTTGATAATGTAATTATAATAACATGTTTATTTTAGTGAAATTAACACACATTATAAAAAGCTTTATAAAATTAATATACATTTAATAATATATCAACATTTATTTGTGTGCAATTGTTATTATAACAGTACATTAATATTCAATATTTTTTTAATTTGTGGTTTTCACTCCGCCTCCTCCTGAGCCTAACACGTTCCGTATCCTCCACACCTTTATTTATTCATACCTTTACACATTCCAACCTAATCCCGGTATACTCGGCGTACTCTTTGAATAATTTCAATTTAGATGTCTATAGGCCACATTCCGTATACAGGCTATCCTAGATTTAACACGAAACTGTATTATTCCACACTTCCCGCTCGATTTGTGAAAAGACAATCAACACCTAATCGATTATAGGAAGTCTCGTAAAAAAAACGTGATCACCTATCCAAGCACTATCCGCGCCCAATGCTGCTTTTAACTTAAGTAATCAGCTGAGGTGGCGACAGCTTCAGTGTTGTAGTATGCTTAAACTTTTATTTTCACAAACGCCTTTTATGAGTTTTTTTAATTTAATAGTCAAAATATGTTTAAATTGAACAAAAAAGATTTCAATATAATAATTGTTGCATAAAACTATTTTTACAAGAAGTAAAAATTTATCGTCCGACACTATGTCACGAGAAAAAAATACCCCTCGTTGGATCATGAATAAGGAACGGCGTAGGATGCTGCTATCAGTTGATCAGATAACTACTGGTATGGTTTTATGGCAATCCATCTTACTGCAACCCTGTGATTACACTTATTTTTGCTTAGATTTTGTTACGTACATCAGTCGTACTACCGGAAAAATAAACTTATATTTTATTGAAATAATTAAACATTTTAACTGAAACAAATTATGTCAATTGAGTTACGGTCTAGAAATTCATCGAATTTGACTTTTAACGGTAATATATAGTATATATAGAATAGTAATTAGTCTTTATAGTTAAAATCAGTAAACAATACAAGCTTTAAAAAGTGCATAAATCTCGTGGAAGTAAGGATAAAAATATTCTTTTTTAATGTTCGTACTTTAAAGAACATGCATGTTATCCCATGGTAACTTAATTTCGTCATAGCGACACATTTTAACGAATTGTGACATTTTTTTAAATATGTTATAGTACCAGCATAATAATGAAATAATTTTTCATATAATTTGCAGAACTAATTTTAGATCTAACGGTATAAAGAAAAACTGACATATTAATTGTATAATCTATATAATAACATCCTGCAAGTAGTATTTATTTGTGAACTTCTGACTTATTTGACAACATCCTTAACTTATTTACACTCAATGTATATTAAAATGTACAAACCCCAATAATTAAACTTTTTTTTAATGTATATACGCTCCAAAATTATTTATGCATTTTTATTTGATATGCTTTAGTTAGACACGTTTAAAAAATAATTTTAATCTGAATGTAACAATAATAGTTTACTTGCTGCTGAGATTAAAGTGCGAATTCAAACTCTAATATTGTTTCATAAACTTCAAACTTAATATATGTAACAAAGATGCATTACTTTAATTCTCTTTTAAAAATTTCCATATTTCTGCTGTTTCTTAAGGCCATGTGATGACAATTTCATTATTTAATACATTAACATTCGAATGTTTATTTGAAAAAATAATTATGTCAGGCGCTCCGCATATGTAACGACTATGCTTAGAATTTTTTTTGTGATATTCCATCAACATTTCTATAAGATACGCCCGTTTTAAAACCAGATAAAAATTCGAAAATACAGATTCCTACTTACCGACATTGTGGGTTTTATTTAATTAAATAAGTCCTGAGTAGGTTTTTGAAAAAGTAGATCTGTCAGGCGCTCCGTATACGTAAATACTATACTATCAAATTTTTTTGAGTAATTCCATTAATATTTGCAAAAGGTATAGTAATTCTAAAATGATGCTATACCTATACATTGCCAAGAAAGGATTTAGCATAAGATACGTTTGCGTCATGTCTTCATGTGTAAATGAATATCAATAATGAATTGATGTGTAACAATGTGATGAGTTAGTTGTTTATATTAATGTATAGTAATATAACAAATTTTTTTTAAAGTTATAAAAATTTATTTTTTTCTTATTTAAAAAGTAGTTTTTTAATTATTAAATAAATTTATAAGTTATAGATTATAAAAATAAAAATTATTAATCGAACACAAATTTTTGCCTCTGTTATTTGACCATGTATACAAAGTATCAACCTCATAAACTAAAAATAGAATAAAAAATTTTAAAAATTAATAAGATTATCATTATGTTTTATGATATATGATTAGTTACAAAAAATAATAGTTATGAGAGAACTTGTGAACATATCGCTAAGTTTACTTAGCTTCTAGACCAATCGAATTTTTATACACACACACGCAAACTCTATTTATTTCTACGGTTTCTCTACTGATATAGCCTCGCGCAAACAAAATTTTTTGTCAAATCGATAAATTACAATATAACACATTAAAACTTTTTTTTTTTAAATTTTTTTATTGTTTCAAAATTTCTTTGTACAAGGAAAATAAAATCAACACAAAACTTTCTATGTTTAAAAACAGTTTTTACATTTATTATTCTGTAATAAATTATCTTTTTCTAATTATTTTTTTTCATTTGTCTAAGACATCTTTTAACAAATTTTTATGAAAGACAAACTCAAAGATATTTTAACGGATACAATACAAAAATGGTCGCAAACGTTTACTTAAAAATTTTATATTACAAAATATTTTCCAAAATATTTCATTAATTTATACAAATCCTAAGTTTTTTCTGATAACTTAAAATTTATATTAAAATTACATTTAAAATCTTATACTTTAACTGTATTTTTATTTCTACGATACAAATATTATCATAATTAGCATCGCAAATGCATAACTAAATTAATAACATTTTACTAAACTTATTATATACAGTATAAAAATACACTAAATAAAAAATTAAAAAAGACGATGATTTTTACATATAAAGCTTTTTAGCATTTATCTTCGCCTATTGCGCAAACTCCGCGTAGACGAACAAGGAGACGGTGAGGGCTAAAAAAATAAATTTATAAGTCGAGATTTTTACAGTAAAAAGTAAAATACTTAATAAAAAGTAAAATACTGATTATCGAACATACCTCACTTTGGTCTATATCAACATAAGACTCATCAAGTGGCGTAAACAATCTTTTTTTTTTGGTTTTTCTAGTTGAAGCTACCGGCTCTTTAGTTGCACTTTTAATAGATTTCCTAAAACATAATATTTTCGTAACATAAGTTTTAAAACATTTTATATTTCATAATTTTCATAAAATACGATATAAATTTATTTACTTCGATTCAGATCCAGACAATTCTATCACAGGGATGTTCTCTTTAGTAGGTGTCAGGAACTCTTTCTTATTTTTTTGTTTATCTTTTTCTGATGTTTTTAGTTTCACTTCATAATGTTCATCTTCCGACATATTATCAATTGTATCTACCATTAATTTTTGGGCCTTAAAAGAAATTACTTAGTTATAATATTCTGATGTTCTATACCATTAAATAAATTAAAAAATTACCTGTTTTTTTGCTTCTCTTACATTACTGCGTAATTTTTTTGTACTTTCTTTTGAAGGGGTTGGATAGACTGTATTTTCTTTTACTTCTTGCAACACCTCTTGTAGTCTTGCTATCTACATTAATAAATGTTAACTTTAATGAATAAAAATACTGAATAAAATAAAACAGTTGCTATAAAAAATATTACCTCTTTAGTTTTTCGATCCATTTCATCAGATTGTGATCTAACTAAATCTTCATATTTGGATACTGTTTCATCTCTGTTTCTTGTAAATACCTCCAATTCATGTTCGGTATCATTTAAAGTCTTTCTTAATTCTTCGATTTTTAATTTTAATTTTTCAACTTCAGTCTGTTTTTCTAATATTTTTTGTTCAAGATTACCCAGTTTCATTTCAAAAATGTGTATGATTTGCTTGTAATCTTTATCAAGTTTTTTGTTTTTTTCTTCTAGTTTATTATACTGATCTGTCTTTGAAGTTAGTTCTTTTAAACCCCTTTTTATCTCACCTTCTAATTTATGAATTGTTTCTTCATTCGATTGTATTAAATTTTTCATTTCTACCAAATGGAAAAAAATAATTTAATGTTTAACTATTATTAATATTTTACTGACAAAAATATACGATTATTTACCTTTTTGTAAACTGGATATTTCTTTATCTTTATCTTGTTCTCTAGAAAGTGCTTTTGTTATTTGGTCTTCAAGATTTTTGCTTCTACTGTTTTGAGCTTCAATTAACGATTGTAAATCCCGTTTTTCGTTTTCAGAATTCTTTATAATTTCTTCTAACTCTTTATTTACACATTTTAAAAAATAAATTAATTTATGATGTAAGAATCTAAGAATAGTACTCATAGTATATTTTACACATACCTTGTTGCAGTACAGATATTTTTTCAGCAATTTCTTGTTTTTCAGCTCTTACTAAATTAATTTGTAATTGCATATTTTTTGTATCTTCTTCAAACTGTCTTTCAACATTTGCCTTCTCAGTTTGACATGATTCAAGAATATTTTTCATTTCATTATGTTTTCTTTGTAGTTCCTCAAACTCTTCGAAGTTTGGCATCTGCAAAAATAAAAAAAATGTTAATTATGTAGTCTTTTGTGTTTTCATTGCTATATAAAAATGTAAAAGAATTTTTTGGTTATAAACCTGTGTCTTTATATTTACATGTTTATCTTCATTAAGAGATTGGTTTAAACAAACTGATGTCTGCAAGCACTTTTCATCAGTTGCAGTAGGTGGGATTTCAATGGTTTGACAACTAGTATTTGTAAGTTCAAGTCTCACTTTTAGTGAATCTATAGGTGATGTTTCTTCAGTCTGTATTCCTTGTTCAGTTATCTTTTTTTGATGTTTTGATAACTCTTCTTGAACATCTTCAATGGTTAAATTATTAACTTTTTCCGTGACTTTATCTAGTTGCGACTTTGTTGAACCAAGATGATCTTTTAATTGATTAATTTCACATACTCTTAGATTTAAATTTTCTTTTAATTCAACATTTTCTTTTTCTATAAATTCAAATCTAACTTTCATTTCATTCAAAAGAGATTTTGTTTTCACTAATTCCTCATTTTGGTCTTCTTCATTTTGTTTTAACTACGAGGTAATTTTATTTAACAAGTGTAATAACATATTATTTTACATAAAAAGATTAAAATCGTTACTTACCTCTTTCTCATCATTATTTTGGTTCCTCGAAGCATACAGTTGATCAGATAAACTTTTCAGTCTTTCTTCAGTTTCTATTAGCTTTTTTGTTTGTTGATCTAATTCTTCTTCCAAATTTTCAATTAATTTATTTTGTTCTGAAGAATATGCATTAGCTTGACTCAATTGTTCTTCCAAGTCCTGAATATGCTCTCTATTTTCTAGTATTAACTCATCTTGAGTTTTAATTTGATTTTCCATTTTTTGAGTCTGATCGGTAATAAAAATATACTCTTCTTTTGCTTCATTTAAAAATGTCTTCATTTTCTGATGAATTATTTATTTTATTAATTATATATTATTTATCATAATTATAAAATTAATGCTTATATTATCTACTAAATTATTCTTAAAAATTTCACTTACTTTTATTCTTTCATCTTTTGTTTTAATAATTTCACTTAATTCTTCAATATAATTTTCTGAAACATTATCTCCGCAATTCATGCTTTTTTGTGCAGCTAATAGCATTTCATTTGTTCTTTTAGTTTCTTCTTTGGCAACGGCTAATTCTAAAGAGATTGTCGTTTTTTCAGCTTCAACATTTTCTTTTGCCACTTTTAAGTCTCGCATAGATTTTTTCATTGTTTCAATTTTCGTTGTAAGCCGAGTATTCTCTACTTCTAACTCTTCCAATAATTTTGTGTCATCATCTTCATCGTCATCACATATAGATCGACAAGATTTTTTACGAAAATGTAATTGGCGTAACTTTTCTTTGTAAAATAATTCAATGCGTTCAATTTCCAATTCCCGTAGATCTTCTTGTTGTTCTTCAAGGTCAGTCAAACGATTTCTAAAATATTACAAAATATTCATTAAAACCGTACATTATTTGATTTTACTTGATAAAATATATAAAAACAGTTATTGCCATTATAATGGTTAGAGACATAAAATTATTAACCTTTAGAGGACCGGGATACGCCTCTAGGAGTAAGGAGTCTGACCCGTCAACATCCCAACTTAGTTTGGCCCTAACTTAGGGATCTTAGACCACATTTCTATGCAATAATGCGATTTGTAAATTTTTCAATACCTCGGCCTTCTAAAGGTTAATGATTTATAACATTTAATAAAGTAAAACTTATGTAGAAGTACATCACTTATATTTTAACAACTCTTTATAAACATAAAGTAAAAGATCATCTTTTTCATTCTACTGAAGTGTAACCCATTAGGTCTAAACTTACTTCCAATCTGATTCCAATTTTTTCATTATTTCAGAATACATGTCCGTCATTTCTTGACGAGTTTGCATGTCTCTGGCGATAGCTAAAGCCTTCAATTCTTTAATTTCTTGTTTCAACATTTCATTTTCACTTAACAAATCATCATAAGCTTCTTGATCATTCTCTTCAATATCGGATTCTTGTTCGCTAACTTCTTCACCTAATTATTGAAATAGACAAAAAAATAAATAAAAAAACGAAAATAATATTAATAACATAATGCTAATTTACTTACATTCTTCTGTCATGTCTTCCAGTTCTGTATTTTCCCAATCCATTTCATTTTTTATATTTTGTGTGACTAAACGAGAAAATCTTGAATGGGAATGCCTTCGTTTAACGATATCAGTACGTTCAATAATTATTTTTTTTGCAATTGCCGAGAAATTGAGAACATTTTGTGTTTCTACATACAAATTAGGCATAGGATTTACATTTACTATCAATGCTATTTGTTCTTTCCCTGACAAAGCTCTTTGAAAAAGTCTTGTTAATTTTGATTCTCTAAAGGGTCCTACTAATTCATTCTTTTGTTTTGTACAGCCTTGTGATTCGTAAATTGTTTTTAAACATCTTCCTAATACAAGTAAACTTGTATTAATATTCTGAGCCTCTTTTAATCGTTCACCAACATTAAGAGTTTTCTTCAGGCGTTCAGAACCAGCTAAATCGCAAAATGCAAATCTAAACAAAATGAATTATTTTATTAATACTTTGCTTTTAACATCACAGTGTTTTTTAAAAAAATATGTAAACTTAATAGAACTTACACACTAACATCTACAGACTGTGGGTCATGTTCATGTCTATGTTTTAACAATTTAATAGTAAAAATACAATGAGACCGGGAACTTCTTGTATTTAAAGCAGTTGCAGCAACTTTTAAATTATGTTGACCTGCCATCAGTACTTGGTATGCTTCTGCCCCACAATTAACATAAACACTTTTTAAACCTTTGATAAAGGCTCTTCCTCTACTATCTGCTGCTAATTTTAATGCTGGTCGTTTTTTCTGGCAGTCATTCCGTAGAAGATCATAAATTGTTTCATTATAAATTTCTGCAAATGATACCCAAACAGAATAGTGAGCATCATGATTATAATTTGATCCTATTGATGATTCTTCATAAAGTAACTGTTGCATTCTTTTGTAAGTATTAACATAATAATTTTTATCAGCAGGATTAAATGAAAGTAACTTCATCTTCAAATCTGTTTCTTGATGACGCTCCTGATTACTTAAGTGAACAATATCACATAAATTCACTGGTTTATAAGAAGGTCTTGCCTGTGGATTAATATGACTAAAAACAAATTCAATACCACGAGGAATAATTCCTGGAGATTCAGCTGTGCCTTGTAATGTGTAAGTTTTTCCAGAATTAGTTGTACCTAAATAACAATGTATTAATATAACAATTGAAAATTGTAAGTTTTGTAAAATTTTACATAAAATAAAAACTAAATAATAATAAAACATACCATAACTCATAATAACAGAATTTTTACCAGCTAAAAATTCCACCATCTGAGGTTTCACAGCTTGTTCAAATAATTCTAATTGAGAAGTTTCAGGTCCAAAAGTCTGGCTAAATATAAACTTCCTACATATCATATCATTTGTTTTTATTTTTTTTAAACAACTTGTATTACTATCAAGTGATGGCATTTTGGTAACAAGTGTTGTTGAATTTTGAATAGAATATGCTTCTAACTGTTCACGTGTAATTTTCATTTTATTAGGAAAAGGTTTTAAACGTAAAAAAACCTTGATTGTTTGTATAGTTGTTGAGTCTGTACTTATTGTTGAAATTTTTGTGCCATTTTCAATCGATTCATCTTCATTTTCTTCTTCTAATAAAGAAATTAAATTTTTCTTTGATTCTTGAGATGGAAAAGGCCGTTGTCCATATGCTAAAATACTTGGATCTCTGCCATATAGGTATGACATATCACCTTTTAGTGACTCGTTCTCCGACGATTGAGTCCCATTGATGCTGTCCATCTATAATTATTTTAATATAATCAAAAATACAGTTCTGAGAAAAAATGATGTAGTATATTATATTATTATTTATTCAAAAACTAAATAATTAAGATTAAAATTGTTAAAATTGAAAATAAGTTAGAAAATACTTTTATGTCAATGTTTATAAAATAAAATCTATGTTTCTTCTATTCATAAAAAGATTAAAATAAAATAATATCCCAATATTATGGATCTCTGACATTTAGAAAGAGTCTAAAATTTATATTCAAATATTAAATATTTAAATATTAAATATAAAACTAAAGTTATTTGACAATATCATTTTTATTAAATTATTATTAATTATAACATATGTTGTAATTAATAATATGTATTGTAATTAATAATATGTATTATAACATATGTTTAAATATTTAAAAACATTAATTTTCTTGATAGAATAGTTATGATAAATTGTGTATAAAGGGTAGTAAAATGTATATACACAGTATACATAACTGCTTTATCATACAGGTTTGAACGTGTTTCGTGGAAAATGCTTGAAAAGGTACTCAATCAATTATATATCGAAATAAATTATACTTAACAAATTTTATTTATTTTAAATTACCTAAATAGTTGATTAATTGTTTTTCTATTAATTGTTATAACATAATTCTGCACCATTCAAATTCTTTTGCTAACAAAATTATTTTACTTTTTTTTTTGTACATTTTCCTTCATCTGTGATATAAAATAGACAAATTAGAAACGCGTAAAATGAACTCACCTTGTAAGGCAATTTGTATATAGATACAACACGCGTACCGAAGTCTTTGACAGTAAAATTAACACATTATTGCACTAGAAGAGGAATTAATTCACGTGCTAAAACAAGGGAATTCGTCTCTAATATCTGCTCAGAATCGAAACGGTTTTTCTCATTTAAAAGCCAACGACGCTCTGCTCTCTCGCGCCCTCACGGAAACGGTTGCAGAAAGGAAGAGGGGAGATAAAAGAGATCGAGGCGCTCGCGAAGTCGCGAAGCAACGGCTAAAAGGCGCGATTATTTCGTACTTAGCCAATAAGACAACTGCGACACAGAGAGCTGGCGCCCCCGACTGTGCATTTTTGAGACTAACTTTATCTGTTGGTAAAGCCGTTTGCAATGTGTCTATAAATTTACAATTACATATTATGCTATAGTAATTTCTATTAATTTTAATCTAATACTTGATCTATTAAGTACTTTTATTATTAAACGCCCTAAAATTAGAAAATTTCATTTTTTATGTATTATTATATTAAAAAATTATAAATAATACTCAATATTTTACAAAATTTAAAAAAAATAAAAATAAATCAAATTAATAGTTATAAAAGTAATGTTTATTTGCGTTAAATTTTTATAAAAATATAAAATCTATGAACAGTTAAATAAAAGTACAGTATTTACATATAGGATAAGTAAATTAATATATACATATAAATCATGATTCTATAGCAGGAATGTAGTATTTGATCTGCAAATAGTCTTCTAAATTTAAATTTATGTTAATGACTCTGCCACTTAAAATGTTACATCTCATTGCCGTGGGATGAACGGCATCCCATGCTAAGAATGCATGAAACTTTTTAATATCCACACTTGCTGTTATTGTTTCATCTTCTGTAGTACATTCATATACTGTAAGATTTGGAAAATGTACAGTAATAGTTGCAGTATCTGTGTCAGCTTTAAACGCAAGTACTCCATTTGTATCAGCTGAGAGTATAAGAATAGGGCTCATGTTTTTTATTCGTTCCATGACACTTCTTAAATGTTTAAATTGGGGCATTTCTAAAGATATCTAAATAAATTATATTACAAATTAAAACATTTATAAATTAACCTGTTACTTATAATAAATATTATAATGATAAAATTCTTACATCAAACCTATCAATACTTGGTTCATTGTATTCCTTCCATTTCTTTTGAGGTATAATAGTTACAGGAACGTCGTGTACACATAAACGAGACTCAGCACTTATTGATGAAAGTTCAATTTCAAAGGTAAGACAAGGTTGTTGTTTATTAGTTAACTTAATTTTAACACATTTGGCAGCTGTTTTAAATGAAGTAACACTTTTTGCAAGCATGGTAGTATTAAGTTCCATATATATTTCATTAAATTCGTCTGACTTTCCTGCAATTAAATAGTCAACAAAAAAATGATTCTGATCTAATCTAGTCCAAACCATTGGCGTATTGTCATCTGCTATATTAAAATTGACAGAATCTTGTGTTAAACAAACAATGCATTGCTTTGACATACGAGCAATAGTGTTTGCAACATCTAAAAAATAAAAAGATAATTAACAGTAAATTTATAAAGTATTACATATTATGCTACACTTACTTGTAAAATCTCTCATTGATCCGGAATCGGTCATTTTACATTTAAACTTCATTGTGGATAATCTAAGGTTATCCGGCTTCTATGAAAAATTATTAATAAACCTATTAAATTTTTTTAATATCACACAAAAAAACTGATAAAAAATAAGATGCGAACGGATTTTTATTTAATTGAATAATTTCGTTTATGCGGTAAATTGCTTTTATTTACATAATTAGATATAAAATATCAATATTGCAGGCATATCGTCTGCTAAGTGCACATGACTAATTTTGGCGCGGAGAAGTTAATTCAGATATCCATAGCCTATTGGTTAGTTTTAAATCCACGAAGAATACGCCATCTTGAATTTGGTTTGACAGGGGTAGCACTAGTAGCGCTAAAGACAACGTTGAATACATATAAAGTGGCAAAACTTGGAACCGTAGATAAACTTTTAGATAATATTAAAAGAATGATAATTTATAATACTGGAAAATAAAACAAAATTTTTTTATTAAACAATTATCTGTATACTATTTACATAACTACGTAACGATGAAACAGAATTTTAACAATAAAACATAGGTGTATGTCTTAAATAGTGGACAATTAATATAATAATAATGTAATAAAATATTTGATCACTCCTATGGTTATCACAACTCACATGATCTTATAGAAACACTGTTTTTGGCACTAGTGTATCATTCCTGATACTTTTTATTGGCTTCGACGAGAATCCATGCATGGGTGTAAGAAGGCTATAATATGTGTGTGTGTGTGTGTATCTTTAGATACAAAATTATAGGTATATATTGTGCAGGTTTAAAATCAGGTAAAATCATAAGTAAAGCATTAGTTTGAAGCCCTAGAAAATTACTTATATATTTTATGAAAATTTTCAAATTGCTCCACCTTCTAAAATTTTGAAAAAGCATGTTCAGATATTCGAGATTCACAAATCTTTATTCCAATTGATTAATTTCCAAAACGTTTTTAGAGAAAACGTTCTAGATTAATCAATTATTAGATTAATCTAATAAATGGAATAATTCAAAAATTACAATATTCACTTCAATTTTCCTTTTCATTGAAAGAATTAAATAAAATACAGCAGCTTATAATCATCTTCTCTACGCCCTATATATTCTATTCAATTAAATAAAGAGTAAAAATTTGATAATTATAATATAGGACTCAACAATGAAATAAAAACGGCGGCTACTGAAGTATTTTAATTATCATCTAGAACATTCATGTGTCACAATTATTAATCAATTTACTATTTAAATAGATAATCAAATACACGCAATTGTAGTAAGAATATCCCATGGTTCAAATCGATATCATTAATTTATACTAGAGTTTTTCACAGAAGTTTATGAATTGTCTCATTTAAAAAGTGTTTGAGGTATATATAAATTCAATAAATGCGAAATCGCTTTAAATTGTGGATTAGACCACGGAACGTAAAAAAATTCATGTGCCGATAAGGAAGGAATCTACGTTTGTATTTCACATAATCTTTCATTACATTTTACGCTCCAAACTTTATTGAGTGAATCTGAAAATACTCATTAAGAATTATTAAGTATATGCTTTAAAAGGAGAAAACTGCATATATCTCTCTACACCAGTCTGTTTACACGTTCGCGGCCATTAGCTTGCCGCGTAAATGCTCTATTTTTGCTAGCAGTCTTTGTTTGTAAATTTCCCCGAAAGTCCAATGTTCGGAGAGATATAGAGAGAACGAGCTATAGAGAAAGACAGACGTAGGGGCGCGATAGTTGAACTCTCGATCGGCGGTCGGATTCGCAGTCGCGAACTCGCGTGACTGATTGTTGGTGAGGCTCGAGGACGATGAGGAGCGAGCTACGGCCTCCTCCTCTTCCCGCGCAGCAGCAGTGCCAGGTGCCGAACGGTTTTCCCGCGATGCCGCTCGCCGCGTTCGCTGCGGCCTTTCCCGCCAACGCTCACCACCACCATCACCACCATCATCAGCACAACATCGAGAATCTCCCCGACCCGACCTACCCTGTGGGGCCGATCTGGAGGAGTTGCGCCGCCGTGGCGCCGCTCCAGCAAGAGCTACTTATCTGTGACAATAACAGTGCCAGGGTAGCACACCCGGAGACAAGCAAAGAGCCTGCGCCGTCGAGCAGTCAGAAACCGTGAGTACACGTGCTTTCCTCTTTGTTTGTTATTTTCCCATAGCCCTATTTTCTCTCTATATATATACATATTTTTAACTCATACACCAACTATCAATATTTCACTCTAGTAGTTTAACATTCGCTTAATAAATATTGTAATTGTATATTGCCAAATTACAAAATAACTATTTTTTAGTCTGTCAAAATTTACAATAATAAAAGTATGGCGAAGTAATTATCCTGTATAAATAATATGATTAGTGAAATTTTGAGAAAAATATTTTGATGATAACCTCAAGTACTAATTAATGTCATTGTTTTGTTGTGGTAAACTTCTAAAATCACAAAATATTTATTTTTAGTTTTCTTTGACATTAATAGTTATTGATTTTATTCTAATCCGAAATTTTCTCGGAATTGGCGGATAGATGTAACTATTACATAATAGGAAGTGATATTTTTCTTTTTCTATTCTTCTTTATACAACTAAAGTACTTGTAAATTTAAAATTTTGATCGGTGAAAAAAGTAAAATTCGGATGTATCATTATTATTGTATTTATATTGATATAGTTTACATATTATTGTTAATGAATTAATTTGTCGTAAGATTTAAATCTATCAATAAAATGTTTATCTTTTTTGTTTTTAAATTTTAGTGCCACAATTACTAATTATCTAAACAAATTGTACCAATAAATGTTCGTCAATATAATTTTACTCTTAAAGCATTTTATATCGTCTAACTGATGATCCATGTCCCATCGCATATTCTCTATACTTTGGCCAAAAGAATTCAGCAATTTGAGTGTACCCCATAATTAAAGTGAACCTATATAACAGAGTATCGGCCTGATTGAAAATAAGAGAAAAAGGGTATATCTACATGACGCGGTAATAGCAGAGGTCAAGGGCCTCTGCCCCGCGGTGCTTGAAATTGAAAAGAAATAAAGAAGTCTATGGATATAGGTAGCTGCTCTCGCCTCTGCTACTATACATGTACACTACCCCTCGCGCAGAAATTACGGACTCGTGAAAACCATTCCGCAAGCCCTTCTCCCTGCATTCTCTCTCTCGCATCGAGTTCAACGCTCGCTGTCTGTCATCTGCTCTCCCTCTCTTCCTTTGCGCCCACTCCTCCCTCTGGATGACTAGCACTCGCACCCTCGCGAGCGCGCGCGGCCGATCAGCCTCATCCCTCATCCCCGACGATATATAAATACAGCGGTATACATTTTTCAGAGACTCCAGCGTCAAGGTGAAAAGCGAATAGGAAAGCGGAGGGTAGGTATATCAGTAAGTAAGTAAGTAAGGGGAGAGTCGCGTGTCTTCGTTCGCTCTCCTTCTCTCTCCTCAATGCCGCAAGCCGACTATTAAAACGGTGCCGGCTGTTGGCGTGTGCCCGCGAGTCCCTCTGTTCCCTCCTTTTTTTTCTTCGACATTACATCGAGGAGAGGAGAGAGAGAGAGAGAGGAGAGCTCGCAAGAGCGCGAAGGCGAGGGCCTAGGAAAGACAGGTGGCGAGACACGTGGCACGCGTATAACACACACGGACACATACACGTATGTATATACAGTCTGGAAAGAGAAGAGAGAAAAATGTGCATCCTCTGTATATACAAACTGATGCCTCCCTCTCATTCTTCTCGCCAGTTGTGTCCTCCTTTTCGCGCACGCGTCCATACCTACCCGGTGTAGGTAGTCTGTTTGCTTGCGACATTCAATGCCACGAGGGGAAAAAGAAAAGGCGCGTGCCGCCCAAGCTTCTTCCGCTTTGCTGCTGTAATAATCTTTCCTGTCGCCAAAGTTCCATCGATCAATCCCTTTATACCCCTCGCCTCTACCGTTCGATGGCATGCAGAAAAATTTTTATAGATATACATGTATAAGTACTTCAGGTATAAAATCTTCGTGTCTCTCGTTTCGACAGATTTATTCTGAACCACGATAGAATTAATTTTTTTTATCGCATTACGAAATTGTAAAAATATCGGTAAACATGAATCTAACTAACATCGCCATATAAGAAAATGAGGATATAATGATTTTTAGTTTATTGCTGGGTGACCATGGAAGTTAATAGCTGAACGTAAAATTGGCCTTTTCAAGGTTTATTATATAGGTTTCTGTAATACCTTGTTTTTCTTTTCCTCGAGGATTAGTACAACATATGCATCGTATGTACTTATATCCGTGTTATTTTATTCCTTAAGAAATAACAGGAATGAAGAAAGCTCTTGCGGAAGTTCAATGCTGAGGAATAAAAGTGCCGACGACCACGTAGTGTGTAGCCACAACAGTTTCTGCGCCGCAAGTTTTACGCATGCATGTGTAATTTCGAGCACGCGACCAAGCGCGTCTATAATACGCAAACCTATCATCACGTTGTTTTTTTCTCAAAGAAACTTGTTATACAATATGAACTTCTAATAATATATCGTACTTGATAAATAATGAAAAATGTTTTACGAATATGATGATAAAAATTTCAATCTGCAACAGCTAAAATATGCATTCATAAATTAAGCTTTCCATATGAACCTGTATGAAATAAAAAAAAAACTAATAAAATCTTCATCGACCAGCTGGCGTTATATATATATATACAACAAGGTTCAAACCCATCTGTTTCAAATTTACTGGAATCCAAATTTAAATAAAGCCTAGATTAATCTTTTCATTCACTCATATATTCCTATATATGCTAGTGAGTAACTCTATACAATTTCTCCTAAAAATGTGCGTTTCCCAATCCGCCTCTCGCATTTCGTGCGAAAGTCGCCGCGACAGTAGTATAAGTAATGAGACACCCGTCTATGCTCATTGTTTACATGTGCAAAAGAGCCCGATTACAATAAAGCCACGTACTATACCGTGGGGTCAACGACTCACGAGCCCGTTATACAACAACAATCGCCCCTGGCTGAGGGGCGGATTTGCAATGAAAACAGAGCTCACAGACTCGCGAACAGGTGCGAAAGCCATCCTTCATTAGGAATCCACATCGTTAGAGCCCAAATAATGATTGTATTCTTCGAGCGGTGCTATCGGGCCGTATTAATCTCAAGAGAGAGAGAGAGAGAGAGAGAGAGAGAGAGAAAGAGGCGGGTGAGGGGAGGGCAAAGCTTCTAATTATCTGTGCGCCGGGGTGCATTAGGTATGCGCGTGGGCGCCGAGCACGTGTTGCTGCGCGTCTGCAGCTCGATATATATATATATATATATATATATATATAGTGGTTGTAAGTATAATAAGCATGCTCGGGGTGGATGGCCTGCTTGACGGTCTTCCGCGTGGCATATTGCATTATCTTTAACCCTAAGCAGATCGCGAATGTGACGAGCAACGAGGTGTCTAGAGTGATATATATATATATATAGCGTCGATGTTGCTTCCGCGAACGGACATGTAAGCTCGCTACAACGTTTTACTTATACTGCTCCCAACACTGTAAGACTTCTTATTAGTATGTTGCATCTTATGATATAATAATAAATAACCTAATTAGCGATGATATTAAATTATAAAAATTTTATTATATTAATTAAAACATTAAAATTTAGAAATAGTATATCTAATGTGGTTATGTAGATCTCGTACAGCAGGAACGTGTTAATGTTACGTTGATAAAAAATTATCTTATTTTTTTCTATTGATTAGGAATACAATTTTTTTTCAATATTTATTCTCTGTAAATTTTGTCCCATACCATTTCTATTTTTTTAATCTACCAAAGTAAATGTTACAAAACTCGTTTTGTCTAATTTTAATCTTAGGTTCTATCCAGAATTCGAGATTTTATACGTTACGGACTAAAATGGGAAAATAGAAACAAAGCTTGAGCTAAATTCGTGATCCGCATTCAAGTCCGAGCATCATTGTATTATGGTACTTTTTGAATTTCATGTAAGATTTTCTTTGCAAATATTATTCAAATTTTACAACAATAACATATTATATACTTAAATAATTTATTCAAATTCTTAATATAATTGTTAAAAATTCTCAAGTTTTGCTTGCTTGATCATGAAGATAAAATAATAGAGAAATGTGTCTCATTACTAAAAGATCTTAAGTGTACTGTATTATTATTAAAATATCCATAAGTCTATAGTTTTTAGAAGTTTTAGGATCTATCAGTGACCAACTGTATAAGTACACTCTACTGATTAGTACGTTTACAGAAATCAAAATTTATTTTTAGCAAATTTACATATAGAGAAAGCCTAATCTTCCGTGTAAAAAATTTAGTAAAATTCGAAATTTAATAGACTTTATATCTGTTCTATTATTTCTGAAATGATGTTAAAGCCATGTCTGATAGTGAGTGTTATCAATAATACCAGTGTTCTCGCAAATAATTTTTTCAATTAAGATAAAAATTTCTATTTACTTTTTCAATAACATATGCAATATTAAATATATGAATATTCTTTAGAATAAATCCGCGTCAAAAGTTATTGAGAGCTCATATGTATGGGCAGTATGTGGCTCCGGCGCCTCAGCCAAATATTAACCGAATATTGGCCATAATTTCCCCAAATAATACTTATTGTGGTTCACACTTCAAGGAAAATAATATGGGACTAATGTGTGGACATGATAAGGGAAACAATATGGCCAATATTCGGGTTAGAGCCTCACATTGCCTATTCTACGCTAATGTGGGGAGTGTGACCAATATATGGCCAATATACTGCCTATACTGTAAGAAATATATTTGCCTCGAAATCGTGTTTTGCTGGGAATCCAACTTCAATTTATAATGTATCTTCTTCTTTTTTCAATTTTCCTTTATAGATATGTATTAATAATAATATACTGCTGTAAGTTTTAAAAGTTGACGAAAATAGTATTTATAAGTTTACGATTAGTATGTAAATTAACTTTAGAACAATAACGACAGTTGTTCGAAATGAACACAGGTTCAAAAACCTGTTTTTTACCTTTTTCTATATGATTTTAGCATAGGAGATTCTTCATGGTATCTTATTTAATGTATAACGTATGTAATTTGAGTTTATATTAGTATTGTAAATAAGAAGTTGACTTAAATTATCAAAGCTAAACCTTTAAAAGCGATAAAAACTTGAAGGAGGTACTGACTTCGAAATGTTTAAAGCATCGCCGTGACATTGCAGAACATTCATGCGTGTAATGGACATTTGGCACTTTTTATATCAATCTCTAATATATTTATAGTCTGAGAGTAACTTTATAGAGGGAAAATAAATTAAATCATTAAGCAGTTTCAATATTACGAAATTTCGACAGGGAAAAAACTTGACGGCAACTCGTTTACTATTTCTGTGAACTGGGATCCAATTACCTGGCTATACGAATCTTCGAATGCCATACGAATGTAAATTAATCAAGTTTTAGATTCACGAAAAATTTTGGACATGTAATGAAAATTATTAATAAATACCTTTACATTAAAAGAATTTATAATTTAATCATACAAATGACACGTCTCGTAATATTTTTACATTCAAAATTCGATGTTCATTCTTTAGTTTGTGTAGTGAGGTTTAAATACATGTAAATGTAAATCTTCTTGATGAAATCTTCTTTTGAAAATCTATTTATTATTTTCGAAGTTGTCTTTCTGAGTGTGATTGCAAAAATTTAAAAAAACCGCTGTGTAAACCACAATCCTAATTGCAAAAACACCTTGTAAAAAGGGTAAATTGAGACTATTCAATTATCTTTTTGCATAATTTTGTCAACAGAATATGCGATCTATTTATATAAAATGTGTCTAAAGAAACTAGGTGGTCCAAAATTAAATTTTTTAGAATATGTGGCTAATAATGTATTTTTCAAAGATACTCATGTTCTAAAACTTTTTTGGTGAAATATAAAATTAAGAAGAAATATCATCACGAAAAATTACTTCGAATCCATTGCCATTTTTGTATTTCCATCTTTCAAAAATAAATCATTCACCGTATATCCCGAACATCGAGAATCATCGTGTATCACGAATACCTTTTAAATACTTCCAATTTTCATCAAGCCTTGTATAAGATAAATATAGAGGGAATTTCGAAAAAAAACGAACCGAAGCTTATTTGTTCTTTTTTTTTTTTTATTTATCAGAAAACTGGAGAACTATTAAAAAAACGTGCAATCAGAGTACTGCGATTTTGTTCATTTCATGAATTACGGAAAATATATTCTAATATTAGAACTCAAACCGTGATCCAGTGGTCGTCCCCTCTTTCAGCACGCTACTTGTATTTTTTTCACCGTCTTCGGATAAAACAGAGCTCAAATTCACATCATAAATTAAATTAACCTGAAAAGTCTGTAAACCTATATAGTAACGCATAAAATGAGAGCTCGTATCTTCGTTCTCTATTTTCGCCACCCTGATCGCTTTTGCATCCCAGGTAAACCGTGCATGCACACATGCTGCAGCAGCCGTAACAGCGTGCGTATGCATTCCTCCAGTGAAAGGGTCAGCTTTCCTGGTAGGGAAATAACCTCCGGCAGCAGGGCAGACTCGGCTGGGTGTTCTCTTACGCATTGTCCGCCCGTACCGGAGACACATATCGCGCACACGCGTGGTGGGGGCACAGCGTAATAAAATATTGCCTGAAACATCAAACGCACGCAGCGGAGGCGTGTACGTATATACGACAAAATGAAAGACACGAAAGAGAATTGCCTCGTATTTCAAGAAGCGGCGAGAAGAGTTGAGTGATAAATTTTTTAATTGCACGTCAAACTGCGTTGATCAGAATTTCGATGCTTGAAAAATGAATATACTGATCTCGTATATTTCTCAAGCAAAAAGCGCGCGAGTTACATTTTAATCAGACTCGAAAGTCAAAGTTTTTACAAACTTGTACATTTATCATGAAATTCTTATATTAGCTTCTCAGTGACTCGGGCGTAAAGCAATCATCATCATCAAGCATTATTTTCGGAAAGACAATTAATCTGCTCCAACGAGAGTATTTGACGCAACTAACCACGACGGGCATCTAAAAGCTATGAAAAAATGAATAAGCGTCGGTTGCTAGCCGCTGAAGAGCGAAGCACGCACGAGATGAATGACGCCGCGAAAAGAAGTGAATCATCATCCATTCATTCATTACTCTCGCGCGCCACAGCTTGGGTAAACACGTGCGTTGCGGTGTGCGCGAACTCGCGCGGCGCTCTCTCTCTCTCTCTTTCTCTGAGATTCTGTCCTCGCGAATTTCCGAAATTCCTTCTGGCGCTGGGCGCTCTATACGTGTCGCGCATATCATTAAGTATACACGTACAACACGAGCGAGGTTTCGGATAATATCTGTGTAGACACACACACACACACACACACACACACACATGTATACACACGAGTGTTGGTATGGCATGCTGCTGCAGCAGCAGCAGGAGAAGCAGCAGCAGCAGTGCGCGTGTGGCTTTATATACTGTAACGAGCAAGCAGCTGTCCCTCGGTTCGCTCAAGGAGGAACGAGAACCTTCCCCGTATAGGCGCGCGCGCCAGCCACACGTCTGTGCTGCAGTGCGCGTGATCCGTTTTTTCAAAAAGCGTGTGCCGCCCCCATGCCTGTATAGGTGTGTATACCGATTTTCAACTCGGGAAACGCGTGTACGGACGTGTATTGGTAGAGTGGCTCTCTTCTCAATGGGCTTGGTTGCTCTGGGTTATTGGGATGCAGTATGAATATTAGTTTTCTTTTATTTTTTTAACCAATCTTATATTTTAATAAATTTGTATGAATGGTTGTACTGGTAGTAAGAGTATATAGAAAATATTTAAACTAAATGAATAAGTCACTTAAACGAATTGGTCAATTTGAGAAAAAACATTTCTTCCATTATAATATTTAATTTTATTTAGTAGAAATAATTAATTAATTTATAACTTGAAGAAAAGATTTTCGCGAAACAAGTATCTAACTATTATGCATTACATAGATATAAAAATCTAATAATATTTCGTAAAAAAACATTCGATAATTTTCGGTCCATCAAAATTTTTTATCACCAGAGTGTAATTGGAGTTATTAAGATTCCGGATCGGTTCAGCAGCACGAGAGAAATTCTCGAAAATTAATCTCGAACTTGACGATCTCTCGCGCTGTTTTGACTCTCTCTCAGTTTTGCAGCCGGGCCAAACATTCCGCTCGGCACCATGCACACACATATATATCGCTCTGTTCATTGATTCCTCGGCGCGCGTGTCCAGGCTGCATCGCCGCAGCAGCTCTCCGGTTTCCCGCGGACACGAGGCATATACTTATTCATCGAATCCGCAGCAGATTGCGCGTGTGTGCGTATGTAGACGCGGCGAGAGCCAGACGCCACTGTCGCCGCCTGCTTTGCCAATATATATGCGTGTCCACAGTGTTTTTCGGGTCCCACGTGTTCGCGTGTGGGGCCGTGGCGGCGGCGGCGGCGGTGGTGGTGGCCTGCTCTCTCGCGTCCTTCCGTCCTTATGCCCGGCGTTTCGTCGGTGTTGCTATGCGGACCCCTGAACTTACGTCACTCTCGGCGGCTCTCTTTCGCGCTCGTTCTCTCTCCTCTTCTCTCCTCTCTCCGTCGCTCCCAAGGGGCAATTTAATATTGATAAGTCCGAGCGTTAGATGAGCGTGTGGCCTCGTGCGCGCGGTCGCTCGCGGCCCGCAGGGCGGACCGGCGCGAACCACTGCGCGCGCTCCTCCGCGGAGACACCAGAGAGATACGTGATGCCTGCCTGCTTGCGTGTGTGTCTGTGCGAAAAGCCAGATTATATATACGAATGCGTGGCTCTTTGCTATGCGATGGATCGCGCTTGGAGATACCTTCGCGCCTACGTTATTTTAGCTTCCTAGGCGGCCGAACGTAGAGTGTAATAAAACATTGACGTTATACAAACTTTTATAGCACTGCTATACCTATGATTTTCTGATGATAAATCATTGAAAAGTGGTAAAATGTAATTTTACAAAAAAAATTGATGATCAATCTGATAAACTATTATTAATTTTAATATGGTTTTTAAACTAATTAATTCTTTCCGATAACACATTGGATAAACTGATATTTTCATGAAAATAACTATAGAATTTATAATGAAAATTATTCGTTTAGCTTACAAAATAGTATTTTATAGTACAATATTTTTCTCTGTGTAGATAAGATGTATTGATTTTATAAAAATTATCATAGTAATTTAAACAAACTGAAGTAGAGGTAAAAATAAAAAAGTATTTTTAATAAATATTTTAGTAATGCTTGAGAATATGAAAATGTCTATAACGCTTTTTCAAATAACTTTTCTATAAAATCTTTATTGAAACAATTTCTCTTTCTATAAGCATTAATATTCCATTCAGCGGCTGATCTTTACTTGGAAGCTTATAAAAAGAGAATGTAGTAATCGGTCTGGAACGTATTGACTTGAGTAGAATAGGTAGAAATGGCTAATACGAAATAAGCTATACACACCTAAAGAGATTTGTCGTATTCCCTTGACGCATATGAAATATTTACATATGGAATGCCGAAACCTTCATCCAAATCAGACTAATTGGATAAGCCAAAATGCGGAAGCCTTAGGTATATACTGAATTTCGAACAATTAATACGCGTCACTAAGATTTAAGCCAGAACATCTAAGGTTACGCGGGCGTGTCATTCAAGCACTGGTCGATTGATATCTGAGGCTTATATAAGGACGGGTCTAGCGTATAATTTTTCAATTCATCATACAGCCAGATATTTGCATTTATATTATTTTATTTACTTTCTTGAAAATTTTAATATTATTAAATATCTTTTCTTAATGTCCCTTAATCAAAATTGATGTTTAAAACTAAGAACAATAGATAACTAAAATAAACCAAAGCAAGAACGGTACGATAAGCTTTTAAGCAAGTAAATAGGACATGTACGTGCTGTGAGAGAAATTTAGTTTGAAAAAATCAAGAAACAACAGAAGCTGTGAACGTCTGACGTGTAATAATAATAATAAGCCTTTGGCCACTGAAGCTGTGAAAATACAGTCGCATCGAGTCCAATTTACGATCGCGTAAGCTCCCGACTTGACACACAAGAGGCCACAATTTCAATTATCGTCGACGACAGAACGTCATATGACGTCCTCATTCGCTCCCTCTCAAGTCTCAGCTCACTATAACTCAACAACACACACACACACACACACAAACACCCATACACTCATCATGCCTTGGCCCGGCGGCTGTGTTACTGCTGCTCTCGATACGCCAATGGACGCTTTTCATGCGTTATACGCTCGGCGCGCGTACTTCTCGCACTCCTTTACTTCAATCGGCTTTGGATACTTCACTGCGTGGGAAGTTCAAAGTTTACGCGTGTGCGCGCGTATGCGTGTAGGAAGGGGAGCGAGAAGACATGTGAACTTATGGGACACATCAATGGCTTTCTTTGTGCCTTCGAAATTTCGGCCACGCACACGCGCCTTCTGAAGCTTTGCTATGGGTGCGACAGCGATACATATATTTTTGAAGTGACGCTCGGTATAGTTAAAACCTCTTTTTCGGTACAGTGTGTTTATAATAAGCGTCGCCTTTCCAGAGGAATTAATACCTTTTCAGCATTATTCAATCGGCCAGCGCTTTACTAACGAGGTTGCCTGTGAAAGTTACAAAATGAATGCTTGCAGCTATATATATTGTGCGAGAGACAACACGTTTGCATAATAGCTGCGTATGCAACAGTCGTTTAGAATTTACACCTACTAAATATAACACTCGCGGTTAGTTTCTCACCCTGTTTTATTAACAAATGAAAATATTCAATAGCTTTGTTCGATTTGTAATGGAGCGCAGAATAATATATGTAATCTACCTCTCGCGATATCGAGCTGCATTAACGCACATAAAACCTATTTGTTTCTGAATATCCAAAATAAAACAATGATTCTAGTGCAACAATAACACACAAATAAATGCTTTATGATTTTTCTTCAACACAGCGATACCGGTAATACAGATTTCTATTTGTATTTTGACTTGTAAAGAATGTAGTCGTATTACAGTTATTTAAACGATAAACGTTATCCATTGGTGATACTAATGGAAAGTCTCGTAGCGATGTAGTAAGGAAATTAAGAAAAATAGCTTGTATAAATAATGCAAGAATATATTACCATGTTGAGATGAAATGCTTATTACGAAACTTTATCACGCGTATGTATATGTATTCTACTCGCTAAATCCAGCGAAACACCGGAAGTAGAAGCGCGCTGTAATTTCTCTCCTCCTACTCTCAATTAGTACTTCAAAGCTGTGCTCAAACGAAGCGCTTTACCGCACAGTGCGCGGCAGCGAATCGTTTGCCTTGACTACTTACAACCACGTGTATACGAAAAGCTGCTAATTAAGCCAATATATCAGGCAAACGATGAACTCCGATTTGTCCAAATCAGCTCCATAAACAAGAAATCGCTCTCAGCCTGTTACTAAGCCTATTCTCGCTCTACTGGGAACAAGCGAGCGAGTCAACCTCGCTTGTCGAACGTTTTTCCCGAGATATTCGGCTCGTAAAACGTTTAGCGAATACGAATGGCATAAAAAAAGACGAGAGCGAGCGTGGGTAACGTACACACAGAGGCGCTTTCCGTAAAGAAGTCTTTTTGTCCTCTTCCTGTGTCTCTATGGTTACGTATATAGCCCGCAGCGCTCGCGCGTGTACATGTACACGCACCTCGCGAGCGAACGCGCGTCTCCCGAATTCCGAGAAAAACGCGCGGGTGCGCTGTTTGAAGCGCGCGTTAGTCCCGGAAGATTTTCGAGCACCCGTTTATATTATAACCTAAGGCAAGAGAGAAAGAGAATGCAGTCGATCCTTCGGCTTCTTACTCTACTTGCGTGCCACCTTACCTGCCCTTTCCCTTGTCTAGATTTTTTTTTTTTTTTTTGAAGCTTGTCTTCACTCTTCTTTCCATCCGCGCGAGCGTGCATTCCTTTGTGGGTTACCTGCATGCGCAGGTCAGGATTTTTCCTCTCTTGGTTTCCCGCCTTAAACTTCGTTTCGATTGAAGAGCGAAGATTTTACTTTGTTGGAGGGGGAATGAGGACGCGGTAGGTATAGGCAGCGGGACGTAGCAGAGGGGTGAAGACTGGTGCTTCGTCGTCCCTTAAAAGGGGCTATATATATTATTTTTTTTCTCTCTTTGCTGCGTAGAAGACAAAGTTATTTCGGGAAATATCTGACCCACGTTTTCTCCCAAAATAGTATAATGTTTGGGAGATTTCAGATCTAAGCGACCAGAGTTTATAAAACTTCCTTACATAGTTTCATTTTAATGATTTGATATTAAATATTTACTTTGACTCCAGTATTTTTATAGTTTTCATTTATGATTATGTCTTCTACTCAAATTGTCTTGACATAAAAAATTTGTCGTCATGTTCGATATGTAACTAACTTTTTCATATATATATGCTAATCATTTTTACGTTACGATTTCTAAAAATAAAAACTACACTAGTTTTTTTATATTAGTTCATAACTTTCATGGTAAATTGATTAAAAAAATCACAACTTTTATAGCAGTGTAATATTTTGAAAAACCTGTTTCAAATAATCTTATGAAACGGTTGTAAAAGAAATTTTCAGTTTAAAGTGTATTTGTATAATACCTGAAATGAAGTTGAAGTGGAGTTCATTAATCATTTCACACTTTCTAATAGAAAATTGTGTGGATGTTAACACTGCGAAGCACTTTTTTGAAAGGGTTTTCGAGGGATTTCTTCTTCTAACAAACATAATGTGACAAAGACAATATTGTTTAATTATTATATAATCTCGACTATATTTCACTTAAAATTAAACTGTTAAGGTAGTTCTATTAGTGCATATAAGTATATGAAATATAAAATATTTTACAGTGAATTGTTCTGATATATATTAGAAAGTCAGAAATAAAATATTGCAATAGACAATCACATTAATAAGCAGGCCACGAAGTCTCCGAGAACCCGATTTTAATGTAACTTTAAGAAAATCTTCTTCATTAAAAAGAAAAATATTCATGCGAGTTTTTGCTAATGGGCCTTGGGTTGGAACTTGTGGAGCTTCATATTTAATGTCTTGAACAATCTAAATCCTTTTCAAATGAAAATAATTCTTAAAATACTCAACTTACCACAATTTGAGTGTTGCCAATAGAAAACAGATAAAATCCATCTATTTGAAACAAATTTTTTTTTTCAAAAATTCTTATCCGTTTACAAGTTTTACAGATAAGTTTTTATAAGTATTTTAAAAATAAGTTTAATACAACTTTTGAACGGATAAGAGTTTTTTGATAAATTTTTTTTTAAACTGAAAGATTTAATCTAAGCTTCTTATAAATAACACTCGAATTGTAGTAAGACTAGTTTCTCGAAAGTTATTTTTTATCACACGTCCCGAGTAAATTTGATATTTTTAATAAAGAACATTTTTCAATGTTTCGTCAAAATCGAGGTTCCGGAGACCTCGTGGTCTCCCAGTAAGTAATGGAAGAATATTTTCAGTACTCACAAAATACATCTCGTCAATTTGAAAAATGATTCAACAAACCATCTCTATCTTTTTTCATTCTGATTTTAATTTGGAAATACATATTTATCTAGTTTGAAATAAAAATTAATTTAATTAACTATTTCAAAACGTTATTTGTCACGATTCTAACCTTATAACAAAAATTTCTGACAAGATTTCAATGTCATGACAATCTTAAAGCATTAATCACGTGCAGATTCTATGATTTACTTTTTCATAAAATAATGTAAAGTTTGTTAATAACAATACGATTATAAGGACTGCGTGAGTGACTCGGAACACATATATGACCTTCAACATATTAATTAAATATAGGTACCCCTTAATTGACTGCACATTGTCCACACCATTACACATTTTACCGAAGTGAATCGTGAATTAATGGCTTATCGCTTTAATTCGGCCATTCTCCCCGGATTTTCTGCCAAGACATTTGTGAATCTCTGAAAATGAATCTCCGCTGAAGCAAAATGACGCCAGGAGGCACGTCGGCAGAAGACTCGATCGTCAGAGGGAACAAAACCGAGGAAATCGAAACCGAGGTATAATACAGACACACAGCATATACATTTAGCGTGGCCGCAAGGTGATGGCACGCGAGTTTACATATATTATAATAGTAGCCGCGTGCACGAGACGTTCGACAGCGGCGCTGGCGCGACATTTGTTCGACTCGGGGCCCCGACAATGGGCACACACGGGGGACGCACGGCGACGAGAGAGAGATGCGTGCGTGCACGGGGTGCGACCCTCTCATCTGCACACAGTCCGCAGAATGCCGCCACTTACGAATTGAGCATGTGCACGTGTGTGTGTGTATATATATATATCTATGTATGTATGTCTGTGCAGGGGATGGTCAAGGGATGCATTGAATGGTCACGGGGCCCGGAGGCGATCTTACAGTCTGCCTTCACAGCGACTCTCCCTTGATATCGATTCCGATTGTCTTGCATCTCTCCTTTTTTATGAAAAATAAAAGAGAGAAAGCCGTCTGTTCCGCGTGCATATATACACGTATATATATGTGGACTGCGTGAGTAACTCGGAACACGATATTCTAGTGCGCCAGCTCCTGTCCGTGAGAACTACTCTTACTTTGCGCTTTTATATACTTATTCAATCTATATGCTCTCAGAGAAATCCATTTTTTGTTCATGAATGATAACTGTGTTACTGCTGGGCGTGATTTCAATAGGAAATACTTCTTTTAGTCACTACAATTTTTCATTCTTGGCAAAAATCTGTTATTATAAAGTTTCGACTATTAATTTTTATTGTATAATCAGTGTTGCAACGTTATCATCGAGAAGTTATAAAGTTTTAATAAAAAAAAAAAAAAAAATTACGAAAATTTTAAATATATCGAAAGACTCCCATCCTCCCAAATCATCTTCTCGAATCGCGAACAAGGCAAAGAATTAATTTGGTTTAACCTTCAGTAACTCAACAAGATTCAGAAATACCAAAGAATCTCTTATACGTACTCCAAAAATGTGCTATAGCTTGGTTTTCACAAAGCTTCAGGTTTTTAAGTTAAGCATCAAGGGACTAAAAATGTAAAATCTAAATATAATGTTTACAATCATTGAATTTGTGTAAAAAAACAAGTTAGAGTAGATTTTCTAGCCTGGGTAGAGATACTTTAGTATTTCCTAGCCTTGTAAAGTCAATTGAGTTTAAACAGTAAGAATTCAATTACTTTACTTTGTTCACGTTTTGAAAAGATAATATCAAATGGTTAGAGACCGTCTAAATATTTAAAATCTATTTATTATTTTTAATATTTATTCTATCTAAGCCTATGACCAATTTTAAAATTGTGATTGTCGACAACAGAAGGCGCTAGATCCATGTAAATGTACATAGACGTAGAGGATAGTATTGTGGTTGAATTTGTTTACCAATGAATCAAATGTAGGTAGTAAGCAAAGACATTTCAAACCTCCCAATTACACGTATTTCAAGTTTAAATATATCAACTGAGCTTTCGGATACTTATTTAAGTGAGTAATATTTGTGCATAAATTTTATTATAAAAGCCAAATATTTTTAGTACTAGTTTTAAAAATGTTTTACTTAATTATACTGTTGATTTTCTATTCCCAGATTTTCATAAGTATTTATCAATTCAGTTTCAGCGATTTCCAACTAGTTTTTTGACAAAATGGAACTTGAAGGTTTCATTGGATTTTCACCAGATTCTACGTGTTTCAAATGGATTTTTAGAAATGGAAAGTTCTTTAAACGTATCAAACGAATGGAAGAGCTTAAATCTGACAGTTTTAAACTAACTGGATCTCGTGGTTCGTGTTATTTGTCATTTTACACGCGAAATAATAAAGGTCATTTAAGACTGCACGTAACAAAACGTGAAAAACATTTGAATCTTATTGTAAATATAACAATTCTGAAGAAAAATAATGACGTAATCTCAAAGATTGTCAAAGCGAAATATAGAAATTGTCTTGAGAAAACGCTTTTTCATTTCCGTAAGCCCGTAGATTTTTTTGTTAATATTGACGCGATAACTTTTTTAGTTACGAGAACAGTGGTAGAGAAGAATAAATGTAATAAGAAAAGATTGGCTTTAATTAACTTCCCTAAATCTTACATTAATCAGCAATTTTGTGACCTTATTATTATCTTTAATGATGTACGAATAAGGGCTCATTCGTTAATTCTTGCTGCCGTCAGTCCTCATTTCGCAGCTATGCTTGAATCTCAATGGTCGAACCAGAACCACCTAATACTAGACTTCAGCAACGATCCAGAAATGAGTCCGAAAATTGCAAGAGCCCTTTTAGATTATGTCTATGGACTCAAAAGTGTTGCCGACTTAAAGGACTTAGTTGTGCAATTGCTTATCATTTCTGATAGATATTCAATCCGGGATTTGAAAGAAGATTGCGAACTCTATATCAGCGGACAAATTAATTGTGAAAATAGCTTTATGTATGCGATACTTGGAGATTTGTGCAAATGTGATGTATTATTGAAAAACATAGCAAACTTCGAGAAAAATAATCCAATATCCAGGCAACCAGCAGAAACAGCTATGATGAAAATTATAATGGAAAAAGGGTTGAGTCCTGAAGCATTAAATTGTAGCAATTCTTATTACCAGTAGTTACCGATGTAGAACATAAGGCTTAAACTTGTATATAACAAATAAAAACAGTGGTCTAGTCAATATTATTACTATTATATAATTATGACTCGCAGTAAAATATTATACACTGCGCAATTCTAATGTAAGATATGACTACTATAATCGTGTAATATTTGAGTATGAATAATAAAAAAAAGTCTTTTATCACAATGCCGTGTCTCTACTTAATTAAAAATACATTTCAGATAAATGGGTATACCCAAAACACTCGCAAAAGCCAATTTATACATTGAAAAAGAAATTGTATATATATATCTTATCTGGGGGACATCGTATATAGCATCGACGTAACAAAGAGTCGTTCCCATGGATGCGCAAAGTACATTTTCAAAAAAGCTGCACCGCGAGCGCCGCAACGTAATGCATACCTACCACGCTTACAATAACGCGAAGCCGAGAGGGAGGAAAGGAGCGAAAGAGGAGAAGCCGCGATAATCGGCGCTATGCGCGAACGCAGCGCACGCGAAGGGAGAGAAAGAGAGGCCAAAGAGAAGGAGAAAGAATTTTGCCGAGGAGGGTTTGGAATGCGGCCCCCTGCACTCGACTGCGCGGCGCGGTATATATATGGGAGCCGCAGAGGGAGAGCAGCAGCATCCACAGCGACCGTAGCAGCAACGCGAAGATGCAGCGAAAACGAGGCGCGCCGTGTATGTGTACATCTATCCTTCGACTCGAAAGAAACCTCCTCTTTCTCTCGACGCCCGTTCGCCTTTGACTCGGGGCTCTCTCACTCTCTTGCGCGCGCGTTATTGCGCGTTCGCAGAGAAGCATGCTGTATTATGTGCTTACTTGCGCGAGCTGCACTTCTTTTGCGCCGGCGTGTGTGCATGAGCGAGAGTAACGATGCCTTTGAATTCTTAGCCAGAGAGAGAGCTCGAGGCTCGCGCTTACTTGTCATTATTTTTTTTCTCCCTCAAGCGATTCCTTTGCTCTTACCTTATTGAGAATTACGTACTCTGTAAATTACTTGCACTACGCGTCCTGTATGAGCTGTATATTTAATGTTCAATTTTTTTTTATAAGCAAATCTTGAAATTTAGTGTGCATAAGGACTTTATATTAGCGTCTTGTAATATACCCGTTAAAAAGGTGGGAGAATGACGAAACGCGCCGCCCAAGATTTATCCTCATTAAGAACACGAGCGTCGTGGTGATAATTTTCAAATAATTAAATGTAAAAATGACTTTGAACGACAATTGATGGTAGAAAAGCCAACATTAGACACCTGCTGGAGATCGGAATCTAAACCCGTTAGAAAGTCGTCCGTGTATAATAACCTTCGTAAGTTTCGTCAAAGTCCAGGTGTGCGTCACTTTTTTCACTCGTATAAAACTAAGTGCCGATATACCTGTAATAGAATTCGCTTGTATGAATTAGTTGTGGACAAGAATTATGAATATAAAGCTATGGTATTTATAATGCATATAATAAAATAAATTTTTGCTTCAAACTCTTATCGATCAATAACTAAATAAAGGTGTAATAAAACGCAATAATCGCTTGTTCAAATAAAACTAGTACCGCGCGAAGTCATTGAAAAAAGTTAATCGCGTGAATCTGTGTAATCGTTAAATTGACCGAGAGTCAAGTTCATTAAAAAAGTCTCGTCGGCTTTTCGTTCCAGTCAATGAAGGCTGCGACGCCGCGCTGTCGAACTGCATTGAGTCAGTCAGTCGATGTGGCTGAAGTCGTGTGCGCGCAACTGCAATAGCCACCGTCATTGAAATTGAAATTTGCGTCGCCACTTCTTCTTTATGCCTCGCTGCTCGCCTCGCGCTTTCTCTCTCTTACTCTCTCGTTCATTCTCTATCCTCCCATCGTATAATCATTTTGAGTAAGTACTCACTGGCTTCTCAGCAGGAAAGCATACCTATTGTCATCTTCCCAAGAGCTACGAGGCTATTTACAAACAAATCGCTCGAGCGTGTCTGTCTGACCATTGTGAAAACAACGTGTTCTCTCAACTGCTTTGTATATATAAATTTCATATTTACATAACGTGCTAGTTTGCTATCAATTTTTGTATTAATAAAACTAGTATTTTATATTTATTATTAAATGGTGTAAGATTAGTGATAACATTTACTTTTCTCCAAGGATTATAATAAAAACTTCTACTTTGATTATATAAAACAGTAGGTCTCTCTTTTCTTGTTTTATTTATCAAAATGCAAACTATGTACTCAACTTGAGTGCCTTACAATTTATAGGTTCTACTAAATTTGATAACTTGATCAAATACATAAATATAGCTAAAAGTATAAGATAATATATAAGTTAATAAGTTAACTTTAACGAAGTTTATATGTTTTTCTTTTCAGTTAGAGTAGACGATTAGGTGAGGCATTATTTAATATGGTTGCAATGTTTGTTGACTTAAATGAGTTCGCTTTTTTTTCAAGATGTCTTGTAATTCAGTTTTTTTCACGTTATAACCCGTATAGATCAAATTATAGATATCTTAATAATATACAGTCTGAACCTATTAAATCTAAATTTTAATTTTATAGATTTCTTGTGAATATCAGCAATGGCTTATGTATAAGTTAATATATGAACGAAGCACAACTTCAAAGCTACATATTTTAAAATGTCGTAGATTACATCTTTTTCAAAACCTCACAATTCTCTTCGCTGTAAAATAAATTAGATACTGTGTCATACAAATTTAAAAAAAATATATCCAGATAGTTTTAGGGCTGTATATTAAAAGTAAGATTGTCATAAGTAGTCGTATTTTTCGCTATCAGTTATTTTGGAATGCTTAAAATTTAAAATTAAATCAGTTTTTTTACATTGGATAGAAATATTGTATTTTGTCTTGGATTCTTCTTTCGAAAAGTCAATACCCTTTTAATTATTATTATCTTACAGATTAAAAGTCGTGATCAGCTGATAAAGAAAAAGTCCCGATAATTTAGGCGCATTTTCCTGCCTGTACTTCGTTCGTTTTATCTCCTTGGTTGTTTTTTTGAAGTTCTTCCCTAGTAATCAAATACGAGCGACAATGATAATAAATTATCTCGAATCCGCTCACTGCCTGATGGCATGCTTCACGAATTGTTTCCTAAAAGCAGCTTCACTCTCCTGTGGTCCGGCGCGGCAACTCTATAAAATTTTCTTCGCGTATACACGGTTATATCATGCATATTGATGAGTCGCGAGCTCACACGACTGTATGCTATGTATTCCTGTAGATCGATGCTAAATTATAATGTCGATGAAATTTATTTGCGTCTGCATATGTTGACACATTGTAAAATGCTTTCAGAGCTGCCGATAACGTTCCGCGCGTAGGACCATTATAATGCAAAGTCGAAGTCGCGCTGCCTGTAATTTATGTGATGAACATTTTTCATTTTTTAAATATTCCGCGTGCCGTTTGAGTTGCTCGCCGACAGAACTATAAGTAATCGATAAATTCTCATTATTACTCGTTTTGACTCTTTTCAGCTATTAATTAGTACTAAAAAAATGAATTTCCTGCTACACAACGTTTGCAAATCTTCATCCTGCTAGCCGACGATGACAAACGCGCTCCATTAATAGACGCATCGAGAATCCTTCACGCCTGTTGACTGAGGAGAATGCCGCCCGCGGAATGATCCGAAAAAAGCTCAGCCCCGCTTTAATTAACCACCTGATGAATAAAAAACTGGGCTAAGTCTGGCCGCTTTTTACGCGAGTGCCTCCTTTAGTAGGCGCGCGAGCGCGTGCGAGCTCGATCGATTAGCGAAAAAAGGAGAGAGTCACCGCCGCTGCCGCACAGCAGAAGAGTTCGCGGAGGAGGCAAAAACTTTCTTTCAGCACGACCGTTGCGACGCTGCACGGGGCGCGCACGATTTCCTCGCAGTGCTCGCGCGTAGGACGAAAGGGTATGCGAGTATATAGAAGAGAAAGAGCGAGGGCGAGGTTCAGAGTCAGCTCTCTTATTCTTTCACGGCGAGGGCCGAAAAAGAGAGATAAAAGGCATGCACGAGAGAGGGACCACAGCAGCGAGGGAGTAAGCGAGGGAGAGAGAGAGGCGAAGAGAGAAAGCAAGAGAGATAAGAGGAGATGATGAAAAAGAGCAGAGAGTCGAAAGAGACAAGCCCCTTCTACACTGCCATCTTCGAGGTGAATGTGTTTCAAGCTGTAGTTTGCAGATGCTCTCGATCCTCCATACTTCATTCGTCATTTATTTAAATTTCCTATGTAAATGAAGTGTACAACTTTTAATGTTTCTTATTTTCTACTCGAGCGTCTCCAGCACTTATATACTTCACTTCGTAAAAGATAAAGTGCGTAATACGCATATATAAGAGATGAAGTGAGAAGATACTTTATGTGTGTAAACATCGCTGAAAACGAGTCCTTCAATTAATTTGTTGTTAATTAAAAGCCAATCCCGAGCGACAAGAGATATAACGAGCGCACGGCGACTCATCTCCCCCGAGTATATATATACATATACGTACATAAATTCGGTAAACCGCATCTTGAGCAACTCGCTCGAGCTCTCGCGCGGCAACATTATCGCAGTTAGTAAATTTCTCTCGGCGCTGCATATAAAAAAAAAGCCGAAAAGCCTACACGAGCTGCCGGGAGTGCGCGCGTGAATGAGAAAAACGGCGGCGTATTAAAAACGAGCATGTTGTTTATACGAAATATAAAAGCCGGAGCGAGATCAGTTTGAAAAAAGCGAGCCCAGAGCGTGCGGGAGGGAAAGAGAGAGAGAGGAAGCAAACGTCGTCGCGCGAGATAAGAGGAGGGAAGAGAGAGCAAAGCGGGAGGAGGAGAAAGAGTCTTCTTTGGGAGTGT
>JAWWEQ010000027.1:10163170-10231443 GCA_035583055.1 Torymus tubicola | reverse complement strand
TATGTGGGTGTGTGTGTGCATGTATGGGAGATGAACTTGTGTTTGCGGCACGAATCCGCACGACCGGTTCCCAGGCAGGCAGAGGCAGGCAACAATGCCACCACGGGCTCGCCCGCAGCTTCCCTCGCCGAGTTCTCTCTCTCTCTCTCTCTCTCTCTCTCTCGCGACTCTTCGCTTTGCTCGCTTTTCTCTCTCACTCCTCTCTCGCTCGCTTTATTCTTTCCTCTCTTTGCGCGCTCTTTTATATATATATATATATATATATATATATATAGCTACGCGCGCGTGTATATATCTGCGCTCACGCCGCAGAATACTCTCGTGCAGGACGCAAGAGTCGACGCGCGAACGGATGTTTAATAATCGTGAAAATTGAGTCTGTGTATAGCCGAGCTATATGGCTTGCGGTTTTTCTTCTGTCTATATATATATTCTATAACGAAAAATCTACATATTGACCTTTTTAAAAATTAATATATATGTCATATTATTATATAAGGGAAACGCAATACTGTCACGATTGTTGCACACTTGCACCGTGGTATGTATATATGTGGGCAATGGGTATTGAATGAAGACCAAGTTTCACGGTGAGTAATAATAGTATCGGAGTGCGTGCTTGAAAATGGTACTCGAGTTCAAGTATACAGGTACTTGTACGACGACGCGTACTTTTTCTGAAGTGTGCGCATATAGGTCCTTTGGGAGAGCCTGTCGAAGGTACCGAATTACAGGATGAAATTTCAAATGAAGCGCGAGCTTGACAATTATTTTTTACTTTAAAACTTTAGTAATGATAACTAAATAAATAAATGAAGTTAGTACCGCGAATGTTTGAGTAATTTTATCATAGGAATTGAGAAAAGGAAGGGAACGAAATATCCGGGAAGAGAGAGCAACGCGGAGACGGAGGAGTACAGCGGGGGTCAGTTGGCAACAAGATTTGCCTAAAAGCCACATACATCTATAGGCACTACTGCGCTTGGTCTGTTTTGATCTGGAAATTCTTGCCGCGACCTTCGTTCCTTTTTTTTCGGGCCCATCTTCGCGATTGCTCACACACATCCCACATTTTTTGTGTAGCAGCAAACCTCGTCTCTCGCATCGCGGCCCTCGATTCTGTTATGTCTGCGCTTGCGCACGCGTGCCTTTTCGCGCGCAATGTGTACAGTACTTATACATATCCACTCTCCTCTCGTTACACACGCACTTTGTGCGCGCCTTCCATATACTCGCGTCCCTTTCTTCATTCCTCCTCTTCTCCTTGTACTTAGCAGGCCGCAGCTTTATATTATACCTCGGCTACGAGAAGCGCGCGTCGGCCGGAAATTGCGGCTTTTGTTCAGCCTCGTCGTCGTCGTCGTCGTCACGTGTATGCAGGGGTGTATTGCAAATTGCCAAACGTGCGCGCGACAGAGCCGCGCGTGTGCTGCTTTTTGTTCGCGCGAGGCGCATTTACGTCCACGCGTGGGTATGAGCAAACGCGGCCTCCTTTTTCTCTCCCGGATTCTCACGATTTTTTACTACTCCCTGCGCGCCCTCGCGAATCTCGTTTTGTTTTAGCGTAGAACGAGAGAGTAAGAGAAGGAACGTTTCTAGGCCGATGGAGCTTCGAGTGCCATTTGAATTTTCATTTGATATATATATATAAATGCGCGTTTGATTCTTTGTGCTCGCTCGACCAGGAAGTGTACTGACACATTTTTTTAATGAAGGCTTGGGAAGTAATCACTTCCTTTGACTCTAAATAATTTTTTTAATGCATATTTATTTCAGAATATGACGCATTTTATTTTAATTTTGTTCTGATGATGGGTTAAGCAAAAAATGGAGCATTTTGCTTTTTAACATTATGTAATATTTAAGGTTAATTTAAAAAAAAGATGATCATATTGTAAATGTATTTCTAAAATTTTGTTTTAAAATTTAAATTTAATCATATATTTATCAGCGTTTAAAATGAAGAACGAAAAATAAAGAGTGGATTGTAAGATGATAGCAACAGCTGCACTTATATTTGATTTGAATCATTAGGGCTAACATGATGACCGAGAAAAAAGGCACTAGGCACATAGTAGTCATCTGTTCAAAGAATTGAACTTTATAAAACAACAAACTGGGTCTATGTATATGTATACAACGAATGTAAAAATTATGGTTGATAGAGTTGATAAATAATGTTTTTTTTTGTTTTTAATGATTATTACAAAATAATTGATTGTATTTATTCTATAATTTCTAGTTATCGTTTTAATGAAAGAAAATGATTATATTGTTTTATGATACGATGGGCCATCAAGATTTTCGAGAGCCTTCATTATTTTCTAAGATTACGTTCCTAAAATACCTACTATGTAATTGGAAATGTTTTCATATTTCTATACATCGTATGCTAATTTAATTTAAAAACATTTGATGTTTTATATAACTTTATACAAGTTTATGCTAATTTGGTCGTCAATATACGTATTATATAAATTCAAATTTTTACAACGTCCGTTAGTGAAATGACGAAATCGGAAGTGTCAGATCTCATCCTTGGGAGATGCAAAGTGTTACAGTTACTTCGCACTAAGCGATAAGCACCGCCGCCGGCGCGTTGGCTACCGCCTCGAGTTATGCATATCGGCGCTCGTGTTGCATCGCGGCTTCTCTCTCTCTCTCCCTCTCTCTCTCTCTCTATGCATCATGCACAAAGAAACCACAGAGAGAGCGCGCGTGCGCAATTCGCAAAAGCTTACTCGTTATCGCTCGTCGAAGGTCAGTTTTCCTCTTCTGTCGCGCCGCACTTATACACATATACCTACATCTACAGGTATATATTTCCGTGCTTATCGCCTGCACTCGATAAGCATCAACAATCCTTGCCGTTTGTATGCCATATATATATATATATCCGCCTTGCGACGCATCTGCGCACACAATTTGCACCGGTATATATATACACGAGGGAGGCAGCAAGCGCAGAATTGAGTTTTATCGATTCGCGACGGTTGTATACATACGGGAAAGCGAGGAGAGGGAGAAAAGACAGGCGCCCCCCGTGGATTAATGGCGAGGGTGAGCTGAGCGTCATGCATACTGCTGTCTTTGTCTGAGCGCGTGCAGGCTTCTCAACGCACCCCCGTAAGGCACGACCGTTCACCGGGGGTGCATAATACCAAGTTATAGGGTTAGCGGTGAAACGACGAGTCGATAACGTGCAGCCAACGGAAATCACTGATTTAATATCTGACGGTTAGTTGCCGTTCGCTTAGGAGAAAAAACGCCGGGGGTCGATTCGTTTTGCGCCTCATAGTGGAAATGGTGAAGGGGAAAGAGTATCGGTTAAAATTAATAATACAAGTATGTATTTTTCATGCTATGCTAATTCATATGTGCGCTTTTGTATTTTCGGCAATAGCATTCTGAATTTAAAAATCAACATCATGAGAATAATTATAAAATTCCATTTCTATACTTTTCTCGGAATCCTACTTTCCCAGGCATTGTGAGATTTATTTCGATATCGATTTTCAATTATTCTAATCTATCATTGTTACGTATTAATATCCGAAAAGGTCAGAAAGGTACAAAGCCAACAATGGATGTATCGTAAGGTGTTACTTCTTTCAGGGGAAAGATTATAAGCATTGAACTCGAAAATTCCGCGTTTTTACAAAAAAAAATCACCCCTTTCACCTTTACGATTCCCCTATTACAAGAAATACCGTGAGAGGCACGCATTTACCAGAAATTCACAAAAGTTCTTTGCTAAATTCTCACGGAGTTCAATGGATACCTTTGATTCTCAAAAACTTTGAGGATCAAAGAAATACGCGAGTTATAAATAATAGTAGTGTAAAAGAGTTGAGGGGAAAAATTTTTCTTTATATTTTGCATTATTCTCTTTGTATCATTTTTAGACTGAAAGGAAGGTTTGAATGCCCCAAAGGAAATTAGTTTTATGTCTGTCGCAGATGACGCTGACAGAGAACGGCATATGCACTTCATTATAAAGATGCCTTCATCATGCGCTCCAATTACTTTCAAATTCTTACTCGCTTGGGAACCACGATTAATCATACTATAACGAACAGCATATTATAAAATAGTAGGGTAAATAATTCAAATATGAAAATAATATAGATTTGCTCCAAAATTTTTATTCAATGTTTAAAAAATTCATATGCTATTTTAAAATGTGCCAACATAACATTCTGATCAACATGATTATATTAATTTTCATTTTACATTTTACGTATGCGCATTTCAAAATTATTATCTAAGATATTATTCCAAGAATAACTCATACTCCTACAATCACATAGTTATTGTGAAAACGCCAATGAAACAATTCATAGAAAAAAAATAAAACAAGAGTCGGCGTCAATCAGCTGCGTAAGGTATTTCCATCGTTAGTAAACAAAGGTCTAATTCCGAGAATGAATACCTGTACGGCACTCCGAAATCGCTATTACCTTTCGCGGACTCACACCTTTACACGCGAAATATGCTGGGGATTGCGCAACAAGGACAAACGCGCGTCCCATCATCGCGGTCATCTCCAAAACAGAGCCGCTGCTGCCGTTTAAAGAGGCCGCTTCTACGAAATATACTATAGCTCATCAGATGTTGATCGCGCGGGTACGACCCTGCAGAGTTATAACGCGCTCGGTCCGACCCTCGCAATAACATCAACACGCGCGAGATAAAGAGTTCGCGGGATGATGTGATGCGCGTGCGCGGGAGAGCAGAGCAGCATCCCTCCATAATTTCGGGCATCCTCGGCTCTTTCCGCCCGGTGAAATTATGTGTGCTGCTGCACGCAGGCAGTTGCCAAGGCCTGTGCGGGCTGTTATGCTGTGTGTGTTGTGTACGTGTGAGAGTGGCAGCGTGCGTGTGGCATGCACTCGGCTCCTTCTCTCTCCCTCTCTCCCTCTCTTCCTCCCTCGCTGTTTCGCGTTGTTGTGTTGTATGAGCGCACGAGAAAGAGAGAGGACAGAAACTGCGATCTTTATTTCGGTACGCAGGGGATATTGTTGGATGTGAGAGACTGCTGCGCTTCTTATACTTATTAGATAATATGCTTCGTTGTCATTGTTGGCAAAACCTTTCAATTGAAAAGTATTCCCTCATTTCTATTGCTACAGGCTCTTAACAAATTTATTTTGATGATAACAGGTCATTTTTTGTTTCTTTAAAATAAAGCATTCGATATATGTATAAACAATGTATAATTATCGTCGTAGTAACTCTGTCGGCGTTATACTAACGCTAAAAGTTGTGTCTCTCTTTCCCGTGCACTTGCGCGTGAATATTTATGTTTATGTTTACGCGGAGCACGAGCGAGAGAAAAACGGCAAGAAATAAGTAGACACGAGAAGTAGATTTAAAGGGACAAGTAATAGGCTATCAGCGAGCGCCAAGGCAAAGACAAAGAGAAAGGGTAGAAGCAGTGGACAAGGTGCGCGCGAAAGAGGAAAATAGGAACAACGAGAATGAAAAAAGTGAAAACGTTCGTGTGTGTGTGCGTGCGTGAGAGTAGGGGGAGAAAAAGACCGGCTTGAGGACCTGCGTGCACTGCTGCGGTATATAAGCTCAGGCTCGCAAACTCAAGACGTGCCCGACATCCTTCTACAGTTACTTCACTGTGTCTGGCTTCTCGTGTGACGCTCTCCCACCAAATAATTCAGCTTGTATTTTTCTCTTTCCCTCTTAAACCTCAAAAATTTAAGATTATTTTACTTTTCTCCCACAACACATCCGTTACAAAAAATGAGCCTTTTTCATAACTTTTTATGGCAAAAAGTTGCTTCTTACTCGATGAATTTCGTAACTGGGCGATAATCTTTTAATTTAAACAGGAATTAACGATCATTCGAATGTGAAAATGTCTCGAGTTCAGTTAGCTATGACAGAATCTTACGCTCCAGTGTTTTTAAAAACAAATGAACTGCAAGTGTTTTGGTATCTACTGTGCGTTTCAGAACCATAAACACAAACAAGAAACAAAAACCGACGCGTCGCGCGGAATCCTTTGGCTTGAACGCGCTCCCACAATCGAGAAAGGGAGCTATCCCCGAAGATCTCGAGCGATAAGCAGTTAGCAGATCTACGCAATTAGAATAATCCATCAGATAAGGAGATATACCCGCAGAGCAACAGTGGCACGTATTATCTACATAGAGGAAGTGCAAAGAAGCGTTCGGAGCTTCGCTCAGCACGCGCGTTGCAACCCCCTCCCTATATATATATAACACAGTTCTGTTCTCTCTCTCGCTCGCACTCACGCGTGTCGTGGGAGCCAGCAGCAGCAGCGCGCGGCTCATTGGGGGGAGCAAGCGTGAGTATTGCGCGGCGGCCCTTCCCTTCTCCCCCGACTTTGGCGGCGGCTGCTCGACAGCGTGCGGCGACGGCGGCGGCTTGGCGCGCGAGTTCTGTGTGTATGCGCCGCGTACCCCAGCCCCCGGCTCCTTTCGGCGCAGCCAGCAGTTCGTGAGCGATCCTCGAAGCGAGCGGGGCGCGCCGTCCGCCGCCACCCAGAGCGCTAGGGCAACCTTCGTTTCCCTTCTCTTTTTCCCTTCGTCGCCCGCGAGACTCTCGATAACACATGATAAGCCCTGTAACTAGTATATATAAGTACTCATAAGCAACGCGAGTGTCTCCTTGTATTTGCATGTGTGTGTGTGTACGCTTTTGTATATGATTAAGCGAGCGCTACTACAACATAGAGATAAGCACGGGTCGAAATAAGGAGCCACCGGCAACGTCAAGATTTTCCTGCTGCAAGTTGACCGGCAAAGCAGATAGTGTCCGCGCGTGTGAGTGTGTATATACGCGGAAAACGGAGAGAGAACGAGCGCGGAGCGCAGCGATCGGCGCATGCGCGCGAGGAAGGTCGGCGAGAGGCTCCGTCTTCTCTCTCTCTCCGCACGCGCAGTCTCCGCACGCGCGACAATCAATAGCCGGCGAGCGAGCGAGCGAGAGAGCGGCGCTTCTGGCTCCCCGTGTCTGCGTCCCTCTCGCTCTCTCCTCTCTCTGCCCAGGGTGCCACCGGTGCGAGTCATCCAGAGGAAGATGGCAGCCAGCGAGGTCCTCCTTTGATCCAGCAATCGGCAACACTATTCAGCGAGTTCTCGCCAACGGAAGCTGCGCGATGGATATAGTGTAGGGTGAGCAAGAGAGAGAAAGCGAGCTAGAGGGCGGAAGCCGGGACTCTCCACCCCCGACGCGCGCGAGCGGCAGTGTTTTTCTCGGAACGAGCGCGCGTGTGTGCGACTCGGGAGGAGGCAAGAGCGCGAGAGAGAGGAAGATATATTGGAGAAAAAAGTACAGCAGCCGCCAACGACGACACGATGGAGTCGATGCAGCCGATGCTGATACCCAGCAAGAGTGTAGACATCTCGAGCTACCACTCCACTTTCTACTCGCCTCCGCCTACCGAAGCGTAAGTTCATCTTCTCTACTTCTTCTACTTCTTCTTCTTCTTCTTTTGTGCTTGTGTTTGTTGACGACGAGTAAAGTGTGATTGCCTTCGCGCGTGATGTTTAAAGACCCCGGGAACTCGGTGAGCTTGTGCTTAGCAGTGCCAATGCGCAGCGGCTTATCTCGAGATAACGGAATGCAGGTTATTAGCGGGGAAGGCCGGTGCATTGGCACACGGACATTGTGTATGTTGTGCATTGCAATGAGACAATTGTTGACGATAGAGTCGATTCGAACGGTGATTCCAAGATGGACGACGCCAAGTTCTTTTTTTGTTTATAAATATTGATGTCTTTGTTATGGATGGAGAAAGAGCTGCGAAGTGAATCCAGTGTTTACGTTGCGCTTTACTTGCGGCGCATCGTAATTTGTAATTCAAAGCGCATCACGAACGTACCTTTGGCTAATTTGCACTCGCGCAGAGGTCATGAGAATATTTCGCTTTGAAAACATTGCTCGACCGACTAGTGTGTGTTGCGTGTGTGTGCGTATGCTGTTCTTCTTTAACTACACTCATGTTTCTGTTTATCTTTATTACTGTACTTTGTGGTTAAACAAAGAGCTACTCCGATTCTTAATAGGCAGTTTCAAATAATACTTCTAATTCTAATCGTTGAGTAAACAATACTGTAATAGTATTATTACAATATTGTTAACGATAAATGTTGTAATAATGCATTTTGAAAACATTCTGCAAAAAACCGATTTCCATAATTATTATGATAAATGTAATTAATAAACGTACAGCTAATGTGCCCACGGTTCAGTCATGGTTGCAGTTGTGTAACTGTAGCGCTTTCGTATAGCGGTGCTGTTACACAACCAGCGCCGCAAAATATTTCATTTGCATCAGATAAAAATCGTCCTACACGATAATTGCTAATAAATTGGCACGTATTTCTACGTATGTAAACAATGCCTATGTTTACCGCAATTTCAATTTAATTTTAATTTTGTTTTTGAACTATTTGACGGATTGGAGCAGTTCTTTTTTTATATTGATTTATAAATGTCGTATTACTTAGTTTAATATTATAATCATATATGGCAAGTTAACTGCATTTTTCCATAGTTTACATTGTAAAATAGATTATTAAAAATAAATACAAGGTCTTGATATTATTAGAGTGTCAACGTAGTATCGGCGTTAGAGATTTTTTTTTCTAGAAACAAAAGAGTCTTTTAATGGAGCAAACTGGTGACTTAATCAGTGCAAAAATCTGGCTTCATTAAACTCGGATGTAAAAGCCGGCTGGCAACACAAGAGTACCGGAAGTCAGTTTCGATATTAGTATCAAAGGATACGGCCTTATCTCGATTCTCGTTTGCTCTGCAAACTCACTGCCTTTAAGAAGAGAGCGAGAGAGAGATTTTATTTTTCCGTGGAGGACGTTTATCGCACGTGGCCCATCGAGCATCATTCAAACAGTGTTATTTGCTCAGCAACGCATTTGCACTACTTTTTGGTGACGTAGGCTTATCGATCATATCGAGAAATTTCGCGCACTATTGTACTTCTTCACTTCCGGTAAAGTTAGCTATTTTAATCACTTCTACAAATAAATTGTCAAACTATTTATTTTAATTATTGAACTATAAATTATTACTGATTAATGTTAAATCTGAAGAAGGAAAGTCTCCGTACGTGTCAATAGAAATTCGCGCTCCGCATCAGCTAATAAGTCAATGATCCTCTCCTTGTCGTCGTACCCAGCTGCGCAACAATTAGCGACCTATAGAAAAGACAAGTCTCTCGCGCAGTGTTCGCTCACTCGGAGCTCGCAGTAGTCGCAGAGGTGCTCAACCACGACTGCCGCACGCGCGCAGATTTAAAGAGCACTATAATACACCGCGGCCAAATAACTCTTCCTCTTCGAGAGCGCACACAGCGCAATGAGACTTTTCTCCGAAGCCGGCCCCGCTGCGACTCTTCGATTTTGTTTCCTTCCCTCGTCCCATGACGCGCGCGAGTCTCTCTCGTAATCCCGAGGGAGAGCAAAACGGAATCGTAGTCGCCGTCGCAGGTAATTGCGAGACGTTTCTCTCTCTCTCTCTCTCTCTCTCTCGTTCCACTCATTCGCCTTCGTCTATGCCAGTCGTCTTTGAACGAGCATCCGGATTTATGGACCTTATAGTTCGTAGTAGGTAGCTCTCGCGCCGCCTTGCCTATCTAAACTCCCTATCGTGTCTCTGTTTCTCTGCAGACACTTTGCAAGCGAGATGGGCTTCTTTGGAATTTCTAAGGTGAAGCCTCCATCTCACACAATGCCACACGGCTTTTCTTTGAGGGCGTAGTTTTGCTTTTCCGCATCGCTTGCCTCTTTGAGTTGTCTTATTGTTTTACGGATTATGAAAATTAGGTTGAGCGGCAGCGGCGCAACTTCCTGATTAGTATTTCAAGTCTTTTTAGAAACTTACATACAATAGTTTTCTAACCTGTTCCTTGATTCTACACACGAACCTTACAACTCACTTGTATGCGTATTTTAATAGCTGTTGTACTAAATTATGCAACATTTACACGCTATATACGAAACAAGATAAACATATTCTCAAACTCACCAAATAGAGTATACGTAAGAAAAAAAAGGATACACAAAGTCCATAAAGCAATAACGAGCGTGCGATTTATCGAAGGCACGCGAAATCATAAAAAAGCACACGTATTTATAAATCGCAGCGTAATCGAGCCGGTTGCTCCGTCGTCGAAAGTACGCAAAAGGCCGCTCGAACAAAGGCGAGGCAGGAGAGTTGAAAGTAAAAACACTCGGCGCCGATGGAGGTCGGCTGCTCTCGGGATGCGTCTCTCTCTCTCTCTCTTCTGCGCGAACTTTATTTACCTGCCGGCGACGACGAACGTATACACGTCGCGAAAGAAAAAAAAGCAAAGGTCGAGTGAACGAGATACTCTTGCGAGTTTTCGCTTTGCCTTTCCGCGCAGTGTCTTGGAAATTCGAAGTGAAAGAGGTATGTATATAATATACTATGAACCGACCGCGTCGATTAAAGTCGACAGACTTCTTTTTTCCTGCAGGATAAATAACGCACTATAATTATGTCGAATATACCGCTGTGGCTCCCTTTCCTTCTCGACTTCAATAACTCGGTTCTTGAATTGCTGACCTGTAGGATCTTTCCGGGTAACGATTCGTCCCAAGTTGCATTTGTACAAAATCGTGTGCAAACATCAAACAGCCCGCCTAATATTTGCAGTTCTGTCGTCGCGCGCAGTATGTCAATATATATTTCTCTCTCCTTCTCTCAAGACCTCTGCGAATGAATTCCTATTAGGCTATTCGACAACTTCAGCGAACGCCTTACGGGTGCTTTCTAAGCAAACCGCGTCGTCGTTCACGCCTCCTCGTAAACTCTCCTAATATTCCATTCCCCCGTTTATGTATGTACGTGGCGATAACGCGAATGAGCCGTGCTGGGGCTAAATTACGACGCGAGGGAACCGAAAATATGCAGAGAAACACACCCCTCGATTAAGAATTCTCCCCCGCGCCCGGGCTTCTCGAAACGAGAAGGCGTAAAATAAAGACCGGAAGTCCATGTGCAACACCCGCATAGAGCGAACCGACCGCGGAAAGTGTATAAACTCGTCGATCGATATTCTAATTTCTCAGACGATGTGTTTATACGAGGCGCGCCGCATTGCAAACGAACACTTTATAGCCTTTCTTTCTCTTTCTCACTCTCTTTCTTACCTAGTCGTTCCTACATGCGACCGGAAAGACATTCGTGCACTATAGCTAGTGGCGCGCGGAGGAATGCAAGATCGTGGACGCATGCATTCAAATTTAGACTCGGGCCTCCGCACGCAGACAAATAAATGCATCGCGCGGGAACCCGCCAGCTTCTTTACGTTTTTGGCAAATTTAACAGATGGCTTTCGTAAATAAGCCTTGAGCTAGGTTACCTATGAGCTCTATTTTGGGATTGCCACTGTTCTCGCTGCTCTTACACTTCTCCTACTTTTCAACAAAATAATTAAAAAAGAATCGCGGGAAGTCAGATTAATTTTTTGCGATCAAGTGAGAGAGAGACCAGACGATTTAAATAAGAGGAATCGGGGGTCTTGCTTGCCTGCGTGCATGTGCGTATATACGTACCCTCGCGTGCGTTAGAACTTATACAGCCGCCGTCGTCGTCGTGCCGGGGTCGAAGGGGCACACAACACACAGACGGCGGCAAACTGATAGCAGCTGCACCCCTATGTGCCGGCAGTCGCGACTCGCTCTCTCTCTCTCTCTCTTTCTCCCTCCCCGACAATGGGCTTTAGGGGAAAGATAGACGAGGACAGAGAATCGAATTGTAAATTTGCCAAGGGGTTGTTACTGCTGCCGCCGCCGCTTTAGGGGAAACTGGAGAACGCAAAAGAGAGGGAAGAGAGAGAGACTACTTCGACGACGACGAGGACTATACGTGTATGTCCTCTTTCTCCTTCCTTTCCTTGCCCCGGCTTCCTTCCTTGCTTCCTTCCCTCATTCCCTCATTCTTTCTCTCTCGTGCATTATGCTTCCGTTCTCTTGGCGCTCTCTGTCCCGAATAGATGGGGAGAGTGAGAGAAAGACAGGCGATCGTGGGGTTGCCGACCGAAACGCACAGCACTTGGCCCCTCTCACATGCGCACATCTGCCTTCTAAGCTCGCGATACGACGTGTCCCGACGAGTTCGATGGTGATGATGATGATGATGAGGTCAAGTCGATAAGCTCCGTGGATTTGACATGGTAAAATTGTAACGCTATACCCCTGGGCGCGGGAATCTATGTAGTCCCTTCTTTTATTATTCTGCGCATTCATTGTCAGATTTTCGTATCAATTTTTTCCTTCTCACCACGTCGTATCATCCTATGTTATTTCTTTACTAGTCATGATATCACGAGGAATATTATATGAATCGCAACTCACACAAAATTCTGAAATGTTAATATGTGCCTTACAAATACTAGGTGTCAGTTAACCACTTCTAGAGTGTCTAACGTGTCCGAGGGGAAAAGTAAAACACGAAGATCGAATGATGTCAGAATGCGTACGCTCAATTGTCGATAAATCATCGACGCGAAAGGTACAAGGCAGAGGGCAATTAAGCGGACGAGCGCAATACCAGGATACTATAGAGCAGTGGTGTCGTGCCCCCGCGGCAATTATATTAGGCGCCTTCCATTTGTCAGCTGGAAATTCCCGGAAAAATTCCCCTGCACAATACTTTTCCTTGCGCGTCCGATTCCCACGAAAGCTCGAGAAACACGGAGAATCTCCGAGAGAATCAGAGCGCGAGCGCGCCCCACGTGGGAGACTGCGACTCCTCCTTCCCCAAGAGAGAAAGAAGGGCGCGAGCGCGAATTTCGAATTCCTCGCGAGCAATTTAGAGAAATTCCCACGAGGGTTGCAGGTATATCAGGGTACGAAGGAGGATTCACATGAATAACGTAATTACATACCTGGTGCAAGCAGAACCAGTTTAGGATTAGAACCACCCTTATATGTGACGATTTCGACTGTGGGGTGTGTGTATGCGTTTCAAATAATTATATACCTTTAGTTTTTTTTAATCAAACATCGGCAATCAAGATTGTAATGTAATTTAATGAAAAAAAGTAACTTTCTTAAATACAATCGAAATCTATAATTAAGTTGCTATGTATCTGTCATTGTACATCACTTAGAACCGAAGTCCCTATAAGTAAACAATTTACAAGTAATAAACGGTATACTAATTGTTTCCCACCACGTGGGAGTGTGCGACGAGCAGGAGGCGCAACTAGCCGAGCTCGCTAGTCGCGAATCCTAAAAAAAATCCTCCTCCGAGCGAATTTGAGATTCCCACGAGGGAGGGAGGGAAGGAGGGGGCCGAGCGAGGTGCATCGGGCAGTGTGCGCGCGAAGGTGGGGGATTCACACGGAAAAATAGCCATACACTTGTCATGGGAACGCGAGCAGAAGGGTCGCCGCCGGCTTTTGCGCGGCAAACTCGCGCTCGGTATAGAGAGAGGGAGAGGGAGAGATCGGCGGCGACCACGCGAAGGGGATGAAGCGCGCCGGCTAGCCAGAGAGGGGCTTCCCGCCCTTCCTTTCTCTCTGTGCGTGCGTACGACGCGATGCGCATGCGCAAGCGAGAGCCGACACCGTGGGTATATACATGCGCACCTTCACATATATATAATGCCTTGTATATACATGCGCACACCTCTTTGCACTCTAATTCTGACCCCATGTCCACTATAATAGGTAGGACAGGCAGTGGGAAAAAATGTTGATCATTCCCGCGCTTTCCTGGTGTGCCTCGTCAATGTGGCTTTTTTATGGCATCACGGGAAATGGGGAAAGTTTCGGAATTGCCTTGAGTTTCGTAGTCGTGATGGGGGTTGAAGGCTGATCTACGTTTATTTCACGTAGTCGTTACTCTGTTTCGTATCGTTGCGTCATTCACTGTATTTAGTGGTGGAGGTTGAAAAACTTTCAAAACAATCGTTCTCGCTCGTATAAAGTAGATGTAAAAGTTTGTTTATTTTGACAAAGTAAATTTCAATTATACAGCGGAAGTTAAAATTCAGCGTTTATTTTTCCCCTCCACGAAAACTTGAATTCGAGCCCTTTGCAATGTAAATCTTGTTTACAGCAGGTGCGCCGTAACCTACTTCGCCTCGCAAACGCAAGCTGTCGAGCAATAATTTACTTGACAAAGTCACGCATTGATAAAGTCTCATTTTATTCGTCCATCGCCTTCTGCATCATGCTCTCACTAATGAATAACATACTCATACGAGCTATCAACGCTTATCTTTCTCATAGAAACCATTGCTTCACGTTTCGAGGGAATCTCTCTCCCGGGGTTGAGCTTGAGCTAAATTTGCATTCCAGTCATTTATAATACAATTACACACACCGGTGTCTGTGGTCAAGTATAATCGAAAAGCTTGTATATGTATATATATATATATACACGTACACTCGGAGTACACACATACACACACACATGAGCGAAGTGCGTGCACGCAAGAGAGGAAGGTACTAAAGGGGGCGAAAGTGAGAGAGAGGGAGAGAGAGAGAATAGAATAAAATAAATTTTATTATTGACTAAGGACTCCTGGTCCATAATAGCCAGTGCAGTAAGGTATAAAGAAATATTGTGTACATACAACTAAACGCCAGGTCGAGGGCAATCAGACCCAAAAAATAAGAAAATAACTAAATACATAGCAAAAATAAAACGATGATAAAAAAGAAAAAAAATTAACATGATTAAACTTAACAGAGAGATAGGAGAGAGAGAGAAGGAGAGGAAAGAGCGTGCACGTCTATAAATGCACGTATACGTATAAGTGCAGATAGAGACACGTACAGAGGCGCAGGAAGCTTGGGAGCTTTAACATATAGGGGAAGTCGTGGTGCGTACACATATACGCAGGAGCGAGAAAGAGAGAGAGAAGGGCAGATCGAGGCAGGTGGTGGCCAGATGTCCCTCGCCTGCTTTCCACCCTGTCGCGCGCTCATGCGCTCTCTCCCTCATTTTCTCGCTCTCGCTTGCTCGCTCCGCCTCGCCTTTCCATATCACTTTAGATCCATCTTTTTCTCGCCGCGTGCGCGTGTGTGTATATGTCTGTCCCATGTGGACTCTGTTGCTTCTTGTCCGACTTCTCTCACCGTGTGTGTATACGCACGAGTTTTGATATGGTTGCAATCGTGCGTGGTCGTTGATCACCGCAAGCCTCTTCAATTCCGTTTACACTTTAATGCTCTCTCGGCTGCTGCTGCTGCTCTGCCGTTTCTAGTTCGCTTTCGTGTGTGTCTTATATATATATCGTTCTTATATATATATCGTTCCACGCGTCGAGCTTAATGCTCATTACCATGTATTTTCTTTTTGTTTTTTGGCTAGTCCAAAAATAAATTCAATAAATATAAAATATAAATATAATATAAGCTACTAATTAAGTGTGCGCTGAATTCCTGTAATTGCACCATCCCGCGTGACTTGAATGCACGCATGCGCCATTCAGCCGATTCGCATATAAAGGCAATAATTTGCCGAAGAGCTCGGTTGTCAGGAAAATGCGCGCAAAAAGCGCGCACAAATACATACACATACACAGTATTACAGTGCGAGCTCTTGTGTTCTGTCTCTCTTTTGGTGCCTCCCCCTTTACACCCATACACACCTATACACTTGCCTCTTCCGTACCCCCTCTATTCACATCTCTCCACCCGGCTCCCTATCGCCCCATCATCGCGATACGGCCTTTGACGAATGAAAGAGAAAAAGAGAGACAGCCTCACTCTCTCTCTCTCTCTCTCTCTCTCTCTCTCTCTCTCTCTCTCTCTCGTGGTGTGTACTAATGGTCGGGCTTTGCGTCAGACCATATGCTGCGCGAAATATCGCGCGTAGGGAAGCCATATACACATACATAGCCACACACGAGCTCTGTACCTGATGCTTCTCCCTCTCTCTCTCTTTCTCTTTCTCTGTCTCACTCACTCTACAGTTATGTATTCTTTCGTGCAAAGGGACCACCGTAGTAGTTGAGCACGTACTGTACAGGAATAGCAGCCCCATTGTATTTGCGTTTTTCCACGGCATGCACATTTAGCCAATACTTCTTTCTCTCCTTCCCTCCCTCGTGCGGTTGCGTTTGTTCTAAACAGTATACTGTACCGTGCTGCTTAGATCGGTCGTAGATAAAGTATTATAGCTTAAATTATGGTTTGCACATTCGAAAAAATGTGTGTATTTCTGTTTGCGCAATGGGGTAGTGAAGGAATATGACGTGGCGAATGATATATTATACATTGTTTTTCGCGCCAACTTTTACATCACGCCATCTGCGCTTGAAAAATGCAGCGGTACCACGCGTATATTTAACGCGCGTGCAACTAATTTAAGAAATTATTACACGCTTCGATATATCCCCTTCATTAAAAAGCGACGAATGGGCGTCGAGCATAATGGAAGCGGCCGAGAACGGTGAAACGAGAGAGAATGGGCACAAGTGAAGGAGAAAGGTAAATAGAAAGAGAATATGGCTGGGAGAGGATTAGCATTGCGCGTACGCGCGCGTTATCGCGGCTCCCCATGAGAATCTATTATTACTCTCGGAGTTATGCCATTATGCGCGACTACACAAGGCTGCGACATTTCTCTCTTTCTCTCTTTGCTTGATCGAACGCGCAGAAAAAAAATTGATTTGCAGTTTCGCCGAATGGTCGGATGGAAGTCCGTGCGTAAGGGTGACTGCGTACAATGGCGCGAATAAGAAAAGGGTACACGGGAGTGCGTACCTGCACGTATGAGAATAGAAAGAGAGAGAGAGAGAGAGAGAGAGAAAGAGAAAAAGTACAAGATCATTCTATAAGCACCTTGTATTTTTTTCGATGCATTGTGTCCCAGTCTTGAGCTTCCATTTAATTTTTTCGAATGACTCGACCTGTAGAATATTATTCCAATATAATTCCCATACAATCATGAGTCTTGCTTATTATATACATGACACTTCGTTAGGCGTAAATTCGTTCGCGCAGCGACTCGAAATTCCCAAGAGATCCCTATCTCTTCTGATAATGGCTTTGTTCTACACGTCGCATTCCAATAAAACCTCGATAAAACATCGATAGAACGTTCTTTAACACTTTTACGGCATTGTATAAGTAGCAGCAACATGCGGGCGCACCTGCAATTAGCGATTTCGCGGGCGTACATGAACGTGCAGAAAGGCCGCTCGAAATCCTCAATTTCCCATTACAACAATTATAAGGCAATATCCTCGAGGTACATCAGCATTCCGACGCGCGCTCGTGCGTTACATGCCCCGCGACAAGCCGTACACGTTGCTACCTCACGCTTCTGCCTCTGTGTTTGTATATATGTGTGTGTATATACTAAAAATTCAACGCGCGTCAAGGCGCTCCCGCGCGCCGGAATGCGCGCGATTACAGGAAAGAAAGGAGCAAAAAAAACTAGTAGTCTCGTCTTCGTCGCTTCTCTGTACGTACAGAGTCGAATACAGGGTATATATATAAGAGCTGCAAGTATATATATATAGTTGCAGCGTGTTGCGTTATAAAATAAAAGTGTATGCGCGGCTTCCGCCCTGCGGCCATTAGCATAGCGCAACCCGCGTGCGCGTCTTGCTCCGCACCTGCCGCGCGAAAGGGCGACTCCTTTTTCCTGCGCGGCTTTTCCCTTATATACAGGCTCTTATACGAGAAACCTTGTCGTCATGCGCCTTTCGAGAATCGATGGCACGCGTAGTGGTGTTTCTTCATGGAAGGCTGCTAAAGACGAGTGTGCGTGTGTGTTTGTGTGTGTGTGAAGAGGATAGAAATTGCTCAAAATTTGTCTTTTTTATATAGTAATCGAGTTTGAATGTTTTCGATGTAAAGTAGATGGAAATTCATGCGAGAAGCGTCATGAGCAAGCCTGTAGCTTACGTGTGACTTATGAAATTTGATTATATCGTCATGTTAATGAAATTCAACGGTTTTGATCAAACTGATAGTGTGTCGTTAATATTACCAGAGCGTAACGAAAATTTTTCGTACATTTTCTCTTACTTGAAAGAAGGCCTTTTGTCACATTTTTTATGCATTATTTTCTTAAATGACAGCCATAAATAAAACGTCGGTGGGCTGCATAAATATTTTTCTACGTACATGACTTTAAAGTAATTTTTCTTCATCTATTGGTACCGCACATCTGTTGAATTCCAAGCGTCGAAGATAGACTACTGGCCCCCTTGGAAAAAAGAAAACATAATAATAACAAACGTTAGAAACGACACGGGGACGTGACACGACCGGATCGCGAGGTCGTCTACTTATCGTAGCGTGACGGACGAACGAACGGAAGGAAGAAAAGCGAGTCTACGGGCCCGGGTGCAGAGATGGAAGGAAGGGCCGTGAAGCGACCGAAAGAAGTCGCTCCCTTAAAGAGCCCCGAGGGGAAAACGAGGAAGAGAGAAGCGCGTAAACCTTGAAAAAAAAATTACGGGGCAGCAGCCTCGTGATGAGAGAAAGAGGAAGAGAGGAAAAAAACGAGAGAAACCAGTAAACACGTTCGCTCTAGGCTAGGCCCAAGGGCTAGAAGGAGGAAGGAAACGGGGAAACTAAGCGGAACGAGTAAAACGAGCTGCGGGGTAAGATATAGAAGGGAAATTTCTTGGAATGACTTTTTTTCTAGTAGAGCTTTGGCATATTAAGTGACGAAGGTATGCGAATTGCCAGAGATGAGCGGAAGGGAAATGCGAAATGAGTTAAAGAGAAGACGGCGATAAATTCGTACGCGAGAGTTTGTTGTCACGGGTAGGGAGAAAGGAGTGAAGAGAAAGTAAGAGAATTTCAAGCTCCACACGTGTACGTCATTTACTCAGACTTTTCTCTACAAAACTGACATTGAAACATTGTATTATCGATGAATTGCATAATTTCATAAAAATATATTCTCATCGACTCGGTCAACAAAAGTATGCGTGAGAACTTCCAGAGGCTAAGCCAATTAACCGGAACGATGTAATATATGTACACTTGTCAGGTGAAAAGCAGGAAGATATAAAACAAGAAACAGCCTATAACGAATTAATTTCCCACATGGATACAGGCCCAATGTATGGATACGCGTACTAAAACAGCCCACATATGTCTTGCGAGAAATAAATAGATGCGAGCTACTTAAAGAAGCACGTGCACGGCAAGTTAATCTGCGAAGACATTACGTGTGTATGTGTACATGTGGTGTGTTGCTGGGCGGACAGCAACGACGAAAGAGAAAGCGTCGCGAAAATGCACGCAGAAATAACTCGCGAAAAAGGAAGAGGAGAGCGCGCTTACGGAGGGTTTTAGCTTCCAACGTGGTTGGCCGCGATATATGTACATATACATGCACAAAATACCAACACTGAGAGAGCGAAGACGGTGCGAGGAGGGCAGATGTTACCCGGCGTATATTTAACCGGCGCGCTGGTCAGGATCGATACGCACACGTTCATGTATGACCGCCTTTTGGGTAGTGGCGGCAGTGGCTGCATTGCAAACACGAATTCAAAACCCCGTTATATCGCACCGGAGTTTATTATTGCAGCCGGCGTCGACAACAGTTGCTATATATATATATATAGGTACGGACGTGTACTCACCTTTGAAGGTTTTTTTCCCTCGTACATGACGCCGAGTGGGATGAGTCGACGCCTGTACTTTCGGTTCTCTGTTTTGAAATTGTCGATTCGCGATGATCGGTTGCGCAGCAACAGCGGCAGACTTATATTCAATTTAACTTGACGTTATCGCTGATTTTTATCTTGGGGTACGTTGAAGGGTTTCTGGTATGATTATACACAGCGCCACTCATGAAATTCGTCTGTATTGATTTCGAAAACATTGTTAATTCTTTCGCATGTTTGAAAAAAAATATGAGCGCCACTTAACAGTAATCATTTTTATGATTGATTTATCTAATCGTGATATATTTACAATTCGAGAAAACCATCTAACCATCTCGTGAAAGTGAAGAACCACTCGAGGCATGTTTGTTTTCCACTTTTCGATTGGCTCTCTAAGAAGGCATTCTATCTTCGTCTCCCTGAACTGCTCGGGGCTGATGACACTGGACGCCGCACGTATATACATATACATGTACGTGCGCGGCCATCTCAAATATTAGCGCTTGTGGGCTCGCGAAAAGTCGCACGTGCGGTTCTTTGTTGGCCGCGCGCTCTCTGAAAAGGATGTGTCGTCGTGTCGTGGACCATTAGACGAAAAAAATATTCCATTTGCGACGCGCTACTCGGACCTTCGTTCTTGAATTATTTTACATTTTAAGCGCTCCTAAAGAGTTTCTCTCTATCGAGTGCTCATGCCTACAAATAGAGAGATAAGAGCCTCGAGTGTGTACATTATCCGAGCACTCGACGCGCCTATCGGCTCCCCCCTCATACATAATAGTGAGCCTTAGCGTATATATAACCCGTAGTTTTTCGGGAAAAACTTGCGACTTATATTTATCACCTACTTGTACAAACGGAGTTTAACGGAAAAATTAGAGCAACATCCGTATAGTCAGCTCTCCCTGCACAGTAATCTACATTGGTCACGCTTTTCAATCGACAAGCTTATATCATACGCATCACAGAGCAAAGCGGAAATCATTGCACCTCTCGAAAATGATCGATCGTCGCCGAGGAAGTATGGCGACGAGTCTGTATATGTATATACACATGTAGCTACATAGAGAAAAAAAGTGGCGGGAAATCAGGCCTTCGACCCTTGGCGCGCGCGGGTCTTTCCTTTGCGTCTGCGCGGCAAGGGCCCAGGGGATTTAAAGGTCTCTCTTCTCTCTTATATTCGGCACACCCTCAAACTCTCTCTCCCTCTCTCTGTCTCCGTCCTTCTCCTTTTCGCGGGGCGCGTGCTGCATTCCGAGCGACTCACCACCGCTCGCGCGCCTATTCTCCGAGTGTATATACCGCGTTATAAGGTAAGCGCGCGCTTGGGCTCCTTCACAGCTGCCGCCTGCTGCCTCCTTCGGAATTATTACCGTATAAGGGGGAAATCGCCTGGCTCGCGCCAACCATGTAAGAGCGCACGCGCCGACTATTGCCCCGCGACGAGAAGACGAAGGAGGCAACATACACACGTACACATGTGATGCGTGCGGGCCGAGGAGGAAACACACACAGCTGTCTCCGAGTTGCGCGCGCGCTTGCTCTCTTCCCCCAGAGGCACCTGCCTCCCCTCGCCTTCGTCTTCTGCCGGCGTCGTCGTCTCATACCATCGGCCCCTCCCGTTTATATATACGCGTACGCGCGCACGCGTAGCGTAATAACGCGACGATGTATATATAAGATCCATCTGGTTTTCCGGCTTTCCCGCTGCTCTCTTGGCTTTTCACTTCCGTCTTGACTTACGCGCGGCAATTGTCGCCGGTGATTTTTCATTTCGAGCCGCCGCCCTTGCCGCTATTATAGTGCGATGCTCTTCAGAGTATGTATTACTATGTGTCGAGGGAGACGAGTAATATACGACCGAGGCTGCGTGCAGCTTTAGCGCGTATACGTTCATTGTACTGCGTAAAGACCGCTCGCAATTTATGAGTGTGTGTGTGTGTGCGTGTGTGCAACACGCTCCACAGACTTTATTGACTCTGAAATTTTTCAGACTTTCTAAGTGAGGGCGGTATATACAGTTGTTCGAGCTCAATCACCTGGAGGCTTTTCTTTTGACCTTTGGCCGACTTTTCCAACTGCCTTCGCGCTATAAGCTATTGAGAAATACACATCATACAGTCTTGATAAACGACTGATCGTCTTTCCATTATTTTACTACAAAATCTCGATGTAGCCATTGCCGATTCGCTTTGCTTGAATACGGTATAGGATGATTAGAAAAGACAGACAACAAGTCACTCAGCTCATCGCGCGATTATCGCTTTATTCTCGAGCTCTCGCATGCTTGTGTCTCCGCCGCTCGTCAGAGTAATAGACTTTTCAGTCTGCCAACATCGGTCGAGCAGCGCGTATATATAATAATACAACAGTAGCCACTCGCATGATTTTCGCTTCGGTCCATTGTCGGAGGCCAGCTTTGCCTCGCGCGCGGCGCCGATCCCGAGCGGATGTGTAATTTGCATAGTAACGAGACGACGGCACGCACGAAGCGAGCGAGCGCGCGAGCGAAAGAGAGAACGACAACGAAGGGGACTTTAGCGAAAATGCGATTTGCGTTTGTTGGCCGCTCACTGGATTATTATTATTTGTCGGGATCAGCGGATGAACGTCTCTTTAGCTGCGATGCCAATGTTGTAGTCAAAGTATATGGCTTAGGGCTTTTTTCAGCGAATCGAGATGTGAGTATTGGGTATATAAGCTTTGTATTGTTGAAACATACGTCCATAATGGAGTTTAGGAGAGATTGGAAAATACGATTATCCTTAGAAATGATTCGCCCGAAAAGGCAAACACGCGCTTGATTTATGTACATTGTATATCGAGGAATGCCATGAGATAAGTGCCGCGGTACTTTTACTTTCGACGAACGTGTGCGCGTTTGCGGCTATTTCGAATTGATTTTCGAAATTTATTTCGGTAATAAAATTAGCATCCGATAATTTAGAGTCAGCAACTTACTAATAATTTTATCCAGCAGTAGAGTCTATTATGCAATGTATAAAAAAATCTGTTCGTTTAATTAATGTCGTCTAAACATTCCTTTTTCGTATTTTTTTTTATGAAAACGTAATTTATAGCCAATTGATTGCTACCTCTTTCGGCGACTCCAAAATATAAATTATGATTTTTTTAATTGTCGGTCAGTATAAAAGAAAACTAAATTTAGAATAAATATTGAGCAATAATTATAAGTTGCAGATAGTCTGCTGGCCTTTAAATATTATAGAATATATTGAAATTGAGTAATGGGAAAGATGTGACTAGTAATTGAGAGAAACGTTACGAGGCGAGTTATGATTCGAAACAGCCAGGCATAGGCCATCCAGATCACGCTCTTCATCAGGCGAACCTTGACCGCACGCTCGCGCGGGATCATGGCTATAGTTGGCGTTCCAGCGAAGGCCGCTTCGGCCCTCCGGCCTCTCTTCTCATTCTTTCCTTCTTCCTTCTTTTCTTTCTCTCTTTCTTTCTCGCTCTTCTTATTCGCGCTCTTCCAGATCCCTCGTGAGCGCGCGCGCGCGGCTCTAACGGTCGCCGAATTCCACGGCGGGGCGCGCGCGCCCGCAAACAAGTGGCTCAGTCGTCGCGGGTTATACAACCGGGACTTTCCTCTCTCTCTCTCTCTCTCTCTCTCTCTCTCTCTTCGTCTTGGCAAGATTTTGGCCCGTAGAAACGTATTTCTCTCTCTTTCTCTTTTCTCGCGGCGAACCCTCGAAAAGAAAAGACATTCACGGGCCCCGTGGAACAGGAGGGCTCCTTAATCGAGATGAAAAATATGGAGCCGAACAGGTCCCTCGAACGTGAATGGACGGGTATCCCCACACATACACATGCAAACACACACAGACGCGTATTGGTCTCCCTCGTTTTTTCGCCACCGTCGTCGTCTTCTTCGACGCGGCATGGTTCGGTATTTCGGCGAACGCGTTCTCGGGGCCCGGGCCACGATGTTTCTCGCGTGTGTGTAAGCGCCGAGTATGGATTACCGCGGGCAAACCAGTCGCCGCGATGCTGAAAAGGCCTCTCCTTGTAGTCTCGCTAGCACATGTATACACATATACACGCACACGCGTTTATGCAAAATTCGCTGCAGTAGCGCTGGGCTCTGACGTTTTTGTTGCATTTTTTGTCGGGACAAAAGGAAGAAGCAGCGCGCCAGCCTTTTTTATCGGTCCCGACTGCGCGACAGGAGAAGCCGGAGGGAGAGACGAAGCTGGTTTTTTGGGTTAGCAGATACATTTTTTCAATTATAAATGGCCCTTTTGCTTTTGCCAACTGGTCTCACTGCTGATAATGTTGTAAATAAACTTTTACTTTCTGTCTGGGAATTTCGGTACTTAAATCCGGACCAGTTAAATAAATTAGTATTCACTTGGGATCTTCTTACTCTTTTTTTGCTCGCTTATCGTGCATTCCACCTTCTACCTTACTTTTCTCATGGTTCTTCTCTCTTCACTAATATTTCTGGTATTATATTATATCTTTTGGTCTTTTTCTAAAAATTTTATTTCGTTTAGTTACTCTGTGCGACTTTTCAAATAGTTTAAATTTTTAATCTCATAAGTAGTTATACTTGTTTACATATATTTAGACTAAAAACGTATAAATGTCTAGTCAATATGTTTTGTAAATATTTTGTCAATTAAGCGGGTGTCTTATTTTGATAAGATTGAACGATACGTGCTCTACTTTGAAACATTCAACCAGATAATCTTCCCCTCTTTTATTACTAGAAAACGCATGCATTCAAAAAACTTATCAACTGCATTTTTGTATTTCCTCATTGCGGAAGGAAATCAATCTTCCTGATTGTCGCGCGCTAATAAAAAAATTGACACATTTACATAACGCGTGTGTCTGTCAGTCAAGAAAGTACGCAATAATCTTATCATTTTGTTGTTCGTCCTCAAATAAGCCACTTTCCATGCAGCATACTAAAATGAGGCACACACCTCTGCTCTGTTATCTGAGGCTATCGGCACCGTGAAAACTGGAAGCTGAGCGAAGCACGTGCGTGAACACATAGCTACATATACAATCCGTCAGTTTGTAAACCGGTCGATAGGTCGCACACGTCGTTACGTAAATCTCGGGATTTTATCTACCGCGACGTGTGTACGCAGGCGTCGTGTATGTATGATTTTTAAAAGTCCCAACGGTCGGCGCCATCCTTGAATTTAAATCCTGCGGCACGTGCGTCGAGCGCACGCGCGCTCTAAGCGCTCCCACGATCCGCGAAAAACGCGTGACCATACGAATGCGCGAGAGAGAAAGATAGGTCGGAGGAGAGATAAAAAAGACGAGAAGAGGAGAGACTGAGAGGTGCCGTAGATATAAAATATGCCGCGCGCGAACTCGGCTGCCTCTCCTGTCTTCTTATTCTTTTTTTTTCTACCAAGAGAGTCATTCACGAGTCGATATGATGACGCGCGAGTGCGAAAGAGAGGAGAGAATTCATTATCACTTTCTTTCATTTCTACCGAAAGAGCCCACGAGTGCGACTGTGTGGGTATGTATAGTATGTATATATACACATATCGGTGTCGAACCTGTTCTGCGCGGCCTCCTCGGCGGCCTTTCAACGCTCGCGCTCGCATTTTCGAATCGTTCTTCTCTTTTTTTCCTCGGCTGCCGTGTCTTATACGCTTTATCGCTAATTACGATAAGATTATGTTAACGACGCGGTAGAAGAAAAAAAGAGCCGGGACTCGGCCGCGCTGTAAGCCGGCCGGCTGACGTTTTTATCAATGGGATTGGCGTTTTTTTTTCTTCCGCGAAATCATTTATAAAATTGATTCGGTTGTGATTATAACGCGCACGCGTGATTGCCGACGGATCTCACATTACCAATTGACGTTGCGACAAAAAAAAAAAACAGAGGCGTGCGATGTATTTAATTATATTTCTATCTTTGGAATTATACCGAGCGTGCGATTAAATAGTCTATGCGAAAAAAGTATACACTAGTAAATCGTCGAAAAAAAATATTCTGTCTAATATATTTGAATCAATACGATGGATTATTCCTCACTTTAATAGAACTAATTTATTCTAAGATAGAGTTCGATTTTACAAACAGTATCAATTTTCCTAGAAAACCCGTAGACATGAAGCATGAAAACATGGAAGAACTGAATGCAGGATTATTTACAACATACTGCAGGCGGCATATCATATGGTCGAATAAACAAATTTTCACGCTCGGAGGGGCGAGGGCAGAGCGCGAAGAACTCAATTCGAGCCACACATACTCAGAGGCGCGCTTTTCGCGTGTGTATAGGCGTTTCGCGCGACACCCCACAAAGGAATTAAGCACGCTACGGGGCAGAGAATAGATGCGCGTGCCTGTACGGATCGATAGCCGTTCGGCACGGGGCCCGTATATATACAGTAATAATAATGACGCCTGCCTGCTCCCGTTCTCCACAGCTATATACAGACATCTGCATCATGTGTGCGCGCGTTTGAGCTCCCCCCTTTCCCGTCTGCTTCTGTTCTCTTTTTTTTTTCAGCAGCACTATGGTGAGTTTCGATTTCTCTCTCTCTCTCTCGCGTTTCTGACTTACCCCGACGCACGCACCCTTGGTTTCATCGTCCATTACCGACCTCGCCTTATAGCCATTTTCTGTTCCAGAGATCCTGTTGATTATCTCCTTTTTAATTGCCTTTCCCTTCTGCGTCTATTGCTTTTTATAGACTAACTGCTGCCTGATTTATTTCTGGAGTTTGTACATTAGTTTCTGTATTGAATATACCGCTAAAAGATCGTTGCATTTCTCAAACGTGCATTCAGTGAACCAGCTTCGACATGAAATTTCAAGTTTTTAGTATATAATTTTCGTCCAGTTCATCTGGTTATTGAATTAAAACATCAGGTTCTCCGAATTAAGATCCCTTTTCACGAGACATTTACTCCTAAGAAAGGCTTAGATTCACAAACGCTGTTCCTTACAAAAATATGATAACTCTCGGTGTATACACATACACAATCATGAAACTTTATGCAAGAAACGCCGATTGTGGCACCCTTTGAAAGCCAGCAGGCTGCAACTCCTTTTTTCTCACACTTTTTACACTGCACGCAGATTTCTTTGCACATGTGAATCCTCTCTCTCTCTCTCTTGCGCGAGTTCTTTTCATTCTTCCGCGACTAGTCCACTGCCGGTCTACTTATCGCAGTAGTGTCGTTTGTGCGCGCGTCTTTTTCTCTCTCTCTCTCATTACTTTGTTTCCTTCCCTCTAGCTCTCTTACGCTCTTGGCTCGGTCCCTTGCTCATTGTTGATTTTTTATTGTTTATCCTGTCTGCGCATGCTCTCGGCTATATGACCCTCTCTCTTCCCTTCTTTCTCGCGGCGATACAGACTGCACTTGAGTCTTGGAGACGGCGACGTGCTTTTATACACAGAAATCCTGAATATGCCGTGCGGCACGACAAAAGTCGATGCAAACGGGTATGTAGCATAGTGCAGGCTGCACTACTGCGGGAAAAGAAGACAAGAGCGAACGAGGGAGAGTTTAATGGAGGGCAAGGGCACGGAGTGATGAGAGCAAGAGAGAATGAGGGAATCGGGTTTGCACTTTTTAAATCGGTCCGTTCGAAAGAAGTGCGCCGACATAATGCCCGCGATGCATTTGCATAAATTTACATGACGACGGAGTCGCCACGCAGACGACGACGACGTGAACCGTGGCGGGCGGTTTAAAGATCGCTACTGCGCGCGTGCGTCCTATGACCTCGCGACAAACTGCACGTGTGCGAGTTTACTGCACTTTGTTAGCGCTCCCGTGAGATTCGCGGGCAGCGTTTAGCAGTTTTTAGGGGTAAACCTGTCCCTAAATCATATTCAACCAGAGTTGATCATTCAAATTATTTTATTGCGACAAAATACCCGTGTACTTTCTTTCTCGACTGCAGTCGAAAAGTTTAGTTTCACATCATCTCTCTCTTTCGCCCCCTGTCTTGCTCTCCCCCGGGATCATTTCTAAAAGCGCACGTCCCCTGTGATGATGCATTGTGCACGAAAGGCACGCAGTATTGCACTCAGGGACGCATTTCGTTCTAATCCAATTCCCTAACTGTTCATCTAACCATAAAGCTCGTATTTTACGATGGCGGATCGTCGTATTTTCCACGTGGGGTCGCGTATAGAAATTTCATCGGGGGTACGTGTATGCGAGAAAACACACACGGGGGGTAACGGGAAAATCGGCGACCCGAGAAAACTGGGTCACGTGATATTGTCTATGGGTGCGGGATGTTTTGGCTGCACGTGTGCGAGTATGTGCGCGGCCCTCCCTCACTTGCACGGGCTGTCACATGTCACGCGTACGGTGTAAATGTAAATGAGCATCTAGACGCGTATTGCAATGTGGATAATGTTTCATACGGGTGGATGAATTTTGTGCGCATATGGCCATGATAGTTACATTGGTGTAGTTTATTTTTCGAGCAACGATTTTTTTTATTTCAACGGATTACTTTAATTCACTTTGGTTTTTACGCATGCGTGCATTAATCGACCTGTAACATCTAACGTGCCCAGACAAGTCACAAGGGAACCATAAGAAAGGGGATGTTTCGTCTCATTGTAACAGCTTTGGCAAAGAGAAACTTAACGGCTAAACTCCGAAAAAGTCAAATGGAGTATGATAATTCTTATATTTTATTTATTGCTTTTTATCATATAGAAATAGCTTTTTTTAGTCAAATATCAATTCTTCATTTAATGCCAATGGCTGGTACGAATTATGTTTACATTATTGAGACCATTAGATCTATAATCGAATAAAAGTAGCGTCTTATAACGGAAAATGGAAATCTATGATAATCCACATCAACAGGCGCACTGTCGGCGCCACCCCATGTCTATACACATACCGTTATACACGTATATATCGCTCGATGCCCATAACGCGCATACAACCCTACGAAAACAGACTACGTGTGTAGCGCTTGTGCGAGATCAATCAGACAAATTCAGGCATCGTGGGGGCTATAAGAGCCATAGTTGGTTGGCTGGCAGGGGCGCAAAGGGCCCCCAGACAGCTGCGCATTGTGGGCATCGACTATATGCACGACGACGCCGCCGCCGCCAGAAAGTAGGGGGAGACGAGAATCGAGTCATGCACGCGACTTTGGGGGAGGAGGCTCTATATGCGCGGCGCGCGAACAATGTCCGCGCGGGACACCGCGACTACTGTGCATGTGTACGTAGAGAGAAAGAGAGCGAGAGAGACGCATATGCCGCGCCCAGATGGCCGAGGGGCCCTCTTATCAATTCCAGCACCCCCGGCTACTCCCACTGCCGCCCTCGTTTCGTCGCTCTTTGTGTCTCTTCCCCTCCACTGTTGGGCCCCGCGTGTGTTTTTTCCGTCGCTGTTCTAGTGTCTACCTAGCGAACTAATCGAATGGAATAGTCACGGTTGATACGGTCTATAATGCCTCTCGTCCAATGTATTGCTGATGATCAATGATGTGTTTTCAAGAGAGAGCGAGAGAGAAAGTCCCATTGGTAGAAATAGCGTTTTTTATTATGGTGAGCTGTGTAATTTTAATGGAATTTCCGGCTGGTCGTATGACGATTGTAAACCGCGCGATTTTATTTGGCTCTCGCTTTTTTTAAGAGAGGGCAATGAGGGCGTAATAAAATGAGTCATTCTTCACTCGATAGCCTCATTTGTGTACAGGGGGAGAGCACTAAAACCATTTCACGGAGAATTATAATCGCTATTCGGAAATACGATATGATATTGACGGGGCGCTTGAAAACAAAGCACGTTCAGGAAAGGAATAATATTATTTTAGCAAAATATATTTTTCCTTTTAGTAAGTCTGATTAACAGAATACTTCATTCATGGAAAATACTATGTACTATTTTAATTTCATGCCAAAATTAACAAATAAAAATAAACGTACAGTTTCATCCGTGAAAAAGTCCGTTAGTAGATAAATCGGCGATGATAAATCACAGACGTTATACATTTAAAGGGCGAAGTAGGGAAGGAAGCATATCCAGTAGGAGGAAGAAAAAAAACACAAAACAGAAGCGAGGGCGAGAGACCATAAAGAAAGGAAGTTAACGATGAACACGTACACGCATACGCGTAATATCAACGTAGGAGCTCGCGTGCTGCGCACTCGTGTGCTACTATACGTCTATATAATACGCACACTGCGGCGCTCAACGGCCCGTTTAATCGGCCAACGGTTACCATATACATTATCGCTCCGGCGTGCATTACGTCACCCTTGCTCACACTCGCCTACTACAATGTATAGTCAGACATAACGTACTTTATATATTTATGTGAGCGTATTAGATGTCGTGCATCGCACTCTTACTTCGCGGAAGAAAGAAAGTCGCGATGGCGTGAGCTCCGGTTCCGAGACCTAGGAATTTGCAAACTCTCGCGGATTTTACAGAGACACGTAGGAGATTCGTAGACGCGGGGAAGTCTAACTGGAGTGAATGCGAGATTTACAGATGTTTCGAGTGCACTTTCGTGGTAAATGCTCATAAGACGACACCTGTTTTTGTGATTAAAGTGTCGCTTTCATTCGTGTTTTTTTCTTACAGTGGGAATTTTTTTTATCTCCTGCCAGCATACAGATGCGACAATGTGATACTGCTTTGTCATGTTACAATTTACAAATCTAATTTTCTAAGTTGGCTTTTGGCCTCGGAGTTTTACATAAATTATAAGTATCGCTTAAATATCTATTATACATTAGTCAAATCGAGCAAGCAAATTACTTAACAAGATTTGAAGTAAGAAAAAAACATCAACTCAACTAGCAATTTCACATAAAAAGCGCAATACATCGAGCACAGTAGAAAAAAGAAGTCAAAGGACAGAAAAAGGAGTGGAAAAAAGCGCAAGAAAAAGAAAGGTTCCGGCGTTTCGTGTCGCGTGAGCTCGAACACTGCACGCGGCGGAAATTAATTAGAGCCCTTGTACGTATTTGAGGGTGCACCGGATGTGGTTTCTGCCTCCCGGACACACGACGCGTCGCGGCCAGCTTCGAGAAAGTCGAGACCTTTATACATACACGCACACACATGCCCAAAAGATCGTCACCCTTCAGCCCATTGTCTTCGAACATTTTCCCTCCTTTTTTTCTCGTCGAAGGAAAGGTACTTTGGACAGGAAGGATGCTCAGCCGTCCGTGATATATATATATCCCTCCGGCGATTTTCGTCGCCGCGACGTCGAACGCGAAATCACGAGGGTGGTTGCACGTCTGTCTCTTCCTGATCCTCCCTCTTCCTGTCTCCGCTGCCGCACTAGCTTTAGGAAGTGCGTGCGTTGTTTGTTGACGGCTCTGGGATTTACGCTCGGCTGAATTAGATTAGGAGCTCTCGTCGCTACTGATGGACGACTGCAGAGAGATATCTGATTAGCCAGCGCATAGTCCCGCGAGGAAGTAAGTCTGTATTGTGGAAGTGTCACTTCCCGTCCGCCTGTTTCTTCCTTGAGAAACTCATTTGGCTTTTAGAGTTATCTTGATCGCTCTGCGAATTTAACTTGATTATCTGATTCGTGAGTGAAAGTTGTCGAGCGATTAGCTCTTAATTTCTTTGCTACAATTGTATTTCTTCTGTTAGACTGTTTCAGTCGAATGATGCATTAAATTATAAATTAATGTATTAACTTTTTTGATTGCAGATCGAGATCAGGATATGATTCGAGTAGCGGCGACGAGTCAGAGATTGAGTATAACTCGTCCGTCTGCAATCAAACAGCCACACCGGCACCAACCCCTAGCACCACTACGAATAGTTCAGGCCAAGGGAAACACATTAATAAAGGTCGATGGACCAAAGAAGAGGTAAGATCTTTTTCTCTCTCTCTCTCTATATATATATATATTCTCTCTCTATATATATATATTTCTCTATATAAATTTAAATGCGTTTCGAAAATATAAATGCAAAAATGAATACTTTCGTAAAAGTTCAAACGCTTTCAATGAATTCTTATATCGGTACTTACGAAGAAAATGATACAAATACTACTCACAATTAGCGCAAAGTCGCAATATAAATAATTCGCTTGGGCAAAATAGTGCTAGGATTACTCGGACTAGCCAAAAAAGTAGACAGGAGAGATAGAGGGATAAGGGACGAGCGAATTATGTAGGTCGAATAAGTACGCGCGCAGATGGACGAGAGAGCGGGGAGCGAAGAAGAGAGAGAGAGAGGGAGGCTATATATACGCAGAGGTGCGCGAAGTGGTGCGAGAGCGAGCGCACGCGTATAAGCAGGTATATGCGGCTAGTATACGGTTTCCCATGGGAAATGGGCGCTAAGGACGATCACACGTATGTCTCTCTAGCCCTCTCTTCTCTAGCTATCCCTCTCTGTTGCTCTCCTACTGTCTCTCTCGCTCTCTCGGACTCTATCATGGACCTACCTATGACGAGCAACAACGCGCCCCATAAATTTCCCTTTTGTACTTGTCTTTAGATCGCACTCATTTTATACATACACTCTATATGCAAAGAGTTCCGGTCACTCTTAGGCTTTCTTCGTTTCTCGCGTTTCATCCCTTTTGCGGGTGAAAGCGAGGTGGCTAGGCCCCGGAAGTAATTACCCTATGATGGGAACTCGCTTAGCTCGAGGTTTACTGACCTGATTTATGTATGTCTATAGGAACGACTAGTTCGATTGACAAACTGACTTTTTCGCGCAGTTTGAGGGGCAGGTGAAACACTTATGTTTGGCAAGTTATTGAGATCAGTTGAAATATTTTCTTACGTGGTGGGATATTAATTATCAAGTTTTTAAAGAAAATACATGATATAAATCAATTGAAAACAACCATTACCTAACTAAAAAACAGTCTCCAATAAACGGTATTTACAATAGAGAAAAAGAACATTATCGGGGATGAAAAAAAGAACGAGTAATCTGTCTTGTAACAGCACTCGTATATAATAGGAACTCTTTGTATCTCTCGCAATCTAATTTGTTTTTTTTTTACTTCCCATGTGTCTTTAGGACGCCCTGCTGAAGCAGCTGGTGAGCCAAGCCGAGCAAATGGGCACCGGTCTGCGATGGGACGGAATCGCGGCGCACTTCCGCGACAGGAGCGACGTGCAGTGTCAACAGAGGTGGGCGAAGGTCGTCAACCCCGAACTCGTCAAGGGACCCTGGACGAAAGAGGTAAAAGATCTTTCTCACTCCCTCGCTACTACCTACATATACAGACACACACGTGCATACTTATAAGTGCTATATCTATACGAGCGAGCGTCGAACTCGTGTATCGGAGATAGCTCCCGAACTTTGTTTACATATACAGATTGCCGACGCGAGTAGCTTATCAGTCGCGGATGTTAGCGAAAATCTAGTGTAAACATAGGATATATGGCTTTTCGATGATTCTTGACTAAATTCGGGTGTGGGCTCGAGCCTTTGACGGACGCCACTGTGTAGCAAGCAAAATGATAAAGTGCAATGTCCTTTGGAGAAACGCTTTGAACGTTTTAACAAATTAATTTCTTTTCCTATAGTTGTCTAGAAAATTGTTAGAAAAATATAAATAAATTTTTCATAATATTAATCTAATGAACTGTTAAAATTTTGAAATTTAAATTAGGCCTTGTATTGGTATAGATCTATTTTTATTCTCAGTGAAATAGCATATTTTACGTTACATTTAACTTGCTAAATATGGGCATTATCATATTAGACGCTTATTTCAAACATATTGAACAAACGAAATTCTAAGTAAAGTCTGAATTTTGATGAGGCTCGAGTACCCCTGTAACTCTGTATAAGGCCAAACTATTCGTTAAATCGATGAAATGCACGCGGCACAACGTCATAAAGTTTTCTTGCGCCAAGTCAATTAACACAACCCGCAAAAAGAACCGGCACGTACACGTGCGTGCGATCGATTCCTTTTCTCGTGCGCGTAATTCCCGCGCGTTCTCACAGGCTAATTAGAAAGTCTGATCAAAGGGGGCTGAAACGCGCGCGCGCACACACACCTGAACTCGAATGCGATCGTTGTTCCTTCTGGGTAGTATACAATTTAAAAATTGCATATTTAACGGTGCAACCGATATCGAGTGCCTTTTTTCATGTGATTTATAGTTACATTCGCTTTTCGATCTGTTCTGAAGATTATTTTTCGTAACAGACCGAAGATTCTATTACCTAAAAAATATTTTTCTGCATCCACCAACAATCTTTTTTCCACCCTTATATTTTCCCCCTGTGGTCAACTATAACAAAAATAGAGCGTCACACGTGCCATCGCACCTTCCCCGCGAGTTCGTCACGAATATCGGTCTATATACATACGGGATCAACAATGCCTGCGATCGTAAACACAGGGATTTTTCATTGTCGAGTTCAATAACCTCCCCTGCGACACACACGTATGGGCATGTCGCAAGGGGATAACTAGCGCGCGCTTGTGGAGAACTTTCCCGCGCTTATTTTCCACCGCGTGGATTAATGGGGAGAGCGCGACGACGCGAGGGTTGCTCCGAATTTCTCGGCGCGGTTGATTACCGGCGCGCCGCAAGACCCGTAGCGAAAGTTTTTTTTCTCGCTTTTCTTCTTCTTTAAATGCCGGAGAACGAGAGGGAACGATAGATAGACTGGCGGGAATTTTCGGGTGATCGGAAGCGCGATTGTCGCGGTATGGGAAGTGCATTCTCTTTCGAATCTGGGACTTCCTTCCTTCCTCATCCATATACGTGTACCCCTTGGGATCGTATGTATAGTGCTTCCGAGAATCGAGTTCTCCCGCGTCAGCCACCCGAGCAGATGTATCTGCTCCAGCGTATATACTCGCGACGTTGATTGGACAATATATCTCAACCGTTTTACCACTATCAATCGTAGGAAATGTGCGTGCAAAAATACGGTTGTAATCAGACGAGTGCATGCCTATGCGTCTTTTATATTTACAGTGAATGCTAGAACGTCGAGGTGAGAACGTGCCATTAAATAAATTGGCCTGTCGATTTTTTTAAATTCACTGTAAAGCACGATTCGATTATAAGGCCGAAATGGAATATATCGAACGATGGGTACGGTGAAAAAGCACGCGAACGTGAGTGTAGATTCGAAAAAAGGATGTGAGAGAAGCATTGGAGCACCGTCGCTGAATTTCAATGGAGGTAGAGAAGGGGCCTGTGTCTGCATGTATGCGCGCCATCAAGGGCGAGACATCTCGCGGGAACGCCGCCGGCTCGGGTGCACGCGCGAGAATGCGCATGAGCCCCGGAGAAAGAGAGATATAGAAGTCGCTTGAAAATCTGCCGGCGTGCGATAGACGGAGCCGTTTCTCAGAAAATTTCCATTCAATTCTGCAGATTCAATTTTAAATCATTCGTGTCTTATTATTCAATTTTCACCAAAGTTCTATAACTTCCACGAAATGTATATGTACTTCGTACAGTCTTACGTAGTTTGGCAGGTTTTGGGGAGGCCGAAAAAGAAAATGATCGTAGAAGAAAAAGGGCAAAATCTTCTCTAAAATATTTACGGCCTGAAATGTAGCCAATTTAAAATCTCGGCTAAAAGAAAAAATGGTTTTCAGATCGGCCTTCGGCACGCGCTCGCCTATATAAAGCACCTTACACAGCTCTCTCGACGTCCCTCTCGGCCATTAGCATTTTCGTCATTATGCAATGCCGATGTCGACTTTTCGCCCGTGATAATAATCAAAGCCAAGCTGGCCACGAGGGGAAGGGTCAATAAAAGCCGCGCGCGGATCCCGTTAATCTTCAAAAATTTCGCAAGGCGTTCGGGTGTATATATACGAAAAATTGTTCGGCCGCAACAATTTTACCTGCCTCCCTGTAGACATGTGTATATATATATATATATACAGAACAGCGTCCGAAAAGTATTCGAGGTCCGTGGCGGCGGCAGTGATGGGGGCCGGTTCGCCGCTTCCCAGAAAGGTTTACCAACTAGCGTGTACTTTTTGGTTTTCGCGCGGGCCGAGCGAGAACACACTGTGTGTTGTGTGTGTGTGTGTGTGTGTGTTGCCTCTCGGCCCCTGCGGGGTGTGTAATATATACCTACACACGAACTTTCTCCACGTGCTCGCACCGCCGGCTGAAATATGCGCTGCGGCGCTGATCGCGCGCAGGTATAGGCTTTTTTAACCAGCGCGCCGGCGACGTAACAGAAGATCGTTCGAAGGCCTCTTGACTCTCCTCTTCCCTCTCGATTCTTTTATCGGCGGCTGTAAATTTTTGCTTCTTATTTGATACCGTTAGGCCTGAGTTTTAACAATCTTTACGGGGTGCCGCTCGTGCCTGGAAAAATTCATTTGCTCCGAAGTGCCTAATTGCGTCGATTATGCTTCGGGAATGCAGCTCGTTCTCTTCGGGTTTTTTGCGATACCTCGGCGGTTTAAAACAAGTCTACGATAATTACGAAGCTTCCTTGTACTTTTACACAAAAGCAATCTTTTTTTTTCAATTAAGATGTGCACTATATAAAAAATGCATTTTTTTATAACATTTAACGTTAATTTTAACATCGACGATAGTACTGATTTAGCTTGAAACTACAATTAATTGAATTGCTTTAAAAATACTGCATTTTATTATTTGCTAACTAACGAAAACAGATATCATAAAGTTAAGATTAATCCATTTGCTATTTAGCAAGAAAAGCTAAAATTAATATCATTTACAGGAGGACGAAAAGGTGGTTGAATTGGTTCAACGATACGGACCGAAGAAATGGACGCTGATAGCGCGACACTTGAAGGGCCGGATAGGCAAACAGTGCCGCGAGCGTTGGCATAACCACCTGAATCCGGGTATCAAGAAGACAGCGTGGACGGAAGCCGAAGATTTAATAATCGTTGAAGCGCACAGACGCGTGGGAAATCAGTGGGCAAAGATAGCGAAGCTCTTGCCTGGCCGAACCGACAATGCCATTAAAAATCACTGGAACAGTACAATGAGGCGAAAGTATGAGGCGGAAGAAGGCAAAACCACGACGTCGCGAGGTCAGTTGTCAATTTATGATTAATAGATGAAATACGTATTGAATCTGTGAAATCATAAAACATAATCGAAATTTAAAATTCCAGGTAGGGGAAGAAGAAAAACGTCGGATGGAGCCGCGAGTAAGAGAGATCCACTAGTCGACGACCGGTCCAGAAAGCAGCATCAGCAACAACACCAACAACAAGTGACGACATCACTAAATATTGAAAACAGTTCAACGGTGACAAATACGCTAGCCGCCAGTCAAGCCTGCAACCTCGATCAGCTGGATTGGACGCACGCCTGGGAGCAACAACACGAGCGTCAGGTCGCCGAAAGGCACGAGCAGCAGCAACAGCAGCAACAGCAACAGCAACAGCAACATCAGCAGCACTTCCACGAGGCGCTGCAGCTGGACGAGCGCCAGGTTGTTGAAAGCCACCTGGAATCGCCGCCTAGGCGGAACCGCATCGAATCCATGTCTCCATTCTCCAAGTGAGCGTCTGCTAATCTATTATTCAAACATTATTTTGAGAATGAAATACTAATGAGATTTTCCAATGCTACAGGTACTTCGGTCTCGAGATGAGTGAACCGCAGACGTCGAGGTCATCGGAAATTCATTTACTACCGATGCCTGATCTCGAAGAGGAGACGGAGCTGCACGAGAGAGAAAAGACTAGTCCACCACCGATACTGCGCAGGCGGCGCAACCTGCAGCTCGAACAGCAACAACACCAGCGTACAGACACCCCCGACAGCGGCAACCAGTCAGACTTCCTGCTGCAGTCGTACCATCAGTCCTCTTCTTCACAGATTGGTACTGCGCCATCTACTCCCATCAAGCAGTTACCATTCAGCCCCTCACAATTCCTCAACAGTCTAAGTCCTGAGACATCATGGCTAAGGGCGAGCACACCCAAAGGCAGTCCTGGTCCGCTTACCACGCCTCAGCCGTCATCTGCTCTTCGACGAGGTACCTTGGCTTTATGCAACATCTGTTTGTTCATCAAAGTTCGCTTAGCGAGATCAAAATTGCTAATCCTACGGTTTAAATTTTAAGATGGTACAACACCGCGAACGCCGACGCCGTTTAAAAATGCGTTGGCCGAGCTGGAGCGAAGGAGTGGAGCGACGACGCAGTTGCCCGCGACTCCGAGTCGGCTGGACGCTCTCACGGAGATTATCAAACAGGAGACTGATCGCGAAAGCCTTGCAGGCACGAGCAGCGGTAGTATACTACAGGATTCCGGCTACGGTACGGGTAGACGTCGTGGCAAGGAGAATAGTGCTCCTGGTGGCAAGAGAGCACGGAAAGCACTCTGCCAAGCCTGGTCTAGCTCGCACGACAGCTCGGAAATGAGCTTCGCCGTCGAGACACCGGTTTGTATTTATTTTTTTCTTTTTAAGAAAAAATTTAAAATAAATAATTTAAAGTTTTTGCTAATTGAACATTTTTTTATCTTTCAGAGCAAAAGTTTGGACACATCTGTACTCTTCTCGCCAGCATCTATGGCTTTGGATGACAGCTTCTTAGCTACAGGGCCAAGTCCCGTAAAGGTAGAAACACGTGTCCAAAATGAATGTGATTCTCAGAATCAACAACAACCAGCCCTATCCTGGTACTATTCCCGCACCAATCGCCTCTAGACACGCTAGCCGGCCTTTTATTTTCCTTTCACACTCTTTCTCATCTGTGTATCGTTTTCTTTTATCTATATTTCATTCTATTTATCTTATTACTCCTGCACTAATCGATGATTCTTATTTAATTCGTACATGTTTAATCGTTTTTTTTATTTAATGTTGTTTGTTCGTATGATCGTTCGCCCAATTATGCCTAGTTCGGGCTTCCACGTAGCGCCTTATAGTTACGTTATAGAAAATAGAAGACCTTGTACGTATTCTCCCAAGATAAATAAAAACTTTCCCATCCTATAGAGTTCTAACATTCCGATTAACGTACTGTAAAATGTAACGTGTATCAAAATCTCAAGAAAAAAAATATGAAAAAAGCACACCTTAAATGTTGGCGCCTGAATTAAGCGTACTAACGACTCGATTATTCTACTAACACTATTTACTTTTTGTTAATTATTTATAATGAAAAAGAAAGAAAAATTGTGTCTTATAAATTTATTATCAACGGCAGCATGATTAGATATCATATTGCTTATATTTAATTTTGTATTTAAAAAGTATAAATGCGCATTATATAAAATAATTATGACGCTTAATAGTAACCGGGTCAAAGACACCGTCTTATGAGTACTTAATTTATTTTTATGTTAAGCTTAAAATTTGATATTTTAGTCTTTTTGGCTTTAACATCGCTTTTAATTTTAACAAGTTGTAAAAAGTTTTGTTGCTTCATCTTCCTTTGTAACAAAGGATGCTGAATTAAGAAGTTTCGTTGTTGTCATTGTTTCTTTTTCTTTTGCTAATTTATACATTTCCAAGCACAAATATAGTGTGAACGTCTTAAAAAAGAATGAATAAGGTGACTAATTATTTATGCTCCCAGAGCCCAAGTACGAAAATCGAAATAAATATTTTTTGTAAAGTTATTTTTCGTGTATGAATGATTGTATAGTATATATTATTTAATTTAATTTTATTCTCCCTATTATTTAGATTCATGTTTATAAGTTGAGAAAGAGCATGTTTGCACTAACTTCATTAAGCGATTTTCTCCCTTGTAAACAGGCCTGGCCTAGCGTACCAAAGTACCTTCCTCAACGCATCCTTACTCGAATCCTTTAACGTCGAAAATCCCTGTCATTCGCCCATCTTCGAAAGTTGTCCCTTTGATTAAGCAACGAACAACCCAAAGAACGAGCAACGGCTCGCGAAGGCGCGCGCAACGATTCGCGTACGTACCAAATATACAGAGGCCTAGTCACTCCGATTTTGAATAAAATCACAAGTGTTCGAGAGTCGAGTAGATACGAATGGGAAAAGAGAAGGAGAAAACACGCTAAGCGCGTCGCCGCGTCTTTTCTATCGTCTGCACCCCCTATTTTAATATAATATTTATTAATGTATGAAAGATAAAATTGAAACTATTTTTAGAGTATTTTTTCCTTTCGGCACAATTTCTATACTGAATTTTTCTACTATGAACTGCCGGCTGTAGCTAGTGTGTCTATTCCTTTCCAGACTTCCCACGACTTTGCGCCCGTACAGCGGAAGCCCAACGCCAAGAGAGCTATTTCGTTCGACACATTCGACAGCCCAAATGACTTCAACAGTCTGGTGCCGTCCAAACGTATTAAAGTGAGTATATTATTTCTTGCACATTTTTCGTTACTTTGCATTTAAGCTTTAATAATTGCGTAATCCTTACATGTCTCCAACTTGATGTGCCACGAAATGTTTATTTGTATAAATGATAACTAAGATTATTGACAAATGAAAGTGATCATTAAATTTGACTTCTATGTTTGCAGGCACAGTTAGAGGTCCAGTGGACGGCTGTAGCGTGCGGTCGAACTCGAGATCAGGTTGAGATGACTCAGGCAGCTCGACAGTTTCTTAGTATGCATGGATTTACACCACTGCGCCCGCGATCCCTCAACTTCTGACCTGACTCGCTCCCGTCAAACGAGAACTGAGTCGATAGCAGTATTCACGACTCAAGATTGTCCGAGAAGTGACACCCCGACTGATATTTATGAACTAATAGCACGAGTTTGTTCTTGTGATTGTCAGTGCAAAAGAAAGTTTTTTCGAAAAATATTTTTACACGCGCAAAAGACGAAAATGGCGATAAAAAATAACGAAAAAGTGGCTCCGCTATGCGAATTTATCGGTAATGAAATGGTTGATGGATAATCACCGCTAATATTGTAAGCGCGTACAAGTTCTCTGTGGAAGTATTTTGCAACTTGCGCCTGTGAGACTGTGCTCTCTTATTTTTTTTACAGTTTTTTTTTTGTAAAGTTTCAAGGATCCAACTCCTTTGTTTCCCACTTTTCCCATGACGGATAACTTTTGTAATCTCTACGGGAAAAAATTCTTTATCTATGTATATTATATATATATGTACGCACTACGTGTGTCATTTTTCTTATTTTCTTTAGCGAAAAAGATTAATAGATAAAAAAAATTATAGCCGGTTTATTTGATAGAATATTATATTATAATATAAAACATTATTGCGGCCGTTATGTACAAAGAGCCTTTGTATTGGTAATTTAATTTACAACCAAACAATAAAGTGGCATTGATCACGCAAACAAATACAATGATTTTATTATTATTTCCTGTGCTTCAAGGTCTATATACTTGTATGAGTAATTTTTATCTAAAAACTTAAATAGGAAGAAATGCATTTTTAACAAATATAATCGCGGGAATGTGATCTAGTATTACGCACGCATGAAAACATTCTCTTAATAATACTTCGTACATTCATACGTGTTGTATAGAAGAATTAAATACGCAAAGCAATTTTAACAAAAATAAATTTTTATGAAGTTATGAGTTAATCGGGAATAATATATAATATGTTGGTTTTAATTATAATTATAAAGTTAATTCGAAAGATCTAAAAAATTGAGTGATTGGTATTTAACAAATAAAAAAAAAGATACTATTATAAAATTGAAGCTCGCATTTGCACTTTAGTTTTCTACATTTATATTAAAATTAACATAAATATTGTATACTTTGTGATGTTTATTTGTCCTTTGGTTTTGACATTTTATGTATTTTTATATTACTCTTTCTCATACGTATTAAAAAAATTAATATTTATCATTTCTTTACTATATTCATATCTAAATAATTAACAAAGTCTTCGGTGAATTAGGATGCGTTTAGATGGAGTCTTGTATATTTGAAAACAGTAAGAATAACAGACTGAGAAATTTGAATCTGTCAAAGGAAGAACCGAAGTATATAAACCCATAATTACACATATTGTGATTCGTTTATAAGTCGTTGAGGTATTTATCTGTAAGAAACCCATAGATTAAACTTTTTACAAAAACGGGCTTGAAGTCTCATTGCTGAACAACTTTCGATTCCCCAACTAGCATCTCTGTTCATTTTTTTAGGAATATAAGTCTCCATATAATCGCAGCCTTAATTTAAAAATCAAAATTATAGCGAATACAGATTTTTTGTTCTATTTTTACGCAGCATAAATCATGAACTATCTACTTTGAAATTATTTTAGTCGTTTGATCATTTTTTAATATTATTAACAACAAAAAAATTAGAAAAGAACTTCTTTGATATCTGATATAAAAGATGATAAAATTAATATAAAATGTAACTTAATTCTATTTGAATACGTATCACTGAGATAACTGTCAGAAATGTAATTGGAATGTTTATCATGACTAACAAGTAATCAATCAATATTATACAAAGTATACTTTGCTTGCTTGTATAAAATGCAGCATGAAAATTGATAAGTTAATTGATTATATATTATTTTGCTTCCGTATAAGGTACATTAAATAACTATATTTCAAATACATAGTCGCGTCGCGGTATCAGACTCCGAAGGGCAAATTACATTTTTTCACAGTATAAGGAGTTTGAACATCCAACGCTGGAAAACGTTTTTTAAATGTTCAGTGTCAAGATCGTTAATTTAAGTAAATAGTTTAATTTTACATTATTAATAAAAATATAAGCCCGATTCAAAGAAATTTCTATTTTTCCAGCATAATTATCGACATGAACTGCTATATCGACACTGTTCATGTTCAAATATATAATATATATTTGTTTATACAATGAAGTATAAAAATTAAAATGATAAAATGAAAGAGCTATCTGCAATTTTTATATAGAATAAGAATATTATATAACACATGATAACTATGTAATTATAATTATAAACAAGTTATTAATAAAACGCCAACAAATACCTAATTTTGAGTCCTTCAAAGCAATCTTTAAAAAACCTGTCAAAACCAATATTAATTTTGTGAATTTAAATGAATGACTATGAAAGTCAATGCATTTAAAGCAATAATAATAATTTTAGATGCAATTCCTACCTACCCTTTATCTATAAACAACATATTAAAAACAAGTTTAAAAATATATGTTAAAATAAATTTAAAAAGTAGTTTATGATAATTAGATTTTTATATTAGTAAAACGCATTCTAGAGAAAGTATTCTCTGAAATTGTACTAAAGTTTCATCAAATTGGTCTAGAATAAAATCAGGGATACTGATTACGCGTCACGACTGTAGGCCTTAGCTCGCATCATAAAAAAATCACATTTAAATCATTCGAAATTGCCGAAACTCCAAAAGAAGAGGAGGCATTACAATGTATCATTTAGATTTCAATACATATTATCTTTATTCAAAAATAAAAGATATTCAAACATGAGATTTTATAGTACAATAGCGTGTAAAATTAATTATATAAAAGTAAAAAAAAAGTTTTTACTAAAAATTTAATAGAATTGTGTAGATAGTGCGTATAGTCACATCAAAATATAACAATTTAAAAAAAATATTGATAAAACAAACATATGTGATATAAAATCTCATATTTCAAACCTTAGCTGATGACAGAAAACCTATTCTTATGACGTTATGACTGACGAACACATATCGGTATTCATGAATATCTGAGAATCATAGCCTCAATGTATGAGGCAAATACTCATACAATAAAATACCGATTTATTTACGCAAAAAGAAACGCCTTAAAATGATGCATAAGGAATGAACCGTTACAGTCGTCCAACGCCTTCGAACTTTTTGCTACTGCGCCTGTGAGCCTTGAGACTGGTCTTCATTTCCTGTCCGACTACCGCTGGCAGCAACATCCAGGGATTCTGGATCTGTGAGTAAGAAAAAAGAAAAAACTGACATGTAAAATTGCTTAGATATTTTTCACTAGCTGTTAGCGACTTATTGCTTAATTTGTCTAAGTTGAAAGCAAACAGAGTGGACCAGTATTGGTTTAGCGATTAACTGCAATTGCTACCACTTTTCAGTTTTTTAAACTTACCTGGGCAAGGAGATCCTTTGATTCGACATGTATTGTAGCTACCACAATTAAGACATTTCAGTCCGACTACATGATATTTCACAGTAGATTCCTAAAAAAAAGTTATTTATTTTAATGTTCATACAATAAATAGTAGTTTTTATAAAATAGAATTAATTTTAACATTTACTGCATTAAATTTACATTTTGATTGTTTTAATAGCAATAAAGTTTTATTTAAAGCAAACGTACTTTAACAATGTTAAGGGTTCATACCACTTTACACGCTTAAAATTTAAGCTATATTTATGAATTTTTTTTTATAATTTGTATAATAGATATCGATATGAATCTTTTTGAGTTTAATAAAGGCACCCTGAAGGTATAGGAAACAATTTTTTTTTTAATTTTACATTGTTTATTTATGTACAATTGTAACAACCGTTGAGCATCTCTAAAAAACGGATGTTGATGGCGTGCGTGATTTTGAAGTGAGAAATCATCGGAAATACAAAATTCAAAAAATTTAGATTCAGTAGGACAAAAATAACAAAATTCCGGCTGTTCAAAAAAATCATTCCGAAAAATCGGGTTTTTTTGCTTCTTTTTTCGGTTGATAACTATAGTTAAAATTAAAATTTTAATATAATTCTAGTTTCGGCGATAGCCATACATGTGACGAAGATGAGGTCAAAATTTGGTAATGATCGGATGAATACTTTTTGAGAAATCGTGCACGCCAACCGTAAAAAAGTGATTTTGAGAAAAACGCATTTAAAGTTTGAAGCCGTGACCTGCATTCCGTAGAATGCGCCAAACTAAAATCGCTAAAACATGCACTTGCAGTGATCAGATCGTTTTGAAATTTTTACACAGCATTTGTGATGTTTTCCATCGAAATCCATTTAAAAAAATATCGATTTTTATTTTATTAATTTATTATTAATTTATTTTATTTTTAAAATTTAAATTCTATATGGTAACTAATCTCTTTTTTTAACAAAATAAAGAAACAAATAATAAAATATACCTCATGGCAATCTTTGCACAATATATCAGCCTTAAAATCCCTATACTCAGGTGGCATTGGTGTTTGTGAAACTTCACTATCCAAGAATAACCAGAGATCAGTCATGTCAAGGAGGGATACTTGACAGGTTGGACATGCATAATGGCCTGAATGCAACAGATCTTCAAAGCAAGTGCGATGAAGTAGATGTCCACAATTAGGAATGTGACAGGGAATGCGACTGGTGTGGATATCCTCTAGACATACTGGACAATTAGCATGTGATACATTCTCTACACACTGTAATATATAAAAGTTATGGTTCAATGTTTGAAAGAAATTTAGAATAAATATTACAGATTATTAAAAATCATTGTCATATTGTTTAACAATGATATTACCTTATGGCCATTTTGAAGTTCAACAGGAAGGCACATATTGCATTTAGCACAATGAAAGAACCTGTCCCGTCCTCCAAGTCTGCAAATTCCACACCCATCACAATGATACTGATTTTTGTCTTCATCATCAAAGAGATTGCATTCGAGACAGGTGTATTTACCAAAGCGCACATGACACTTCTGACAAGTTGCTTGTACTGGCTGACGTGTATCACACAAAACACATATTAACTCTGTAACCTCTTTTCTTTTTACTGTGTGAGCCTCTTGTTCATCATGGCAGAATCGACAAGTATACACTTTATTACAGCATGGTGTCTAAAACAATGAATTATTCTTACTATAGCTTTAATTGTTTTTTATAATCTGAGGGAATATTTTAGTAAATTCTTTTATTTTATTATAACCTTTTAAATAGGATGAAATATTCAGATATATATAATTCTCAAATAAGAGTCATTAAGTACACATTTTAAATAACATGAAAACAAAACATTTTTTTGGATAAAAAAATAACTTTGAAATACTAAAACATATACAACATATTCACATACATAGATTTATAAAGTTGTAATTAAATCCAATATAGTTCAAAACATTAAAGAACTAATTTTTTACTACAATATTAAATTGATATTTAATGAAATATATTTATAAGCTTTTCAGTTTTTTTATTTCTATTTTATATAAATAGAATATAAATAAATAGCACAATCAGTTTTGAACTAAGATTATATACACACACACACACACACACAGTTTTTACTTAAAATAAAGTAAAAGATTATTTGAAGATTTTCGATCTCAAGAAAGAATATAATATAGAAATATTAACAGTTTTAATATTATTTATTTTAATTAATAATTATATTAATAAAGGTCAAAATAAATATATCAAAAATAATAAATATTAGATTTTGATTAAAATTTTTGTTAATTAAAATGTATATGAAAGTACATAAAAAATTGTAAATCTAATATTTTTTTAAAACATATGTCAAATCTTATTTTTAGCAAAACATTAGGTAAAAAAAATTTAATTTTTATGTTCTTAAATTGATAAAGGTCAAGTAATGATCAAAGAGCAAGAATTTCGAAAGTGAAAAGGATGCTATACAATGTTCTCTATTAGATTTGTTTCAATGATGACAGAGATGATGGTTGAGAAGAAAACAGTGGGACATCATTTGCTCTTTATTTGAATTGAAGAAGCTTCTTTCTGCATCACCGTTGAGACTCGTGACTAATTTAATGTGAGAAAATTTTTTTTTTTATACTCTCTTTCAATTGTATAATTTATTAAATAATAGTTTAAAATTATTATTTGTTATTAATAAAATATATTGTTATTTATTTAAGAAAATAATAATAAAAAGATTCAATGTATTGATTTATAACTCAATCAGATTTAAGGTGAGTAAATAAAGAAATAAATATATGTTTTATATTTATTTATATCTATATAATATTGATAAATGTTAATTTCTACATATCCTTCGAGAATGATAATTGAAAAGGATATGAATAAAATAAACTCAATAAAAGTATTGCATCTTGAGCATCAATGAGGGATACTCAGATAAAAAGATAAAGATTAGTAGGTTTTGCAATAAACTGTCATCAACTGGCAATTATGTTTCGAACGTCTGCCTTGTATGACTAGTGAACAACACAAGCATTTGTACCAATTAATTGATGCGCTGAACGATCTCTAGGAAAAACTGATAGAGAGGTTAGGTTATCGGAGCAGCATTTTCCTCGGAAAATCTCTTGGACGGTACAATATTGCAGCAATTTGACGCAGCGAACTGAAGCTCGCGGCATTTGTAAGTGCAGGTCGAGAATGGAGAAACGGCAAGAAGTGGCAAGCCACGGTTGAACGAAAGTGTCGCTCGTGAATGGAAAGAGCAAAGAGGAAAAAAGGTGTCGAAAGGTCTCCGAGGAGAGAGCATATAGCGTGTTGTCTCACCACAAATTTGGACTTTCTCTTGTAGTGCTCACAGCCGTAGACGTCCTCGACGACCTCATTCGACTTGTCCTGCTGCTCGGGCGCCCCGCCGCCAACGTCCCCACTGCTCCCGCTGTAGGCCCCCAGGTCCTCGTCCTTTTCCATCTTGTTCGCTCCTCTCGCGGGGCGACTGCTGTTGCGTTTCGAGCGACGACGACTGCTCTCTCGCTCTCAGGCACGACGACAGCCGAAAAAACACTCGCGTCCGCGCGCTCACCCGGCTGTGACACGGCTGCTGCTCTCTCGCCTTTTTTTCCTGACGCCCGACACTCGCGAGAGCTGCCTACTCGTATGGCCCTCCGCGCGACTATCGATTTGCTAGAGAGCGCGAACCGTGTCCTCGTGCTAGAGCAGCCCGCAGTTCAAATGCCCGCTCCGACGCGTCCTCCAAACTATGCGCCCGCCGAGGAGAGAAAACCAAGTCCGTTTGCCTCTGCGCACGTACGTACAGCTCCGTTTAGAAAAAGCTTATATGCAACGGCTCCTCTTCTGGGTTTCGCTACAGACTACTGCCAGAGTGCCAGCACCGGACGCACACACACGCAGGTATATACGCACAGATACACCACGCACACACACGCCTGTTATTATCCAACGGCGAGCGCAGCGGAGTTCCTCGGCGACTCGATGGCGTGCATCTTCCCTAGCCCCTGGCGCGAGAATGCCTCCCTTTTCAGGGCACAGCGACCGCGATCCCAGACTTTTCACAGCCCGAAACGAGGGCCTGCACTGCACGCTTGTTTTTCTTTTTCGATTTTGAAACTCGATATTCCGAGGCTAATGAGCGTGCAGAGAGTGGGAGAGACAAGAAAAAGAAGATGCTTTCTTCGGTAGCAGAGCAGTCAGTACGGGAGCACGCGCGCGCACATTTCGCACACAAAGGCGCATTCGCACAACGCACTTGCGCGCTGCAGACCTGCAGACCTGCAGTTCAGTGATAATATGACGGTGCTTGGGAAGGGGGGGGGGATGCGCCGTCGAATTGTTGCAGACTTGCAGCTGACGTCAAGAACGGAACAGGGCTGGGCGTACGCCACGGGTGGCGAGTGACAGGACGGGGCACGGAAATACTGCTATGCTATGCCTCTGTTAATTGTATGATTGTATCTTGATTTATCGCCGCTGAATCCAATAGATGTCGCGGCGTACAAACTAGGGTTCTTTTCGTCGGCAAACTCGTGGATCTGTAAACGCGCGAAATATACAAAGTAAAGAGATGAAAATATATAGCTTGTGCACAATGTCCCCGTTTCTACAAATTGAAACACTCCTTTTCAAAATCCTGGTTTAGCTAAGAAACCTTCTATAAAATCTCATAGATGAGATGTTAGTTACATCAATTATGAAAATCTCAATATTCCGCACAGCCATAGCTGGGGATATCAGAGCGAACTTTACCAAATCTGACCTCCACCTCATAAGTCCTTTGAAGAGTTAATATTAGTTTATACCCTATTTAGATTGCATTTTAGTTTTAATTCAAGAATTCACATAATTAAAGTAGTGTATTTGTTCTTAATATTTTAAAGAATATATTCATCATGTATTTTTTCATAATTTTAATAAGTACGGATGACATATGGGTATAGGACTGTATTCTGATATTAATAATATAACAGGCAAAACTTTAGTATAAAATAAAATAATTTAGCACATAAATTAATTTTTACATTGCAATTTATCTTACAATATAGTAATCTTTTTATATATTTAGTTTCTTTAACATAAATTAATTTAATATATTTAACTTATCAGCTGTCATTTTTTTAATAAAACAGTAACATAAAAAGATGTAATTTAGAAAAAAATAATGTACAATTTTTTTTGTCAATATTACATGAAAAATTTGTAATATAATTACAATTTTTCTCTAAGAGAGGGAAGATTTTCCAATGTCAGCTTTCGCTCCAATTAGGTTGCATCTTCACAAGTCTGTTTGGCAAGATTTTCTGTGGTTTTTCCTACTTCTTCCTTGTACCTCTTGTATGTTTTAAAATCTATTCGTGGTATATTCATACACGTTAACAGTTTGTTTAAATTTGTGTATCCGATTCCACTGCCTATCATATCTATATAATATAAAACACAAATATATTTAATATTGCTATTTTATGAATATAATTATTAAAAAAAATGATAAAAGATACATTACCTATCACAAGCTTCGTATTTACATCAAATCTAGTCATCCGATTATGATTTTCAGATACAGAGTGTTGTTTACCAATGCTGACAGTATTTAGTAATAAACACCTGTGACAGCGAATCGTTGAAATGGAGCCAAGACCTCGACGTTGTTCTTCTTCAATATTCGACAAAGATAAACATTCTTTGCAACTTGTACACCATAATTGATTGCCAAGAACACGTAATTCCACAATACGTCGACCTTCTGCTGGTTTTGGAGATTCATAATTTAAAATTAAATAATTAATTTCAAGTCTCGTTCTCGGGGCAGACTGTTTTTGAATTGTTGTTCATCGACATTTTCGAATATTTGTATTAAACACTAAATGGTTTCATACAGCTATTTGAAAATCTCCAAATAGCACACAAAAAACATTATTTGGAATTTGGACTTGTTGTATCCGAAATCCGAAATTCCGACGTATTTTCGGGCTTGATCGCACTCAATTCTTAAAACACATCGGAATTTCGGATTTGATGAAGACTTTAGTGTCTCAGGGAATTTAGGACTCGCAACCCTGGCCTCAAGTAAACTAATATCGGTCTTGGATATGGATGATATCCGTTATTCTTTGTTTATAAAAGAACTTCCTTTTATGTTACCCTTCAAAGATTCTCAAATAGCTGTTAACGTCTTTCAACCACTCCGAAATGCTAAATAGTATTTTAAAATATTTTTTAGTGGAGCAAATCCCTGTATTAATTTTTGAGTACTCATATTATATTTGCCACGTAAATGCTTAACCAGTCACTAACGTTTCAGCCTTAATTTGTTCACAGTTATATTCAAATAATCAATTAAGTCAACACATACTTTCATCTGTGATATCTGGTACATAACTGCTGTAGTAATAACCACAAGGAGAAGAAAACAAAAGGGTTTCCCTACGGGTGCAATAAATGATGAACGCCATTGTTGTTAATGTTCTGGAAAGTTTTTATTGCTAGTGGTGGTTTTAATCCTTTTGATCTAACAGATACCTAATTGATAACTACGGCTATATTTGCCCATTTTTATAGTTGTACTGTCCTACTGCCAGCCAGCGTTCGACACGCGGTCGTGACCAAACTTTATTCTACATCTATCTACGTATTTGTATGCAAAAATAATTTAAGTACATTTAAAAATTGCGCGGAACGGTTTGAAATGCTACCTCGCGGGCTTTCTTTCGCTACTCGTGCTCGCATCTATAATGTAGCATATAACACAACATATATATTAGCATGTAGATTCTATTCTGCGACTTCGAATAACGCCTGTGACCGTCAATATTTATAGCGCACTAAAAACGCTTTATTTGAATTTTAAAAGTATTGGTATTTTATTATGTTAGAATGGCAGTTCTTTATAAATTTTGATAAAATTGGTTATTAAGCTAAATGTATACCAATTTTGAAAATTGTTAAATAAACATTAGAAACAATTGTATACTTTCTTTTTTGAATAAATTTTATATACATTAATAAATCGAACTCGATAAAGTACTGCTTTTTTCATTCAATTTATGTTACTATTAATTTAGCTATAGAAATACACTCTAGATATAGAATTATAATATTATATTAAATAAATGAAAGTCATTTTTCAATGATAACAGCACCGATCAAAAATAGTAAAATATTTTGATCGATACATTTCTACCTTTTTGGATTTTCTTAGTGTTATAGTTTTAAATAGTTTTACGTTAATCAATATTTTCATATACTGTGATTTTTTTTATTTCTTTTTTAACCTTGTTCAGCGTATTACTGATAAAGTGAACAATAATTAATAATTTATAGAAAATAACTAAAAAGTTTAAGAGCTCAAAAAATATTTGTAAGTTTTCAAGGATTTGTGCAATCAAAATCGAACTCTTTTTTTAACGTTTAGAAGAAAAATGTCTCCAAAAAATACCCGGACAGATATAGTTATCGATAATAAATGAATACATTTTTTAATCTTTTTTTGTATTTACCATACGTTTCAGAATGATGAAAAGAAAAAATACGATATAGTTTAACTATTCGATCGTATCCTGGATAGTGCTTGTTATTTATCTTGTTAAGAAACTTCACTGTTGAATATAGATACCTATTAAACTTTATAAAATACACAATTATTTTTTCGAGTTTTACGAAACATTCCAAATGTTTAATACATCATAAGCGCAAATTGAAAAGCATTTACTCATTAAGATAACTGGATCATGCAAGCTGTTAAAATTATCCGGGTGATGGCAATATAAGTTAATTAACGAAATTAATCTATACGAGCTGTTTTTCATTTTTTAATGCTCATCGGACAAAGTTTTTCTTTAGGCCTTTCTGAATGTATAAAAAGATGTACAAGTTCGATTTTGTATATGTTATATTTTTTCTGACATTAATTTCATTTTAAAAAATGATTAAAAATAGCTCAAGTTTGATCGAATCATTATATCATAACAATATTCAATAGGATCTTTGAAGTAAAACGAAAATGAATCTAGAGTGCAAAAATTTTTCATACCATTTGCCAGAATTAAAAATGTTAATTCTTTTAAAAGTTACGTGAATTTGATTTGATGTTAAACTTAAAGTTCGCAAAATACTGTAAACGTATACTTATTAAATCGTGCAACAAAAAATATATAGGACAAAGCCTTTTGTTGGCCATGAGAAAACAGCGAGATATATTCTCCTTGGCCGTCCTGGACGTTTTAACGAAACATTTTCAGACGAAATATGGACAATAGCTGTGGCTTTTTTCCAGATTACAGCAGCATGTTTACATATATATAGGAAAAAAAACTCGCTCGAACGCATTATCAGATTGCATGCATTGCCAAACCGTTCATTGTCCGAAACACTTTTATGAAATAGTAATTACAAATCGTATACTTTAAGAAAAATAAATTGGTAATCGTTTGTTAAAATTCGATAATATTTTATAAATTAATATAAGATCCTCCTAATTTTTATTTTAAAATCTGAACATAAACATTTATCAATAGTTATACCAAAAGGATACTGATAAAGTATAATGCACTTTAAATTAATTAAAGGAAGGTCGGATTTATTACGGACCCCTACACCGAGTATGTCATATTATATATATTAATTGATCAGTCTTTATTAAATATAGCTGTCGTCCACGGTGCATTAATAAGCACGACAATAGCAGGTGGCAGATATTAATAATTAAGCAAACGCCAAATAAATTTTTTACTATAATTCAAAAATAAAATGCTAAACCATGAATCGAAAAATCATTACTTAATTTTTAGAAAAACCAACAGTAATTTGTTACACAGAACGCAATTATACTTTCGTTGGGTATACTACTGTTAAATTCTGCTGAAATAGATATAACTAATATGAGTGATAACAATTTACCATTCTATTAGCTTAACTAAAAGATAAGATATTTTTTTATAGATTTACAAATATCACAATATGCATATGTCATCATTTCAGGCAAGAAATTTATATTCATTCTAGTCGTTTCGATGTAGACGGAAATAATATACGCATGGGGAAACACGCGACGCAAGGAGCAGGAGAGCCCGCGACATATGCAAAACCATCAAAACCGTAGAAAATTGACGAAGCCTTATATATATATATATATAGTACGTATTTATATATGGAGAGAAAGAGTAAGAAGATATAATAAGTAAATAAGTATTCCCGGCAGTGGAGCAATACGTGAGAGCGCATGCGCGCGTTTATTTTCCTTTCTTCCCGTATTCGCAGTCATATGTTGAACGCTCAGTCGAGTGGCTATATCGGTATTAGAGTGCGAGTGAGACAGACGTATAAATATAATACAGCGACGTAGTACAGTGAGCGGCGCAGCGCGCAGGGCGCAGGCAGTGGAGCATCAGTAAAGTGCATTGCCGAGTGCAGTGGAGAAAGAGATAGCGCACAAGGCCGAGTGTCGCCTCTCGCACGTCAAGCGACGACAGTGATCTCTGCGGACGGGAAGTGCGAAAGCCAAAAGTCGACGTCTCTGTTGCAGCGTCTCTCGGGTATCCGCGCGGGGCCGAGGCGAGAAACGGAGCAGAATACACTGTATACTTAGAGGCGCTCGGACAGCTCCAGTGTGTGTGTATATAGTCGGCCGTGTGTATTAGCGCGCCTGCGACTCCCCGTCTAATCGCTCGTAATATGTGCTGAGATGAATCCGTGGCGCGTCATGCATGGCGCCGCGCGGAAATCACGCGACGGACGACAGTGTACGACGCAGCTCGCCCCGCAGTACGTCGGCGGGCCCTGCGCGGCCGCGGCTGCTGCCCGCCGCCACGATTAACATGATCAATGGCTCTCTTTCAGAAGAGATACACGAATAAGGTGCTGCTAGACGACACCGAGACACTCACCAGCGTCATCGAGAATGCCCGGACTATCGACGCGCACACGGTATGCAACCTCTCTCACTCTCTCTCTCGCTCTCTCTCTCGCTCTCTCTCTGTCTCTCTCACTTTCTCTCTATCTATCTCTCGCTATGTACCTCTCGCGCATAACTCCCTTCTCGCCTACTATATCTATCTCGAGCGAACTTTTCCATAGTCTTACTCGATATCGCTTCAATTATCTTTAATTTCTGCATGTTATTTTGCCAATGCAATGAATTATTCAGGAGTTCAAGGTTGTCCTGGTAGCTTTCTAAAAATAGACAAGGGACACTGTTAACGATGACTTGTGTATTTTCAGGAGTATGTGATCAGGACACAAAGAGGACCACTACCTGATAAATCTTGGAGAACTTGCAGACGCTACAATGACTTTGTTCAACTGCATCAATCTTTATCTGCGTCAGGCATTAACCTGCCATTGCCACCCAAAAGAATCATTGGTAATATGGAACCAGACTTTATAGCTCAAAGACAAGCTGCTTTACAGGTAACTTTCTATTATCAATTTCCAATATTGTTTAGTTATTAGCATTATCTCAAAACTTATTTTCCCATTTTAGAATTACTTAAACATAGTCCTAATGAATCCGATTTTGGCGTCGTCGTTGCCTATGAAAAAATTCCTAGACCCTGATAATTATACAGCACCCCTTCATGGTAAGAATAATTATAAATTTACAAAAATATTAAAGTAGTTAAATATTATGAACTTAGTTAATATTTCTATTTTCTTATTTATTTTACAGAAATAGCATTACAACAAGTATCATTAGCTTTGCGTAGCGATGCCAACTTTGAAGTTGGTAAGGCCATTCCCGACATGGGATGGCGGTTAAGAAAACACTATTACACAGTCAAAAATAGGCAAAATCCTAAGCAAGAATTGCTTCTTGCCTGGGTTGAGTTTGGGCCAGATAAACATTTACAAGACAAAGATATGCAAGGAGTTTTCAAGAGCCTTGGAAGCCTGAAACATAGCTATATTGAACCAATTGTACATCAACATGTATCTGAGAATGGTTCTTTAATGATCCGTAATTTTCATCCTGATGGTACTTTACGAGATGTTTTATGTAATACTAAGCCTAAACAACCTTTTATTAAAAAATATGGAAATCCTAAGCAGACTAAATCATTAACTGTAACTGAAATCGCTAACTACGCATATCAAGTATGTTATCTAAACATTTTAATTAAAAATTCTTACAATTATAATGATTTTGTAATACATATATATTTATTGTTGAATTTTAGATTCTAGAAGCACTTAGTTTCCTTCATGAAAAAGGCTTACCTTATGGACATTTACATACAGGAAACGTTTTATTAACTCCTACTGGAGCAAAACTTTTAGATATAGAAAATGGTCTTTTAGGTTTACCAGCATTTTATCGACCATATGTGGTTCAAAGGCGGAAACTCCATGCAACAGTAAGTTTTTAAAAATTGTTTATTTAATTTCAAGTTCATCAGCCTTTCATATTAGTCCATTATTGATTATATATTTTATTATTTTACAAATAAATGCACATATCAATTAAAAAATGAAATATAAATGTATAAATACACTCATAAAATAAATTTAAATTACAGACTCAAGTAGATGTATACGCTTTTGGACATGTATTATATGAAATGGCCTTTGGTAGGCCTCTACTAGAAGCTACAATTGGGAGTTCCGATCTACCGCACTGTGATTCAAAATTAAAAAATCTTTTAGAAGTTATTTTATCTCTGGAGGCCTTGAAGCAAGATCTTCCGACAGTTGCTCAATTAATGGAACATCCCTTTTTCGAAACGGCGCGACGGAACGCTCGCTCCAATGCTAGTGCGGTCGAGAAACCACACTTTAAACTTAGTAGTCACCTAAAAGATGCGCTTTTGGAAGCCACGAACAAGGCCGAATCAAGACTGAAAGGCGAACAGAAAGTAGCTAGGCATCAAAAAAGATTAGTTAAGGTTCAAGAAATGATGAGTTCAGAGGAAGAAATGAAAAAAAGGAAGCATAAATTGGTATGTTTCATCTTCAATTTTCAAATTAAATGAACTGTTAGCAATATCGTAGATATATTATGCAACGAGTGCGTAATGCAAGTGATTTTCATCAAATATGTCATTTGTCAAGACAAGTTGTAAATTCTCTGCCACTCACGAGTTACATATACCATTTTTTTGAAACTTCGTATGAGAGGTTCGACTTCGCTTGCATAGCGTACGTGAAGAATCCTATACACATAATAATGTAGTACAGTAAAATTTATTTTACACTGCTAGGTGAATGGGATACTTTACGCAAGTTGCGCATAGACATCGAAGATTGGAATTATTACGCCAAAGTGAAAAGTGTTTTTTTCATATTTAACGTTACAAAAATATTATGCCTCTATAATTTTTGGGTAGAAGATAAATATACAAATATAATAAAAGAATAACATGTACTTAACTTAACTTTAACTTATTTCTTCTTTCCATTTCTGCTGATATAGTAATATGTTAATTATAAAACATTTATTAAAGAGCAATTCAATTAAAAGTTTTTATAATAAATAACACATTCGATTATAATAAATTCCTCTTAAAGAAATTGTTAATTATTATAATTTTTATACTCCTTTTTAAATAGTAATCATTTTTTTAGAAAAAAGAACAGAAATTAGCACAGGAGCGTTCAGCAAGTCAATTGGGTACAAATGGAACAAAACAAATTAATGGTAAAAGCCCAGAGAGATCAGATAGTCCAACTAGCACATCAACAGCTACTAGTGTTGGTACTCTTACACCACCATCTCATGGTAGGTTGAATAATTTGCGCTATATACTATTTTAAAGATATTAACTTTCATTATTTTTACACTCAAAAAGCTGGACATAAGAGTTGATGGCATAGACTGCAATCAGTGGTGTCACGTAGGTCATTTGACAGGTCTTTAACAAAATATTTAATAAAAATTATTGTTATTAGTTAATAATGTAGAATAATGATATATATATATATATATATGCTGTATTGTTATCATTATATTGCTATTCTTTATTCATGATTTTATCTTTTATATCATAATTATTTTAGTAGATTATTCTTCTCTTTTTATAATACATTATCTATATTATTTTAATTTTGTATTCTTGAGGACGTTTCTTAGATACTTGTTCTCCCACTTATTCTGTCACACTTTTTCCTAATTGCAGTTATATTGCATCTTATACTTTGCACATAATTAGAAACAGTAATTAGTGTACATTATGTAACAAGTACGTAAAGTAGATAATTTGCGACGTCTGTGAAAGTTGATAAGTACACACGTTGAAATTATCTACAACACGCACATGTTTCCATACTATTTTTTAAAAAAAGTTTGAATCGTGCTTGCTTAACGTGTGTAAATTTTCTTCTCAGACTCGTAGATATAGATATAAATATACTACTAAGCGAAACAAATTGTTTCAACTTAATAGAAAATAGTAGTTTACGATACGCATGTACTTAATTGATCCTCGAATTTGTATCGTAATGTATTGTTTATTCGGTAAAAATCAAACTTTACACATCATATTTAAAAGATTTGATTTTCCTATTTCACAAAATAAACTATTATTATGGTAATTAATTATGATTTTTAAATTTTAAACTTTTATAGGTTCTACTGAAGTGCAATCAAATAATTCCAAAGATTTCAAAAAGGACCTGTGCCCTCCGCCACCGCCGATGCCAGTAACTACAAATACAACTGCACCAAAAACATCATTATCAAACGAACGTGCTGCTTTGCTAGGGAGCATATCTTCGTTTAACAAAGCGAATCTTCGTAGCGTCGCCAATGGCATCCATTGACATTATTTACTTACTAAAGACATTTAATATAAAAAAATAGTTTAGCCAACATTCCAATTTCAAATTATAAAAATATCCGTCTCTCAAGTGTATAAAATCTCATTCGAAATGTTCTTCACTGTGCTATGATAAACTCTCATTGACGTTATATATCTAGAATAATACGAGTGTTGATATAAGTTTTTTGTACGAGTGAATTTTAAATTGACGTTTTCTTAAATGAAAAATTAATTGAAATTCATCACCGTGCTGTGACTTCAGAATGAACCAAATTTTTGTTAAAGTAGAGTTAACTTCAGTATCAGGCCTACCTTCAATCAGAAAATCTAGAAAGTCTTGTGGTTAACGAGGTTTAGAGTAAAATAATCGTGCACTATATAAAGTTACATACACAACACTATGGAGAAGTAACAATATAAATTGTTGCAATCATATGTTCTTGTAGAATAATAACGGATGTTCTCGTACACACTAATATTCTTGAAGATGTCGAGTTTTTTGCATCTTCTATGTTTGGATGCTATAAGATTTTTTAATTAGAGATAAAAAGTGTAGTTTTTTAAATGTTTTTTTTTGTGTATAATTTATTACGATTATTGGTTTTAGTGATGGAAACAAGTAGATAAACATTTTGTAAAATGAAAAATAGGTCATCCAAACATAGAAGTTATGGAATTAATTACAAAAAAGAATTTTTGTACATAGATAGGAAATGATATGCAAAGGAATTTCTATCTTCATTAATGTTGTAATATAACTTTTTGCCAGCTGTATAACAGCATGTTATTAACAGGGCAATGAAGAGTGTGAGCTTTTATGGCCGTTGAAAAATGTGCAGCGTTTCTCTTGAAACTATATAAAAATATATAAACAAATTGTGTAAAAAAATCATAATTATAATCGTATAAATAAACACATAGTAAGTTATTATACAAAGAAGTATCCAATATAAATATGCGTAAAAACCAAAATGTTACCTATACGATTATAGAAATCTTCCAAGTATATTGAAGCCCATGAGATTCATTAATTTATTATGATTTTAAGCTAATCTTATTGGACTCTTATTAATGTTTTATGAAAATTTTAAAGTTTACTATTAACCGTTTTAAACTCGATTTAGTTGTCGAATTCAGTTATTGTGATATCGATAGTTATAAATATAATTATTTATATCATAAAGATTTGTCTAAAAATTTATTTTCCTTCTTCCTTCCATTCCTTTCCAAATTGTTTTTGGATTCAAATTTTAAAATATTCGTTTAGAAAAAAATACACAGTACTATCAGGCAATGTTAAAAAATAAAAAAAAATGATATAAAATATTAATACATCTTCTATATTTTATTAAAAAAGACAAAATATAACATTGATGAAATCTCGCATATTTTTTTTTCTTTTACTACAATTTAATGCAAGGTCAATTTTGCGAGATTCATACAAACGCACGATTCAATTTAACGATATGGTTGTTTCGCCAATTAAATTATTCCGAAGTTAGAATAAGCACGCTTTGCTATGCGCAGCTATAAATAATCTTGTAGTGTTACATAAGGATTCATGATTATAAACAGTATTATTTAATTGCAACTTTTTTATGATGATAATCTAATAAAAAGACTAAAACGACAATAAAATTTACTTAATATTAGGAAAGGCATTTAATATTCAGTCGCATTGCGCAATAAATACATAGTATACGTATAAATTCAGTTTAGTTTCATTCATTATGTACACTGTGTCAGAAAACATATAGTATTGACTTTATGACTGAATAGTTTAAGCCAACACTGTTCTTTTTCTAACAGATTACTAATATTTTTACAAAATTGATGGTATCCTCGGTTGCTTTTTATTGTTCATATTCATTGCATAAATAGAAATCTCCATTTAAAAATATTTACATATTTCGTGTCAACATTTTCTGGAAGATGTAGCCGGTAGATAGAAATAAGTACAGGAAATTTAGATAAAAGCAAATATCACTGCTCTATACATAAGGAACTGAAAAAACAGTTCTTATTGTTCTATAATCTGTACATTTTTTCCTGCATACTCCGGCAATTTGATTAAAAAGACGCTTTTGATATAAAAATAAATTGAAGTCATCTATAAATTCCTCCGTGTTGTAAAGTATTATCTAAAGTATTAGAACTATAGTTTTACAGTTTTCATTCAGCAAGATAGTATTTGTATTCACATAGTATGCTTTGTGTCCAATTTCCTGGCTAAAGCTGACGAGAATGCCAGCTATTACTTTTGTGTCAAAGTTGTGCATGTAGTTCTTCTGTTGATACTTCTAATCTAAGAGACACAGAGCAAATAAATATTTTGAGTAATGAACACATCATAAAAGAGTCACAAGTTTAACAAATAAATGTTTTGTATACCTCTGAAGTTCATCTTGAATACGATCAGTAATAGCTTTTCGAACTACTATTTCATCAGCATTTGATTTTTTTAAATTTTCTATCATATCACTAAAATCTATTGGTTCTCCGTAATACATTGTTACTTTTTTGTTTGTCTTAAGCATGTAAGGAGGCTCATTTGGAAGAACTTGATCCATGCCTAGATGAACAATTGGTACAACTATTGGCACTACAGGTGATTCAAAAATTAGTCTGCCTATTCCCCACTTATATCTACAAATAAAAAAGAATTTTTGAAATTTGATTAAAATAAATACTTGAATAATAATAATATTTTTCAACTGTACCTTATGTTTTCTTTCAGCATATTAACTTTGCCTTCAGGAAAAACATGTACCCAATCACCATTTGCTAGTTTTTCAATGCAGAAATCAATTGCTTCTTGATAAACTCCATTACCTCTAATCACTGGCACGCATTTTCCAAGCATAAAGAAGTAAGAATGCCACACATTTGTAAAACAAATATCGTGAGCTGCCAATGACCATCTCATTTTTCGTCGACTCAGCAAATGTTTGAGACCCAAGGCACCTACAAAATGTAATAATGTAACATTTAGCTGTTTTGAATGACGTTAGGTTGTGTATTATGTCATTTATATACGTACTCCAAATACCAGGATCATCAAAACAACTGTGATGATTTGAAACGGTAATCAAAGGAACATCCTTTGGTCGTGAATCCAAGGCCCTTTCAATTATGTGCTTGTTGTAGACTGTAGTTTTGTTTAACCACTCTACAAAGAGTAATAAATTTTATTAAATGAGAAGAATCTAGGGACTTTAATGTATCTCTTTCAATTGCAGTTGAGTTGAAAGAAAGAAGTTAATATAATCGGAAAAAAAGAGTTGATCGATTAGTAAACGCGGATTGATGTAGAAAAAACACAGAGCGCGATTAGGTTTAAATGACTAAGCATATGTAAGAACGGGCAGTAGTGTACGTCTTTGGCATTGTCTTGAAAATCATTAGATCAGACGGAGTGAGATGGCGAGAGATAAGGTTATGCAGTGAGCGAGCAAGACGATTAACGACGAAGAAAATGGTCTGCAACGAGCCGAGGCGAGGGATCAGCGAGAGATTAGCGCGAGGAGAAAGGAAAAGCCAGGTGTCGTGCTCGAGTACGAGGTGCTCACTCTCACCCATGATGATTTTGGAGAACAAGCCGACGGCGACGAAGGTTATGCTGCTGGCGATGTTCCAGAGGCTCGAGGGCGTCCTGAGCTTCGGTATGATCCACTTGATGTCGTAGCCCATCATCGGTGCTGTGCCGTGGGGCCTCGCGCGCGCGGCACCGGCGCTCGGCCGGGGCTGCGCCAGCGGGGCTCTCCGCTACCTGGACAGAGCGGGGACGGGGCCCGCGGCAGGCTGCGGCCGGAGAGAAAGGGGGACGGGGCCCGGCCGCGACGGCTGCCCACGTCGGCGCTCGCTGGCTGCTTCCGCTGCTGAGTCGCTGCTGCTGCTCGTCCGCGGGAAGTCGTCTGCTCTCATGTTACGCCGCGCCTGGGGAAGGCGGCCACGTCCTGGTCTGCTCTGCGCGGGGGACTCTTCCACTGCGCCCGCACTACCTGCTGCCAGCCGCGGCTGCTAGCTGTTGCTCATGCTGCTCGAGGCTGCCTGCGCTGGCTCCCGCACTCGCGCCTGCCGTGCTCTCCCTCTCTCTGGCGCGCTCGCCCGCGGCCTGCTGCGAGCTGCTGTGTTGTAATCCGCGTTGCGCGAGCTGCGCGCGGGGCGCTCGTGCGCTACGACGGCGCCGCGCAGCCCAGCGGCCGCGACTCGCGCGTGTGCGAGCGGCCGAGCGCGCGGGCTTTGATTACGCGCATGCGTGCCGATTGCGTCAGCTGCATTTTCACTTCTTCGTGACGTCACCAAATGAGATGGCGGACAATTGAAGGTGTTCAATTCGAATCTATACCAGCTGCGCCTCGTGTTTTCTTTGCCGCGAGCCGCAGCGTTGCGCGGAAATAAGGCTAATAGTCACTGCGCGTTTAGCTAACGGTGCGAGCTGCCCGATTATGGGCTGGCGAAACTTTTGTTGTTTGTCGGTGCACCGATGCTGAATTGCGAATTTCAAATATTTTGCGAATCATCTGCGGTCGAGCGTATGTTTAAAAAGTCAGTGACGTAACACGCAGTGCACTTGACTACTATATGCCTATAGTCAGACGTAGACATTTCGTCTGTCTAGGTGCAGACCATTTATCTAATACATTGAAAACAAATGCCGAAGCACATGACAAACTTTCTAATGTTAGTAAACATATTGTGCCAAATTGGTGGCATTAAACAATGAATATTTGTATGATTAATGAAAAATTATTCCAATGAGTTACATATAAGTAGAAACGGTATAATACGTGTTGTACAGACGTAACAGTTTCATCATTGCTACTACTTTCCGTACACAAACTAAAAAATGTAAAAGTTAGTAAATAGTCTTATAACTTGAGAAAAGAAAGACGAAAACTTTAATCGATATTCTTACTTTTTTGCTTTTTTAATAATCTGACTTATTATTATATTTTGAATAAATCAATACTTACAAACGCAAACTTTAATTTGTATGCATTTCGCAAATTAGAGAAGGAAATCGTTGCCTTTGAAGAAACGTACAAAACCGCCATCTCACAATTTAGAGAATTTTAAAAACATGAATTAAAAAACAGTTATCTTATAAGCAGCGATCGAAGTTTAAAATTATTAATTTACCATGGTTTTATGGATATATTGTCATCATTTTTCAAGACTTTAAAATTTGAACATGACAAATCTATTTTAAGAAAATTTTTTGTCATTACTAACTTTTGTTCGATCAATATAAGTTCTTTTTTTCATATACATTAACGTCATTTAATTTGATAATATTCCTAAATAATGTAATAAAAATATTGTATGTTAGATTTTTTTCAATTTTTATGATGCCATTGTGTTATTTTAAAAATAACTTAGTAGTATATTACTAATATTCAGGAGCCATTGTTTAAATTCGTATTCGTTATAAATTATTAATATGTACGGTAAGTCATTCGCTACTGGACCGTACAGTAAACCCGGCGGTGAATGTAGATCTCAGCAATGTATATTACTTATAGTGTCTAAGAAAACAAAATGGTTCATGAATGATTTTTGTAATTATTGAACAAAATATTTTTAGTTAATTATGATCATAATATTAATAATTTTAATTAGTTATTTATCAAAATAAAAAATTTTGTATTTGCTTATAAAAAGTTTTCCCAATACTGGCCCTTTTCATGTTTCACGAGATTTTCAGTTCTTCATATATATACCTATAGTACTTATATAACTATGTATGGTAAAATAGAGAACAACTAATCTGAGCAGAAAAGTTATTTCGTTTTGACCATACTAAACTGCTAAGATGTTTTAGAACATTGAAGACACGTTAATTTATTCATACAAGTTTAAGAAAGATATAGTATTATTTAAAAACTATTTATTCAACTGTAAAAAAAAGAGAAGGTCATGCAAACAACTGTTGACATGATGATTCTTCTTCTCATATTAGATTTTAATCCATCTTTGTAAACATCGTATTCAAAATGTAAAATGTAAAGTGTGTTCAATAAAATGTATTGTTTATTTAATCATAGCTATTTGACATCTACATAATATAATGCTAGGAAAAAGAAAAAATTTGATATTGTGAGAGTACAGATATTCCTTAATGTCACGTATTTACACATATTGCATTGATATCATTCTATGATTTTTTTTATTAGATCTCAACTTAATACTAATAGAGTATAACAAACGCAGCTTGAGCTATAATATTATTTTTATCATATAACTAGAAATATTACTAGAAATATAACTCAGTATTGGTACTACGAGAGTATACCGATGAAGTACCGATAATGAGTTTTGAACATGCTTTTGAAGTTTTCATTGCCGCATTTGACTAAGTACAACAAAAGTTTACGGTGGAAAAGGGTGTAATAGATATTAATAGTTGGTACTTTGATTGGTCAATCAAATAATATAGTAATAGTAGAAACGATAAGAAATTGTCGATACACTTTCTATACTTTTTCTAAAATTCAGTTAAAATCCATCTTTACAGTAATTTTAATTAGGTACAATTTAGTCCAAAATTGCTCAAAACTTTTACAGATTTCAAGTCGTTAATTGTATGCTGAGAGACAGTAAAACCAGAAAGGTAAAGGTAATTGACTAGCACAAAGTTATATAAACCAATGTGTGTTTAGTAAGATAAAATGAAGGATTTTGTTTTTGTTACCAAATCTACCAGTAAAGTATATCAATCATTATATACAGCAAAGATCATCTTTTATTACTTAAATTTTTAATTAAACACACTGCGGTATTTTTTGTCTATTTTCAACACTTCATAATTTAAAATTAAGGAAGAATGTCTCCACACCTTTACAAATTTTACAAAATATTTGTGTGAATAAACTATACAAAATTTGTGTAAATGAACTATACAGAATTTGTGTAAAAAAATACAAAAAATTTTTAATCGTGTAGATTTCAGTTATTAACAGCAATATTGTGCATTCTACAGGTATAATCTAATCTTTTCGTTTTGTTCCCTCCTAGAAGTTTTATAATAGAAACAATTATATTTGAAATATGTTTTGAGTAATTTATAATAAAAAATAAATTAACGTATTTCATTAATTTTATTAATCCTGACCGTACAATATCGTGGGTACCATTTTAGCTGATTCGTGTCAGGGGTATTTCTGTAGCAATATTCAGGCCGTGTTACAGGTACTCTCTAATTTTACGAAGATTGATGAGAGAAAAAAAGCTTGCAATAGTTTTCTAGAATAAACTATTGACTTAAACGCACTAGGAGTGGTCGTGGATTCCGGATCAGAAATTTTGCTCAAACTTTGAGGTATGTCTTTAGATGCTAAAATATGAAGAATGCTAGAATATTAGATCCTAACGCTTTGATAAACTTCAGTTATCGACAGGTTTAGCTGCATTTGAAAGAAATATTGAAACAAAATACTGTGTTTTATTTGTTTATTGGTTAAGCTAGAAAATCCTTATATACAATTGTAAAAAAGAAAATAAAACTAGAAATTACAAGCTTTATGTTGCTTTTTTCAGAATTAAAAAATATTAAACATATTCGAAGTTATGATAGTTTAAAGTTAAGCAACGCAAATGCATCAAAATAAGTATAAAGTTAAAGTTCTACTTCTTGTCAATTTATGAATCACTTTTTGTTGCTTAACTTTAAACTATCATAACTTCGAATATATTTATAATATTTTTTAATTCTAAAAAAGCAACGTAAAGCTTGTTATTTCTAGTTTTATTTTCTTTTTTCACAATTATATATAAGGATCGATTTTCTAGTTTAACCAATAAACAAATAAAACAGATTTTTTTTCAATATTTTTTTCAGATGCAGCTAAACCTGTTAATAACTCAAGTTTATCAAAGCGTTAGGGTCTAATATTCTAGTATTCTTCATATTTTAGTATGTAAAAACATACCAAAATGTTTGAGCAAAATCCGTGATCCGGAATCCGCGAAATCTCCCAGTCCGCATGAAATAAAATTTTGAATACGGTACAGTAAGTAATAAAAAATAGTTAAAAAGCGTGTAGCGGTAATGATATGAATAATTATAAAATGAAAATAAATTTTTTAGGAGACAGATTCAGAAGTAGTTCGACTCGTACGAGATTTTCGAGGTAAGAGTTTTCTGCCCGTTTGTTCGATGATTTCGAAAAGTGTTTTGGAGTCATTCCTTTATGCGGACTTGGTCTGTTCTAAACGAAGAAGAAGAAGAAGAGAAATTCGTTGTGCCAAACAGTGATGGGATCATTGCTAGGGTCAGGCGAAGTCTTCTACTACGAGATCACGGCAAGCCTTTAAGACCAGGAGGATTGCAAACAGCGAGTATGCTCCGAAATTTCGGAGTCAAGCAAAATACTTCGACGAGAGATGGGGATCAGTTTTTCCACTCGCTGATGACTATCGTAAGGCAGCGATAAAAAATCAGCATATGGGTTTCAAACGAGGTTCCACGCGTTTTCTTAGATCAGACATACTCAACGGTTGCAGATTTTTTAATAAACACATTCCATTTAGCCAAGGTAGTCCCTGCTCCAATTTATATAGATGTTTACACCCCTTATAAGAAGTTGTACTCTTGGCCACTGACGTCTTCTGCTTTGTAAAACCATTCTAGTAATAAGGGCTTGATAGTAGAATTGAAAATCAAAGAAGACAGTGTATCGTCCTTTTTAGTATCCCTTTTTAAGCCAATCTTAAAACTCCAGGTCTAACATGGATGCTGTATAGCATCACACAATGACCTTTATGTACTCAGTATTTTAGAAATGGTAATACAATTTTTTAGTTAGTAATTTTTTTATATGCTTACTTTAGATTTATAGTGGCTTCCACGCTGCTATTGGTCTACCGCGTATCCGCTCAAATCTTTATTTTTTATAGGCACTACCATTTCTCGGATTAGTCTTATATATTCACCAGAGTGTTTCCTATGGTGTATGTATGTATATGTAATTAAGTTTATGGATTATATAAAAAAATTTCGATGAATCTTATCGAAATTTTGATCAAATGCTTGTCTAATTATAAGGAGCATTTAGTTTTAATTCCAGAAAGATTCATTAAAAAATAGAAATTAACAAGAACAAATAAAATTCGGAAAAATCAATCAACTCTGGAATAGGCGGAAATTCATCTAAAGCTCCATTTATAGTTGATGGGAATCCAATTAAAAATGGGTGATAATCCATCTAAAAAATCCACTCGCGAATAGGCAGGAATCCACCTAAAGTCCCATGCATAGTTGATGGAAATCCATACAATAAATCCATTTAAAAATGGGCGGAAGTATTTGAAATGATCGGCTGGAAATTCAACTGGGAAGTTCACTGAAAACCAGCTGGATATTTTTATCTCGGGTTACAGAATATATTATGCACTTCTCTTCCGCTTGCAGTATGGAAGGATAGCTTCACAATTGAATTATTTCGTGGGATCTTTCACACCACGCGTAAATTCAGATCACGTTCAAAGTGGATTACCTTCGCTATAATGTTTTGTCAATTGCTTAACGTCTGCACATAACATGTGTTGACTCAACTCTTGGCATTTGGGATACTTTTAGGGTAAAGCTCGGGAGCATAGCATTAGATTCCTGAATTTCATAAACGGACGAATCGTATGTGCCCACATTCCCTGCAGTGGATGATAAGTATCAACTGAATACTTGAGCCCGCTGTTTGAACAACGACGGTCGGTTCGAATTTAGTAGAATCCCAGGCGTAGATAATAATTATTGTCTCATGTTGATTATCATTGATATATCTATATCACTAACCCCTGGCAACGTTACGGGTATTGTCCTCTTCACGTTACGGACGCTTGACGTACTCGATTTGGGAGACTATAATCTTGTTTCCTTCTGGTAACCCCAAGCCAGTTGCACTTTTGAGCTTATTCCGACTCTCACTCTGAAGAGTTATATAGATTTGGTACTTGGCAGATTGAAGACATCGAGAACCGATGCATGTGTCACAAGAAATGTCTATCAATTTAACCCGAGGACGAGATCAACGGCGTATTTAGCAAATCCTGTATTGAACGACCTGCATAAAGCAGGCGAACGTATTTTCCGGTATCCCTGCGGTAAGCCGGTATATCTAACACCTTGGACTTGAATTCACAAATACAATTGTGATTTCAAATTGGCTAGGTCTGTCCATTATCTAGCGGAAACAAATACTCGGCATATACCGACGTCCAAAGAAATCAGACGCTCTATCTCGGTTTCACCAGGTTTAGTGAAAGCTGGCGGCACAGCAGCGAAGCCGATTTTACTAGTGAGTAACAACAGTGACGGAAATCACCTTCACGCAAGATCTTATTAACTTATGACTCCAAGCCCAGCGGATTAACACTAAAGAATTGTAAACGTTTAAATGCAGGCTATAAACTATTGTTAGTCATCCACGAAGGTATTTAACATACATCCAGTGAGTTTTCTCTTTGATAATAAGGAAAATGGTTCCTCTATATACCCGCCAGGCTAGGGATCGATGGCTTCTACTCTTTAACCTTCTTGGATTTTGGTTGGAAACGAGAAAAAAGTTGCAAATAATTGCACTTCTTCGTCTGCCTAACACCATCAACTGTATTGCTTCAGTGTTCATACCGGATTGTTACGGTATTTAAATAAATGTGAGTTATAATGATACTCTCCTGTGGTACTCTTAACAAGTCGTTATTTATTCTTTCCGTAATTTCAGATGGTCTTTTGAAACGTGTTAGTTTTCCTCACAACCTTGCGAAACATATTAACTAGGAGAGGTCACAGACTCCGAATCACGGATTTTGCTTAAACTTTGAGGTATGTTTTTAGATGCTAAAATATGAAGAATGCTAGAATATTAGATCCTAACGCTTTGATAAACTTG
>JAWWEQ010000027.1:10120069-10163070 GCA_035583055.1 Torymus tubicola | reverse complement strand
GAAAATAAAACTAGAGATTACAAGTTTTACGTTGCTTTTTTCAGAATTAAAAAATATTAAATATATCAAAAGTTATATGAAAGTTTAATGTTATGCAACGCGAATATATCAAAATAAGTATAAAGTTAAAGCCTATCAATTTATCAATTTCTGTCCTTTCCCTGCACGAGGACATCGCATGAATCTTACCCCGCTATTTAATCTCTTCTGAGAAATCAATTCTAGAATTATGTTTATTTTACTGTTCAGTTTTCACTTCTTCCCAATACTTTAAAAAAAGGTGTTGACGAAGTAGTTAAATGAAATATAAGTACTATGAATTTTATTCTAACCTGGGACTGTTGATAAAGTTTTCGGAAATCAGAATTGATAGTTGTGTTTAGTACTGTTAAAACCATGACTAAGTTACTTATGTTTTAGAAAATGGAAAATTTCTAAAATATTTTAGTAGCATTTTTAAAAAATTTACAAAAAATAGTTTTTACAAGAATGAGTTAAAATCAAGTTATAATTATAAGTTCCACTAGTTCCAATGTTTTGAAATTTATTTTTAAAATAATGATTAAATTTTTCATAGTTTGACTATTTGAACATGTCTTTTTATTATTATATTGAGGTTTCTTTTAATTTTAGTATCTAATAATGTTTTTTGTTATATATGCTAATCATGAACTCCAATATTATAGTTTTAAATTATATAATTAAAATAAAAATTGATTTAAAAAATAACAACAAAAGTTTCACGTTTGTTAATTTACGTTGTTATATTGATTTAAAGATGATGGATTAACGCTATAAATACTTCGTATGGCTGTAGCTCAATATAGACAGCGATGCTATCGGGAATAACTTTTTCCAAAGCGCAGTAAAATTAATCTAAATTGAACGTACATATACCATCCACACAAAATCATTCATTGTTTATGTAATACCGAAAAATACCACAAATTGAGTTAGCAATTTATGTAGATTTTTTTATCTTTGTTGTGAGAAAAAATAAGAGCTATTACATATTACATTTTTAACACACAGCTCTAATTTTAGTCTTCTGAAATTATTAACTTGCTATATTGAGCATGTGCACAGTACCTATAGGTATATATACAGGCAAGGAAAGAGACCTGGCAATTGTACATCAAGATTCACATAATCCAGCTCGGATCATACGTGCATCGTATATAGTTAATCTATAAGATAGAACTGTTAATGATGATCTTGATTAAATATGAAAAATAAACTGCCGCATTTTAATGCGGCAGTTAAGAGAATGTTATTCACAGTGGAAAAGGATTTAGCCAATGTGCCTACACGTATAGCTGAAAAAAGTATTCGATTTTTAAAATAATTCAAGTTCGCTCACGCGTCATTAATGATGATGAATGAGTTGCAAAGCGTACAGGCGAAAAAAAGCCCGAGCGAAGGCGAGCAAGCCTCTGCGCGCTTATGGAAACATAAAAATCGAACAATGCTCGCTCAACCGCGCGTCCGATCTCTCTCGAGCGATCGAGCGAGCTCTACATACATGCAGAGCTATATAGATTTCGCTCGATCTGGTGCGAGGTTTGCTGCGTTCCTATATATATACACACATACACGCACACACATACATAGACGTGTGATACTTGCGGACGGATCGATGGTGCGTGCGCGCGCTGAGAGCGTCGCGCGTCGGGGAACCGCGGTAGCGACACCGCGCACCACGAACCGAGAGGACTCGCTCGCGAGTCGCGAGAGACATACACACACGCGTACAGTGTATGTATAAAGAGGAGGGAATGCATCGGCAGTCTCGCGCGCGCTCGCGGCGAGGAGAAGAAGAAGAGGGTGGGCGGTTGGAGGGAGTAGGGGGAGGCAAGGTTGAGGCCCCTTTGCGCTCGCTCTTTCTCTCGCGCGCGCGAGCGCACGTCAGGGGCCCGAGGAGGCGAGGTGGTGGGGGATGCTGCGTCCTCAGCGCTGCGCGGAGAGAGAAGGGACGACGAACGCACACACACACACACACGTACGAGTGGCCGGGCGTGCGCGCAGAAAGGGCAGCCTCTCCGGCCGGCGACTGCCGCGGCCTGACAGTTTCATTCTACTTAGAGCCCGGCGCGGTTATATCGAGCGTCAGGCCCTGCCTGCTTGCACACGAGCGCGCGCTTTGCAGGTCGCTTTTATCGCGCGTGCGCGGGACCGCGAGTTTCTCGATTTCGCAGCTGAAAGTGCGGCTTTTTCTCGTGCCCTTTTTTTCTTTGCAATCGATGGATTTTAAGTCGAGTGGATGACGGATTGATTCGTGCGTGAAACCTGCGTGTAAGGAGCAGAATGTGATTAGGGGTTGGGGTCTTTAGTTTCTAACAATGTTGGTGAAGTGTTACTTGGGAAACGTTAGGCATAAGTGCTACCGTTAGTGGTTCAAATAGTGCTCAAAACCATAAGTATAGGTTTTTTTTAAGTGCCGTGATAAGTAGTTTATGTTTTGTGAATTTCTGCCAGCTTGTCCACCCTTTGAAAAAGGTCAGTTTTAGTTGTTTAGAGAAGGTAGTGTGGCAAATTATTTTGTTGGTAATATACCGTATAGTATCCATTGTTAAATGATTTTTAAATACAAAGCGCTGTAAAAAGATTTTTATAAATAACTCATAACCAATTATAATAGTTGCATATGAAAAAAGTACTTAGTAATCGAAACGTAGATATTGTACAGTTCGATTAACATCACTGTAGCAACTTAATTTAGATGTTTTATATAAGAACACGTTGTACCAAGATGTTGGGCAAAGCTCCAATAAAATTAAATTTAAATCAGAACAAAAAAAACTTAATGAAAAACTAATATATGCAAGATCGCGTATCTGATTTTCTGATATCTAGATATATTTCTTCTAAATTCGACATTGGTGACGTTATGTTTGAATTTCAAGATGCCAGATTGCTGATTACTATACCGTTTTGGTTAGTTACAAGGTAGCTGTCAGAGAATTATTACTACACCGGAGGAGGTAAATGTCGCAGGCTACAGATTTAAGCTAAGCATAATTTTCTAAACCCGTCTCTGCCCCCTTTCTAGCTGAAAATATCTTTCAATTGTTTTTCAAGATTATTAAAATAGAAAAATTCATTCCTTCGTAAGCTCATTTATCAGTAATAATAATATTTCAAGAATAAATCGTCGCTAATAATAACAAGGAGAATCTTTACCAAGAGAGTTTTTTGCTTTATTGCTTTAGTTCGATCAGCATCTCGTGTAATAGCCTCATAACAATCGTTATATTTCATGTAATAGACGTATATATCGCTTGTAAGATAAAGACAGGCTAAAAATAATTAGTACAACTCCGGCTTAAGAACTTTTGAGGATCCTTATCGCAAGCGTCAGCACCTCGTGTTTTCATAAATAATCACGCGATGACTTTCAGAACTCGCATACTCGCGACGGGGCTAAACTGCTTATTATCATCGACGTTCAGAAGCGCACCTCCGTAAAGCATCTACCAGGTATACATTATTGCAGGCAGGTGTTTCGAGTTTTATTTTAATGAAACATCGATAATTCGTAGCTTTTACGCGACGAATATCGACTCGTAAAAGCTAAGAGCTCTAAAAACACAATGCCACCGACGGTATTGAGCTGATTATATATACGCACGTAAAAACGCTATGCGCTGGTCGATCTCCCTCGCGTTATGCATTAATATAATTCTCACAACGCACGCATAACGATATATAGGAGCGTCTGTAGTCAAAAGCGGCTGATGATCGTACAGCTCGCCCTCCTAATTAACAGCGGCGCCGCGTGCTAGCGCGCACGGGGAAATCCCGATTTTGCCTTCGATTAATCTTGCGCTCCTCTGCTTCGCAGCCGCACGTTGTATAACGGCAAAAACGCTCGACGCGCTCCGAGTCATGTATGTATATGCCTACGCAAGCGGCGGCCCTCTCGGCATCTTCGCGTGCGTATATCTAGCTGCGAGCGCGGGCATAAAGTGTTGTTAAATGGGCAAAACCACGACGGGCCGTCGACGATGTCGCAAGAAATGGCTAGCGTCAGCGGGTCGCGGCAAAAACGGCATGTATCCCTCCGCCGTTGTCCCTTTGAGAAGGAGTTTGAATCTCTCTCTTTTTATATTCCACTCCCTTTCTCTCTTTCTCCTCCCCCCCTGCTATTCCCGATCGTCGACATCGCTGCTGCGTATATGTGTACGTGTGCATGCATGCACATGCAGAGGGAGAGCGGAGAATGTGTTACAAATAAGTGACGAGGACGCGCGGGAGCGGAGGCTCAGGTGGCGGCGGCGGCGACGGCAGCGCAGGTGCATCACCCTGGCATTGCATTCAGCATCGCAGACTTCCTTGCCGAGCGTTCCTCGCGCTCGCGCGCTGCTTTCATTTCCCCGCGAATTCTATTCTTCATCGATCACTCACGCGTCGCTCTCTGCATGCTCCCTTTCACCGCTCGAGCGCACGGCCAATTTATTCTGCCTTCTTTTTGGAATTTCGACGTGCGCCTCATTGTTCTCCCCTTATACCAAACTATGCCGGTTTTCCAGAAATTTCTTAATTATATACGCGGCTCCTCATTTACTTGCTTCGACGATCGAACATTCTGCAGGATTCTCAGTATAATTTGCGCTCCATTGCGAATAATTGAGAAAATAGTTTAAACAAAGTGTAATTGATTGGATATCAGATATGTGTATATCTCATAGGTTTGTATAGTGAGACTGTGAGCAAGGTGCGCATCTTGCCAGGGAGTATATAACATAAAGTATATATTATATAAAGTCGCGAAACAAAGCCATACTCTGCGACGAACAGAAAATCAACAGGTACCTTCCTGTGAGCACCGCCGACTACAATAAAAGCGCGCGTCTTCCCCGTCGCTTCTCTCGCTCGCACTGCGCTATAGCGATCTCGAAAGAGGCAAAAAAAAATAACAACATCTCAACGCAGTTCGAAACGTCCAAATGAATAATCGCGAGCGTACAAAGAGGCGAAAGGAAACGTGGTCTTCTCGATTTCAAGCCGATTCCCATAAGCCTTTTTATCCCGTTTGCTCATCTCTCTCTTTCTCTACCTCCCTCCCTCTCATTCTAATCGATTTGAACGATCTTTCTCTCTCTCTCTCTAGCGCTCCGCACAGCTAAGCTGCCACTTCCGGCCGCGAGTGATAATACGCGGCCGCCGTGCGATATTTCCGATGATTCTTCGCTCCATCTGACAGTCTCGATACGCGAGTCTATATAACGCGTATTTTTTGTTGCTGTTACGCGGTGCCGCCTCCGACGGGGCCGACGACACGCCGATGGGATTATTATGCACTCCGCAGCTTGTCGCGCTTAAAAAACTCAACGCCGCGCGATCAACGTATAGAAAGCTTCCGCCTTTGCGCAGCGCGTAAGTGTTAGTTTGGCTAATGAGGTATACTTTGTGTACTAGCTAAAGTGTCGCAGCGGTAATTTCGAATTCGCCGTTTAAAATTCAAGGGAAATTGTTTGGTATTAAAGTAATAGCTCGTATAGAAGGACAAACTATAACGTATTGCGTCATTTCGTGAAAATTTCACATCGCAAAAGATTTTTTCGAGCATTCCTGCGAAAGAATAGTTATAATATTATATAGACGAGGAAAGTAGCGTTTTAATGAAGATTTTTTTAACTGTAAATTTCTGCACAAAAAAGATGTGGCCTTGATATATTATGTATAATTAATGGCGTTGATAAAGTTATTTTTAAAAGATTTATGCATCGTTGGCTCTACCCTTATTACTCCGAGCATTAGCGCATAAAAATCCAATTTATTTTGATAAGCTGATTAATCACTCTAAACATCATGCTAATCTTTCGAAAAAATTCATCACCTTTTCTCTCGTCGCTAGAAAGCAAAAAAAGTTTTTGATTTCTCACTTTGGTGCTAATTCTGCAAAAATCGCCATAATAAATCGTTTGATTATTCGATAAAATCAACACGTTCACGCATATACCTTATATATACGAGCACACGTGTAACGGTCACGTTGGCGTCACTGGCGACGTTCCCGCGCGAAACTCTCCGATTTATAAGAGATTTCCCGTCTGCATATACGCGGGTATCTCTCGCATTTGTTACAAGTATAGCAACGAGCGTCAGAGAGCGCCGAAATCGAGGGCGTGCCCGTAACGCGTCACGCTGGCTGCTGTATGCTCGTGTCTCTCCGTTTATTTTTTTAATTAATGGCCTTGACGGCGCGAAGCAGTTCATAAAGCCTGCGCGCGTTTGCTCTCGGCAGCGATCCAGATCGGCGCTGGCGTCGTGCAACCGGTTATGCATGCGGACGATATTTCGGGAGAAATCAGCGCAAATCGACGCGGGCCATTGTGCTGCGCTGCAGTAGAGGAGGAGGAGGAAGGAAAAGAAGTGTGCCGCGACTGATTTCGCGCGTTCTTTTCAGCCGCGGGGCTATACGCATTCTTTTTCTTTATCTTGACTCTTTTCTTTCTTTTTTTTAAATCAACCGGTCCTGCTTCGTCTTGCGCTCGATATCGCGCCTGCGTGCTGTGCATCACGCGCCGCACGCCGAGTGCAGAGTGCAGTGAAAGTCCCGCGCGTATATGTACGTGTGCTCCGCCGTGGCTTGCGAGCTTGTGTGCGTCTTGACTGCACAAAGGATAGAGGCAACAGGTATATAAGAGCCGGCGATGTGCGCACGTACGTTTTTCGCTCTTTCTCTCCCTCTATCCTCCTCTTCCTCCTCCTCATCCTCCTCTTCGGCTCTCTCGCGCCCGTACTCTGCGCGAGCGCGTGCAGGTTTGTGCTCTTCATTTATCTCTCCTTCCTTCCCTATCTCCCTCACTCTATTTCCTCGCAATTTCTCTCCCAGTCTCTCAAGCTTTTTTCCGTAATTTTTACCCAAAGCTTTTCCAACCTCATATTATAATGTATTTGGAAAATTCAACGTTATCAGTATATAGTGATTTTTCTTAAATTTCTTATATATTTAAATGTATATATAGGAATGTATATAGCCCACCTGCCAAGGTTTAACTTTATTTTTGACGATATCACATTTTTTTCGTAAAAGCATTTCCGTGTCAATGGCATATATCCACGTCATTAAAAGGTAATAAATGCGCGGTGTGGAACTAAAAGGATTAAACATATAAGTATGCATAATATCGCGAAAGAATTTTATCCAAAAGAAGTCTGCCGACGTTGAGATCGTATACTCATATTATACAGAGTAAGCTGATGTATCGCTAATTAGTTTATTTAAAAAATAAGAAAATAAGAAAAGATATATTCTTATATTATAAAATCCTTCAATCATAAAACGTTCATTATAAAAGCACAATCGTTAATTCATTAATTATCAAGATTGGTTAAAAGAAAAAGAGCAAATAAATTAAAGAAGCACAAAGGCAAAGCAATTATAGCGCTTTGAATGCATGAAAATTGTTCGCAGGGGAAAAGAGAGGCTTTGTCCCGTCCCATGGTAGTCGTCCATTCCTTTTCTGCCCGCTGCGAAGTTCGTTCTAGTTGATTTTTCTCGCATTTCCCCCGCTAGTCCCACGTACGCAGAAGTACACGTCCGACTGATAGAATCCTGTTCTCTTTATTTTCAAAGTTCAGTCGTGTGCACACGATAGAAAGCTCAGTCCTATACTGCTGCTGTCGTACTGCAGTGTGAGGTCGTCGTTTCTTTTACTATACAGCAAATGCGAACGGAATAAAAGATCTGCCGTTGTGCCGTTTTCGCAGTACTGCCAGTCGTTCCTTATGCTTTTTGTAATTAAAACTGTCAACGTTGATGCGTACCTTATAGCCCACACGCTACTATAGATTCGTCGAACGTTCCACGTTTATATATATATATATAATACACACACACACACACACGATTTTCGCGGCTGCCTTTTTTCCAATATCCGTAAAAATTCTTTAGTGTTATTGCAACTGCGCATTAGCTATGATTTACAATGGAAGGGTAGGTTTGTCCTCAATTCATTACCATCAACGTTGTCTATAATTACAAGGAGTTGTTTGTATAAGAAAGTAAACGGGCAAAGTGAAAGGGAATGAAATAATAAGTAAAAAAAGGGTTTTCAGAACGCGGATAAAAGCTTGGCGAGCGTTAATGGAATTAGTTTCTCATCAATAACTTTATTCAATGTATAAGGACGAGGTGTTGAATTTATTAACGACGAGCGCTCGCACGCGTGCGATTCATACACTAATGAATACACGAGAGCCCATAATGACACAGCTCTAACTACTGTCCCGCGCACCTCGCCACAGTTACAATGAAGCCCTTTGAGCGACACGCGGGAGTGCACGCGGTTCGGCCTCTCGGAGCGCCGCTGCAGTACAGCGAAAAAGGCCGCAGCACTCGAGTCATTGAAAATAATGCCACTCACCATTGCCGCGCTGACGACTACGCCTTTTTCTCTCTTTCGTGCGCGAAACTGTACGCACACATACACCTCGACTAGCAGTAGCGGTATAATCATTACTATTATACACCCCGCGACGAGTGGCGCGCTCCGTTTGAGATGTATGTATGTATGCATGGGCTTCGCGAGACCAAGAACCGAGTCGTTAATGCGCCGATGCGTAACTTACAAACCCCCGAGGTAAGATGCTCGCACACGTGTACTTGTTCTTTTTTCTTTTTATTTCTGTCCGAGTCTGGAATTGAATGGAGCGGAATTGCCGTGGGCCGTACGGATGAACGCGTCGAATATTGGTGCATATACTGTATAGGGCATGTCATTACTTTTAATTGGACGCGGAAAGGTCATGCATTTTTACATTGTTTCGGGTTTGGTCAGTTGGAAATTGGAAGATTACGTAATTATATACAGAGAGAGAGAGAGAGAGAGAGAGAGAGAGAGAGAGAGAGAGAGAGTGATAAAATGTTAATGTTTTTGGATGATTGTTTTCTGTTGACGCTGTGACGGAGATTCTTTTTCATTGTATAGCGCACGCGTCATGCACACGGCGACCGGTTGGAATTATCTTCTTCGTACAATCGCGCAAGTATGTAGCGAGTTAAAGAGCAATTTGGAGACTACGGAATTCATTCGCGCGCTTTTATGTGACGTATACAAAATATACGTGACTTGCCATTTGCTATAAAAGTTGGTAGTTTATGGCCGAAAGTTATTAACTGCAACAAAATTAAATACTTTGCATAATATTTATACAAGCACGGGGGATTACGTCTTTGATTAAATATATTGAAAAAATAATTCACGCATGATTGTTCTATAAATATTCTCGACGGGATGTAAAATTTAATATGCGGCAAATCTTCCATAATATTAAAATCTATTATAATTAATTTTGGATTTTATCACGTAACTTTCTTCTGGTTGTCTATAATCAAGGTGTAATTTAATTAGAAACAGAGCATGTAAAGCCTTTTACGATCTAAACAAGTTTCTCTTAGGGGCAGCTTCGTTTTATATAGTTTTTCCTCCGAACAACACGGAAACGTTAATTAATCCAGTTTTCAAGTTCACGTTCTAATTATTAATAACCGTAACTCCCACTCAAAATCCGAGAAATTGAATCGTCAAAGCAGCGCGCTCGCGTCATATCGTTCCTATCGCTTCATAATAATTCAATATTTGGCTCCCGAAAAAGGTCTTCCCCTTCAGCGCGACGCTTGTATCTTCGATCTAGGTCATAAATCACCGGTCAGCGAATAATCCTCAGCCGCATCTAACGTGTACAAATGTCCATAAACGATTCGAGATTTGTAAACTTTCCCTCGCGACCTGTTCCGCAGCCGTATGTGCGCGCGCCCCGAGAGCAGCTGATAAATTTCAAGTCCAGTGCCCTTAAAAAAAAAGACGAACGAACGAAACTATTTGCTCATTTTGAAAACCGGTTCTTAATGAAATGCAGCATTTAGTTTTCTCATATTATTTCTATTACATTCTTCGCTAGATCGCCGCATGTACGCCGCCATGTATATAAGCGCTAATCATATTTGAATTATTATTATTATAGTATCAAATAATTTATAAAGCTTATGATGGCTATAAGCATGACAAAATTGATTCTTTTTATTCGCTTACCTTCAATTATATGGTAAACAATGTTTGCTTTTGTACTAACGTACCATTAATTCTTTATAGTTATATATATATATAATATTTATAATATATAGAAGTGCGCAATTGGTTAATTGTTTTATCTTCTTTATAATAAATCGTTTGTTTATTTAAAATTCATCATCGTAAAGAACGAATGGTTGGTCAGTGGTGTGTATAATAAAACGATTCAAGGTAAGCATTGCTAACAAATGTTTGTTAGCATAAAGTAAGCGTCATAACGCGTTCCTCTGCCGTGCAATCGTAACTCTTCATTATATGTTTTATTTGGACGTGTTTCCTCTTGCTCTCTCTCTCTCTTCCACTCTTTCTCTCTTTCTCCTCGGTACACGATGCGACGTCTCTGTTGTAGCGTGGAATCCGTTCCGATATACGTGACTCTGATGTATGGAGTAACGAGTTATATCACGAGTTATCCCCGCGTCCTATCTCTCACGTTCCTATCTACCGTCTCAAAGTCCTCACTGCGCACACGCGGCTGTTAGTCCTCGGTGTATGTATGTGTCTGTGTACGCCACCGGGAAGAATCTGTGCCAGCAAAAAAATGCCCGGTTCTGCGCAGCCGGTCAAATTCGCGGGAACCTAAAATCGGAGACCCTCAAAGCGTGCGTTTACCGCAAAGCATTCTTCGCATATCTCTTTCTTTTTATATTTTGCGTTTATTGAGATTATTTTTCACCGTATATATAAGTGGCTTTTAATTAACTTGTTTATCATTCGATTGTAAAAGCTTTGTTTCATATCTTTTTGTTGATTCTGTGAACATTAGTGTAAATGAACGATAAGGATTGTTTCTCGATAAGTCAACAATGATTAATTATATAAATATTATTTATTTAAATTATAATTAAATACAGTGACCTTAATGCATATACAAACATGAGAAACATAACTAATCAACTAACAATTATTGTTTTATTGCTTTTTGAAAAAAAACCACACGATTAAAGATAAACTATACTATCGCAAGGCAATTTTTCTTTGGTCTTTTATCCAATTAAAAAAGTTCAATTCGGTATTCAACGGGATCGCAGAAATTGATTAAAAAATTGGCAAAATATTGGCACGAGATAAAGCGGTAGCAGTGCGGCTGCAGGGCCCCAACAGGTTGATGCAAAATTTATGCCCTACAGGCTACCGGCGATAAAAACCAGTTTTAATGAACGAAAAACGCGAATAATTCCTCGGATATGTGGATTTCAGAGTAAGCCGTAATGGCTTTTGAATCGATTCCCATTGATGCAGGGAAACAGGCCCCCGCCACAGCAACCGTAGCAGGTAAATTACGAAACATTATAAGAGCGAACTATTTCCCAGACGAATTCGCGAGATATCTAGCATAGCTCCCATCGACGAAGGAGAGCTCGACGCGGCGCGCGTGCGGCAGATTTGGCGGCGCGGCTTTTTGAAGATGCACGCGTCCGTCGCTTCGGCCCTCTTCCGAGAAGCTTTCGCCTCGCAGCGGCGCGCGAGGGGGCGATATGGCTACTCTCCCTCTTTTTGCCCCTGAGTGTATATCGCGGGGAAGAGGATGCGCGCACACGTGCGAGATACGCGCGCGGGGCTTGCAGCACCGAATAGGAAGCTCACCCGCAAGAAGAAGCCCCAGTATTCCTTTCTGGGAATGTTAATCGGCCGTTTCGCGAATTACCGCCGGCTATGAGCCGCTCTCGCGCTGGCGTTCAGGCGCTGCTGCATGCGCGCGCTCTGATCTCTCTGCTGCACTGCTACGGCTGCTTCTGCGTATCTCGGCCATTAGACTGCGCGCGCGTGTGGGAAAGGTGCAGCGGAGGCCGCCAGCAGCGCTCTGTATACGTCTAGCCCCGTATGCATAAGGCCCCCGCTAGAGAGCCACAGATCCCTTTGTGATCCTCGCTCTCTCCGGAGGACTTGAAGCCTTATCTCGCTGCGCTTGTGCGTTTAATCTACTTTTAATGCGAGTAACCTCCGCGCGCTAAGCGAACTCCCCGTTTGTTTAAGCTGCGCGCGATTCGAGAATCAATTAAATGCATAGAGCTCGCGAAAACGTGCATTTATTAAATGCGCGATATTTACGAACGCGCAAGGTCGTATCTCGGATCTTATATGGCGACTGCAAAAGGAAATGTCACTTTCGTTATATATAGGCTGGCTGAACGCGCGTTACCTACAGATCGCATCGGTATCGCGTGCGCAGGCAGGTTTGCACGCCGCTTGAGTGTAAATGAGAATCGAGTTAGTGGATCAGGTCCAGTTCTAGTTAGCTATATTTGTCTTTCATTAGTTAATGTTTCTGATATTGATTGACTTTTTTTCGTATCACCACACGCATATGATTTCACTCGCAGTTACCAATAAGTATATGTATATATATATATACAAAGAAAAAATAAAACAAATTTAAATTTTTTGAAAGTAAAACGAACTTGCCACTTTAAAGTCAAAATAAGTGTTGGAAATCTAGAATTTATTGATTATTTTTTCTGTATAGTAACCTGTAATTATTTCTATTTGAAACATTATAAAGAGCAGCCATAAATGGGATATAGATAGCGTAACACCTCGAAATTTTTTCAGGTACTGCCGTATTGTCGGAAAATTCTGGGAACAGAATAAAATAGCTAAATAAAACTCAATAAAATAAGTAGTATAAAAATGTTTATCATTAAATAAATTATAACAATTTAAGTTCTTCAGTAGGTTTTACACGAAATTACCACATTTCGGAAAGTCTTTGGGCTTTTGAGGAAGATCGTTAGGTCCACCAACTTCGAAAATAAGTGCCATCCCGATATTTGCATGTACATCATAGTGACAATGATAAAGCCAATACCCTAAGAACAATAATAGATTAAATCTAGTTAATTCATTGAATTGCAAAGAATAGTATGATTAAAAAATTAACATAATTAAGACGTGCCAGGATTTGCTGCATGGAATCTAACAATTGTGTAGCCGTTTGAAGGTATTTTAATAGTATCTTTTAAAGGTGCATAATCTAAATTCCTCTCTACTCTGCCTTCTTTATCTAATTTGTTTATTAAATCGACAGATATTGGTTCTTTCAATTTCTTCATAGCAATTACTCGAAAGAAATATCCGTGTAAATGTAGTGGATGATTAACAACATTAGTATCACGACCTTGAAATTTAACAGACTTATACGATAACTTAACATAATAATGTTTATAATAAAATTTTGTATTACCTTCATCAATCAATATTAACTCTACAATGCTGTTTAATTTTACTTGCAACACGTGAACACATTGACATTTATTTTTGATACAGTTTTTATTTGCTAATGTAGTAATATTACAGAATGTATCGTTTTTTATCAGTTCTGGTTGTGACAGTGGAGGGAAGGGTGGCTGACTTAAAGTAATGTGATTTAACTGCAGAGATTTTGTCCTGAATTTTGGAGCCACTAAAAAGCCAGTAATAATTAATAACAGGTCTCTTGCGAAGAACCCCACGCAAGGTATCGTGCCAAAAGATCGTTCGAAATATTATATGTGATCTTTCATTTAAGATTTATTAAAACTGTAATTCAATATCTTGTCAAAAAATCACATCGCATCTCATATGAAGTTTCACGTAAAATTTTATAGGTGTTCTCATAACAAATTCCTTGCGAGAAGGAATTAATCATATCGAGATTAATTATTTATTTTATATTTATTACCTTCATTGTATCCGTAAAGATGTCTTCGATGAAAGTCGTAATCATCAAGTTTGTAAAAATCAAACGATATATAAAATTGATAATCAGGTGTTCTTACAGTTTCATCATTTTTTCCTACGGCTTTAAGAAGTGGAACGCTACCTATAGGATGTTCTGTTCCTTTATCGTATGGATTCAAAATCTATAATTTAAAATTATAAGCTCTATGTATTATCATTATTAAGTAGAATAGTGGTATCGTTATGTCAAATATAAATTTGAAAAAAACTAATAGTTTAGCTAAAATCACCCGCGCAGTATCAGGTAATGCGGGAATATTATATCCAACAGGAGGTTCGGGTTCAGCAGCTTTTGCACCTTCATATCGAAGTATAGACAATTGATAAACACCTCCATGTGTTTCTGAGGGTGCACATGCATCCATACCGCGATATCGTATCCAATAATTTCCAACTTTTTTATTAGCATTGATAACAAAATCAATTCTTTCCCCATTCCAAATATGAAGTGCATCAACTGAAATTAGCACATTATTTTTATAAATACTTAATGTCCAAAAAGATTAAAGTATTCTTAGTAAATAAAAACTATACCTTCAATAGGTTCAATATCATTTGAATCTAGACTTATAACCAAAATTGTATGATTGTCTACTGTTATTTGAACGGGACAGTCATTTCCGGCAGCAGCTATAAGCCTAAATCTGTATTTGAAATTCTGAGAAATAAAAAATTTCAAATGGTATGACTTAAAAATTATTATATCAGCGGGATAAGGGATAGTATCAATTGAGAGTCAATTTAAATAAAAATACCAGTCTTGGAATCGGATTCGAAATAATAACTTAGAATCTGTTTGAAAAAGGTACAAACGCAAATGACAATTTTTTAAATAAAAATTGCGAATGAAAAATCGATACCACGTTAGTAATCAAAACATTTAAAAGTATACACCATAAATGTTCAAACTTACATAGAAATGATTTACTCATGTGCTGGTACCTTTTATAGGAGTGGACTCCGAGTTGGTATTTTTTTTAACAACTTGACGGTAGCAAGTCAAGTACTGATAATTTTTTATGATCTTTTTGATTGAAATAAATGCACAATCTAAACACCAGCAATTTTTTAATGTTTGTATAATATGTAACATAAGATAAATAAAAAATGATTCTCTTACGCGTCTAACTTGAGACACATGAGACGGTATGTTGTGAACGTTTGTATTTTTGTTTTTCGATGTTCTAATACGCCCTATTCCATTCACGAGAATTGTTGTAGGAAATGCTACCATTCCCGCGTGAACAGTCCTTAAAAAATCATCGTTTCCTGGTATGTCCTTCCAATCATTGATAAGAATCGTATGATTATCATAATCATAGAGACGTTTGTGAACATTTTCCTTAGGAAATGGTTGGATGATTAACGAACCAAAAAGTCCATCATCTCGTTGATATTCTGTAAAATATTACTTTTAATATTGGTATAGTTTTCAATGAACTGAATAAAATTTGCAGGAACTGTGTATTTCAAATAAATACTAAATAAAAATTTAATTTCATTAACTAGCGCGAAAACTCAAGTCCGTAAGAATCATGCTTTAAGTACTTCAAATAATATTACTTTCATTTAGTTTTATTTAAAATACAAAAGTTCGTTACATATTTTTCTTTATTTTAAAAACTTACGGACATGTGAATGCCAAAAATAAGTTCCAGGAGAAGTAGCATTATAAACGTATAAAAAGTTGTTTCCGGGTAAAATTGGACATTGGGTGAGAAAGCCAACTCCATCCATGTAAGGTGTACCATTTTGATCTATCCCATGCCAATGAATGGTTGTAGATTCAGACAGCATAGCGTTTCTCACCTCTACTTTTATAATGTCATTTTTACAGACCTTCATAGATAATACATGACGAATATGACTACTTAGAGAGTTAAAGATTTGGAATAATTTTTAGAGCACCCTCACCTCTATGGGTACTCCTGGCAAGATTCGATTAGCAACGTAGACTGTTCTTTGTTTGCCATCAGCAGGGATACAATGTGGCCGAAAGCAGTCACTTACATTGAACGGACAGTTGTAGCAAGCCTTACTCATTGAACTGTAGGTCTCCAGTACAAAAACGTATTCGCATTCTTTTGGTTTTTCGTCGTCTTTACAAGCTCTCTTACATGGATGTTTGGACCAATCATATCTGTCAGCTTCGTGACCGTGAAAATATTCAACTATGGGACTTAAAGCTGCAGTGTAAATTTCTAAAAAGACATGCAATCAATATTTTATCTGTTGGTAAAGTACTGCGTAGGAATAATATTTTTTAATTAAATTTTAAAAAATAGGTATTTGTAATTAATTAAAGTATTTACAAACTTATATTTCATATAATTATATAAAATATATAAATCAATATATAAAAGTAATACATATAAAACTATTATTGATTTTATATTATATTTTTCGTGTTATGAACATTTATTTGCTATACAAGTTTTGAGTTCATTAAAGTAATTAAAATTACAATTGTTCGAAAAAATATTTATTACTTGCCTGAATAATGTATGAAGTTTAGAGCAAAAATAAAAAAGAATGCATTTGTGAACATTTTTTATTTAAATTTTAACACTAAGATTTTATTTGTTTTTCCTCATTTAAGTATAAAAGAAAATTTGTCGGTTTTTCTAAACAAATTTTAAAGAATTTTAAGAGCGTTGTCCATATTTATTAATGTTAGAACTCTGTAGATTACTAAGAAATTGTTTCGATTTTAGGAATAGTAAGTTAAGCGTAGGAACGATTGGAAATAATTATTTTGATATAATATTTTTCTACTTTAAAACAATATTGAACGTACTATTTAATTTTATAACAGTTCTGACAGTTAAGCAAATATAATAATAAACTATTGTATATGCAAAAGACACTTTTTATATAAAAATCGGCATATAAAAGGATACTATAGAATACTGCATCACACTATATTGAATTTCGATATGATTACTAACCATGCGAGTAAATATTTACCCCAGTTACTTTTATACCCATATTTTAGTCACTAAAATAAAAGAAATATTTACATTGTAAATCTTTTGATTATTGAAATAATGAATTTTTGTACATGACCATAAATTTTGAAATTAAATTTTAATATAAATAAATAGTTTTTGGTGGTATAGTAAACACAGACATTTTTTACGGTTGTTTGTGTACATTCCATGCTATTGTAAGTATATCAATAAAAAAACGTTTATATTTTAATTTGCAATCAATTTGTGTATGAAGTGTACATTTGCTCTAAAATACCTACAATAATATTTTACAGTACTAAGGTTTTAGCAATCAGAATATACTTGATTGACAAAAAGCAAAGCAGGCGTTAAAATGATCTTAAGAAATTTCTACAAGTTCCAATTATTCGCCGAGGCTTTGTTTGACGTGCAAACGAATTATCTCTTTCCACGCGCGTACTTCGCAATGGAGCAAAAGAGCAGTGACGACGCTCGGACGTAATGAGGGAAGTGCGCGTGGCGAAAAACATACGGACGAACGAGAGCCTTTTAAATCCGACTCCTCCCGCGACGATTTCACCGTGCAGCTTCTTTTTGCTCTTTGCTTTCTGTTCGCGCTTTGCGCGCCGTGCGTGTACGCGTCGAAAGGTAGCTCTGATGTCGAGAGAAAAGCGAGAGTACATATATATAAACGCGAAAGAGGGCAAGAAAGACTCATTTGCAGAATCGTTCCCACTGTAAAAGCTCTTCTGCGCGAGTGCCCATGGCACGAGCAAAAAGAGACGCGGCCTTTTCGCGTGGCCAGCCGCGTTCGCACTGACATTAGGACGGTGGCAAAAAGTCCGGTCTAATGGCACCTCGAGAATTTGTAACGATCCGAGGCCTAAGTCGCGAATGAGTCGTTTGCTGTTTAGGCCGCCCCGCGAACTGCAGTTTCAGCTATATGGGAAACTTTGCCAGTTTCGCTCTATCTTGTCTCTGCTGTTTACCGATTTTCAAGAAAGTTCTAAATTATCGCGGTAATTGCTCCGACGCTGTGGAATGTATCATAAAAGACAAATTAAAATGCCCGTTAAATAAGGTTAATCGGATTAAACTGCTAGCAAGTTTAGATTTTTCTACATCGGTAAACGGAAAACCGAAGAACGAGGTTGACTGCATTCGTGTCGTAGAATTAACAACTTGCACGTAGTGGGAAATCGTTACGGGAGCACTAAGTAAGACACGTGTGTGCGAATTTTGATTTTCTTGCTGTATATTCCGTAGGATTTAATTGGTTTCCTCTACGTTACCACAGCTAGTGCATGCATTCCATTTCCGATTTTCTGTTTTACCTGTACGAGAAATTCGGATTCAAGTGTCGATCAATACCCAGAACGAGAAAAAAAATTTCCTGCAACGGGAGCTTAAAAATGCTCCAGGAACTTAACGGTTCTTGGACAAAGTAAAAGAGCAAAGAAAATGTCTCGTTAGCGGGTACAAATTACAAATAGAACGCAGCCTGCTAACGAAATTCAGAATATCTTAAAAGCCTGCCGCTCATGTTAACACGAGTTTCTGCCAATACTCAAGTTTTCGCGCGCTTATTTTATTGAAACATAAATAACGCTCTGAAGAGATGCACCGATCGGTGCGTAAATATGCATAACATTGTTTTAATGTCAACAAGCAAGGTCTTTCTCGCGAGTATATAGCTTATTTATTCCCCGGCGTAAACTCGGCCGATCCGCATTCACCGTGTGTGCAAGCGCGCGTGCGCGTTATTAAAATTCACACGATCAGTTGCCGCTTATAAATCAAAGCACGTCCCCTGATAAGCCAGCGCTCGTCAGCGATATCCAGCGCGAGCCGAATCGTCCCCGGGATTTCTGATATTCCCCAGCCGTTTCGCGCAGCTAAATCGGGAAGTAAATAGCCTGCAATTTCTTCTCGACTTTACGCGACGTGCATACGCACGTACACATATGAAATCCCTCGTTCTATGGCGAGCGATTTTTTTTCGTCCCCATGCAGAGCCATATTATATACGTAGACGCAGGGACGAGAGATGCGTATGTATACGCGTGCCTACGGCTCGGACTCGCTCACAGAGCCTCGTAAATCAGCCGGCGCTTAGCCGTACCCGACGTTTACACTGCACGACGGACGGACAGCAGTGCAACAGCAGCAGCACGCGGGCGTCGATTCCCGAGAGCTCGCGCAGCGCTGACAGACGGACGGACACTAGGAGCAGCCTATGAAGCTGTCAGGTGCATCCGAGCGACGGCTCGACTTTCCTCTTCCCCCCGTTTCGCTCCTTTTTTTTATTGTCTTGAGCTTCCTCGCTCGTTCCGCGACTCTCGCTAACTTTTAGCTGTCTTGCGAGAAAATGAAGGAGAAGCGAGCCTACTTTTAGCGCGTAATTACGAAGCATCGCGTAATGGAAGCTGATGGCTGCACTGCAAAAGGAGGCGCGAGTGCGTTGCTTCCGCCCGCGATAGTGACAATCTGTCCTCGTCGCGCGCAGCCTCGAATCTCGTACACACGCGGCGAGAATGATTATACGCGCGCTCTTATAACGACGCGTTTGCCGATCACGAGCGCGCACGCGACTTTGCTGTGTATACTTTGCCTATGCCTTGTATATATACCCCCGAGTCTGGTTTCCACATGCGCGCGTTTCTTGCGCCCGGAGATTTCTTGCTCTCGTAGCCGCGGCGTTGCGCGTGCGAGGAGTCGCTCGCTTTTCTCTATTTTCGTCGCTCTAATAAGCGGTGACGTCAGATGAGTTCGATCAATTTATCTCGCATATAGTAGGGGTGATTACGAGCGCGCGAGTACGCGCAGCAGCGTTTTTCCGAAGCTGAAAGACGACTTTTGTGTCAACTCCTGAAGACTCTATCATTTTTGTCGGCAGAGCCCGGAGTCAAACACTGCGGCTTTTTAGCATTTTTGTTCTGCATGTAATCAAGAGGCCGCACTTTACGTCTTAACACACTATGCGCGCGTTCAGTTAGAAATGGCCAAGTTTGCGATTGGTTTAATCTTTATTACAAACGGATGTACGTATATATTTTCAGTATATTATATGCGATATTTGTAATATAGATTTTGATAGCAATAAATGCCCGTTTAATGTCTTAACGATAGCAGCGGCGAAATGCATTGTATACAGTATATATGTAAACGTTCAAAGGATGAAATTCTTGGGAAAGTATGTGTGCTCTGTAGCCATTCTGAAATACCCATTCCAATAAACTGCAACTTTACGGCTTCAAACGGCCCTTTCAGAGAAATTCAATTGCATTGGCATTTGAAAGATAACTCTTTCTTACTTCCTTTTCCTCTCTGCTTTTTCCCTTTTTTCAACCCTCTCCCATCGAAAGTGAAAAACGTTGACAGCATTTCATTTACATTTTGTAAAAATAAGTAAAGAAAAAGGACGAAAAAGAAGCATTACAGAAATGAAAAGCACACCGTAATCTGCAATTCCAATTTTGCCCAACGTGCGCGCATCTTATTCCCTTACATCATCCAATCGGCCGTAATTAATTCAGTCAATTAATTCCTTAATACGGCCTGCACTTTAGCCGCGGCCTATACTTATAAATAATTATCGCGCGAAAGAGAGGAGAAATCGGTTGACGGCGATGAAAAAAAGAGCGACGACGAAATTAATAAAAACGTCAGCTGAAGCAGCAGAGGCGTCCGTAAGGTGTTTACATCGGCGCGGCTCCCGCGCGTATACTCTCGGATCGGGCGAGAAATAAATCTCCCTAGCGCCGCGATCGGCCAGCTGCTGCTGTGGCTCTTTCTCTATACACGCGCCGGTAACGAGGCTGCTCGCGACCATCAGCCTAATAGAAATCCCAGTCTAATAGCTCAACGCGCTTCGGTGATCGATTCGCACATTTTTCAGGGACTTAACGAACCCCCCACCTGTAAATTGCGCGAGCTTCCCCGCGTGGAAAACGTTGCACGCGGACACAAAAGCTCGCGCGCCGTAAAGTCGCAATGCGGCGCTGGTGGTGGTGCGCTCATGCTCCGAGCGAGCGTCGCGCCGGCCGTCACATAAATTTTATACCCGTCGCCGGAAAAAATCGGCCCCTAATGGCCTGCGGCCGCGCGCGCGCACGGCCCCATTCAGGATTCAGGAAAGGAGCCGCACAGAGTGCTTGAGATGTAGGGAGAGGGAGAGAGGGAGAGAGAGAGAGAGCAAGGGAAGAGACGCGCCTCTTTCGCGCCGTAATTCGAGTTCTTATATATGTGTGGATGCGCACACAAATGCAGTCGAGGTTTCGCCACTTAGCCGGTGTACTGTTTCTCCTACCCGATGCCTTCGACGTGTTTTATAGACTTATCATTTTAAAGGCTTAATTACTAAGGGGATGCGCGTGCCTACGCCTTTTTCTTTTTCCTTAATTCGCTTTGTTACTTTAATGAGCCTTTTATTGCCTGCTCTTTGCGTTTGATATACAGCGCTGCGTAGGCAATCTATATAAGGCGTAACAGCTATAAATACAATGAGTTCGAAATCTTTGGGTAATGTACTTTATAATTACAAATAAATAGAAAAATTCATTTTGTCACTTTACAAGTTTAAAATGGAATAATTATATCGGTTTCGTTTTAATGTGTTGCATCATTGTTAAGCAGGCGAATATTTTTCATGATATAAAGTAACGGAAAAGAAGCGGAAAATATGTCTATTTAATGAATTTAAAACCACAGCTGTAATATATTTTATCCCACACAAGGACGTGTGTGGTTTTGACGTTTCATATGTGCTTTTAGTTTATTTTACCGTGGTACTGTTGCTGTGGGCATATTATTCTTTCAACTTTTTTAAAATATATACGATATGTAGATATAGCGTTCATACATTCTGCGTACATAGACTCTGTTTTTTTAAATAAACTTTTTCAATCTTTCTAGTTGCAACAAAATTTTTATTTGAATTAAAAATATGAATTGTAAAAGAAAATTGTATTTTGAAAATCAGTCTTTAGTTTTCACTCAGTGCGGCAATAAAATAGGAAACGGATTGAGAAGCCATACGTTGATATTAAAGCCAAAAGAACTTACTGAAGTTTTTGTAACGCTTTAGATATTTCCTATCTTGTATAGAAACAACAGTGATTAGTAGCAATTTTACGCAACTTTGACGTTACAGCAATTTAAAAAATGTGCAGATTTCATTTTGAAGATTTTGATATAATATTTTTGGAAAAAGTTGAAGAATATATGAAAATATAAACTGGTAATAAAATAAAAAAGTAAAACTAGCAAGTATCACACATGATAACTCGTATTGCAATCCTTATACAGTGTAGATACAGGTTTGGTATGTGGTCAAACAGATCTACAATCATATTGAACGTTATCGATTATTCAAAAGAGAATGTCACACCTCCTCGCGGGGAATATCGAATTTTCGTTTTAATGACCGGAGTCGAGCTGACAGCGATTAATATTCATGAGTCCTCGTGTGCGAGGAGGCAAAAAAGCAAATACACTCCATAGAACAGTCTTAGAAACGAGCTCGACTACCAATTAGTGGCAATCGCTCAATATCAGAAACGTCCAAGTAAAAAAGTGCGAGAGGCACGTACTTTTGAAATCCGTCATCCGCGACGTAACCCTAGATTTTGTCGCGCGCGTGTGCGCATATAACAGCTCGTGCATCTTCTTCAGGATGTTCCGGCTGTAGCGCGCATCGACGGGCCGCTCGCTCGTGAAACGATTAGTCCGGCGCTCGCTCGTGCGGTGAAAAATTGCGCGCGAGGGGATAATTACAGTGCCGCGGATAATCGAAGACGATCGTGAGGTGGGGAGAAGAAGCGCGCCGGGAGAAAGGGGAGAGTCCGGCCGTTTATTAAGCGACGAGCGAAAGGGGCTTATTAATTCCGGATGCGATTTAGCGACACCGTATAACCGATCGTTGTCGCGTATTAGCGAGCGTGTGCTTAATTAATTATTCCCCATCGGCTGTCCGATGCGCCACCTTATTTTCTCATGCAGTCAAAATTGCATCTGTACGTGTCGTGCGAGTTCAAAAGAAAAACTTGCGCACGTGTGTGTATTTTTCAATGCTGCGTGTCTGCAAACAAAACCTTGTAAATTGAGACCTGAGGAATTTCATTTGTTATTATGTCGTTTTTCAGATACATAGTAAAGTTAATCTTTCAAAATATTGATAAGTATTGGTAAATAATTTAAAATGCTGTTTTTTCCTATTTCGCTGTCAATTTGCACAACAAAAATATTAAAAATAAAAGTAGGAATTCCCAAAAATACTATTTACAAAAAATAAATTGAAGCAAAAACAACGTCGGAAGTGCAATACGTGATCATAAGTGGAGAGAAATGAATGATGATGTGTGCTAAATTAGGTTAATAACATTATTTCGCGTTCCTGCTCGTGTAATATGACACGTTCCGTGGCATTCATAATAACTTATACAAAAAGCAAGCAGCTCTTGATGTCCTAACTTTTGCTCCAAACAATGACAACCTTAAGAGAAATATCAAGACGCACAGCATAGCATTTGTAAAGGAAAAAACGTAAAATCGACAATTATATGTAATTTTTGTGTGTGAATTTTTCGCTTCCCGCACAATTTTACATGCTCTTTTTACGGAGTCATTACGCAGCGTAGAAAACCAGCACAGCTGTTACTTCAAAAGTCCGACTTATTATTTTCGCATCAGTATTACAGCCGCAGGTTCTGACGAACTATTATCATTTTAAAGAAGGCTCAATCACGAGGCTTAAATCGTTCTAAATTTTTGAATCACGCACGCTTATTACATATAGTCATGAACATATTTTCATTGAAGTAATTATTGTTGTATATTTATAACGATCATATATGAATTTATAATTTTTAATTAAATAATATTTCATTCATTATGAATAAATTGTAGAACGTTACACTTTATAGAAATTATACACTATTACTATATTAAACTCACCTTACTTGGATATTAGTTGAAAGTTATTAAAAAATACTTAAAATATGATTCTCGATAAGCGTTATAAATGAATGCTACAACTGTTAACAAGAAATTTTCTTTTTATATTCTAGTATGCTGTCGACTCAAGCTGTGACATTCAACGTGATTAATGCTGCATTCTTAGGAGCTCCATGCGGTCAGTGCAGAGAGCTGTGTCCAAATGGATATGTACCTCATTTTTGGCGGTAAGTTTTTACTATGCGAGTGTATATTACATATTCTATGGAAAACCTTTTTTAACAATTGTTTTTCAAATAAAATTTCTGCTAGCATAAACATTCGCCATGAGATGTACAGTGTTCACGGTTTTTTTATTTACTCACGATGGATTAGTGAACTTGCATTCTCAAACAATTGGCCACAGTTATTTCATGTTATCAAATGAAATATAAAACTTTATTAACTGTTATTAATTTATTCAGGTGTTTTTTTATTCGTAGCGCTCTTATATATGTGTACATTCGCAATAGTATAAGTTCATTGATCATCGGAAATAAACATAATTAACTTTTATTAAATATTCTTATTTATTTGTACAAATTAAATGCTTATATTGCACTTTGTTTGGTAAAAATAAAGCTTTCTATTTAACAAATAAAGCAACGACGATAAAAACGCTTTTTAAGTCAACGCCACCCGAGCGTTGCAAGGTCGGTGATCGGCTTTTAAAAGCCCCTTCGAATTATGTTATCCCTCTTGAGTGCTTGCATCCCGTGGATTTTTTCGCGGACGCTCAGCGAAGGGGGGCCTCAGTGCGCAGAGTCTGCGGTCGCGAGTACCGAGAAATATCTCGCTGTCTGCGGAGGGATATTTCTATGTAAGTACGCTCTGGCTTGCGCGCACTCGGCATCCGACTCGTTGAAAAATCAAGTCTCGAGAGTTGCAAGAGAGAAAGAGGGAGAGAGTCGGGACTGGCTTTAGCTCAAATGCCCATAATGAAACGTCGGTCAACCGCAGACCGCATCTTCACTCGCATGCATACTTGCTTACACGCGCTTCATCGTGCGTGATGCGTTTATACATATACGCGCGCACGTGTTGATTTTGTAATACGGCAATGGCCAATCAGATTACGCTAATCTCAATATCTTACTTCTTTTGGCAGTCTTCGCTCGAAGAGTGAGTACAAATTTTTTTCGGGATGGTGTATTATTAGTTTTAATTTATGCAAATTTTTTTTTTAAACTATATAAATAATCATAATTTTCTTTGTAAATAACGAAAATCCAGAACTTAAATTTTGAAATGAAATATTTGTTCTACACGATTGTATCATCGGGAATGCGCATATATAAATATCGTAGCAGTAGTATTTAATTTGTCAAGTGTCGATTTACTTGTGTAGAATAAATGTATAGTGACCTTTTAATTAAATTGCTGTGGATTCTGTAAACGAGATAAATACGGACTGCTATTTGAATAATTTTACATATATCAGAATGCAATTACAGCTCTTTGCGCGACTGCCAAGAATCTATTAAACTCGAAAACATATATACATTTCAATATGGATGAGCTCAGCTAAATTTAACGAAATGCTACCTCGCGATATGTTTCACTCGTGCAATTTACAATTTATTTTCAAAAATACAAAATGAAAATTTATACAAGCACATTTTAAAACTATTTTTTGCTGATAACAATTGACCAGAAACTTTTTTCAGTCTGATAGAACAAATTGCTGTTATCTACAGGGAGAAAAATGCATAGCAGTGATAGAATTTCAAATTTCACATATATATAAGTATATACCCGTTTCTGCGAACGATCGATCGAGCGAAATTTATGTAATCGGCCTATCTAGCAATGTAGCTCGGCTACTCGCTGCAGTCAATAACGATTTTTCCTCGCGCTTTTTGTTCCGTTCGCGCGCGCGCTCGAATACTTAGGCGCGACGCTCGTTCCGCGTTATAAGCTCGCGGGCCTCGACACGTATATACACGTACTTACAGAGAAGAAGCTTATTCGGTGGAGCGATTGATTTACGGTCGGCCGCATTGGCCGCGCTCGCGCGAAGTGAGCCGCGATTTTCAGCCTCGCAGCGGGAGGTGCGCCGCAGGTGGAAATTCGCGCGTTCGACCAATTATCTAATGACGCGGCGTTTATAGCGCATTAAGTACGCTTCCGTGTGTCCGCCACCGGCGCTGCTGCGCTGCCATTATGCATTGGTATCGTGCGCTTGCACTCGTCAGCTCGTCGTCGAGTTTTCAATTATTTTTTTGTCGTGATACTTATAGACTCGTTCTCTCGAAGAAGAATCGCCTATTGCTTTTGTCGCATGGCGTCACCTTGACGTACGTATGCGCTGGAGGCCAAGGCCGAAGATTCTTGAATAATCATTCGTATATCTGGTGTTTAGCTTTTGTTCGACTTGATAGTTGCTTTGTTAAAGATTTGAGACTTTATTGTAGTTTAGAAACTATAAAAATGCTTGTGGTTATTTTTATGTTGGTGATAATGTTACCTCAAGCACAATGTTCTTAAATCGTTTAAAATGTTCTTGCTGTTATAGCTAGTTAAGCTGAAAGGTGAAGAATATTTTAAAAATCGACTTTTATAATGCAATAGCACATTAGAATATAATTACATTTTCTAATAGATCATTTAAATTTCTTTTGTTATAAAAAGCGTTACTCATGGAAATGAAACGACTGTGGAAAATTACGTTTGTATTACCGCAGACGTTGAATAATGTAAAATTATGTATACACTACCATTTTATAAAACAAACGTCTTTATATATTTTTTTATTTTTATTCTTGTCATATATTTATTACTGTTACTAACTGTAATTTTATGTTTACTAACTCATATTCTTTTTTAAATACCGTGTTTTCACTGTAAAATAGGAGATATTAAGCAGCAGTGATGAATAACAGGAGTTTAATCCAATTAAAGTAAACAATTTCTTCGAAAAATAGGTTGAGAAGTTAAGGTCAGCAATCTTTCTTTCTAAAAATTAATTGCAGTTATTATCAATTGAAAGAAATTAATTGTACACATTGTGCACACCATTAAGTTTTAAAAAGTCTCTTATAGCCATTTAGATCTTATAATTGCCAGAATACTGTATAGGTAGTATAAAAATACCTAACTCGTGAAAAAATGCTATAAATACGTTACGGCGCACAATCAAGATACCATTTTATGATAGCATCACCCCATGGCAATTAAAAGAATAGGACTTTTAAAAGTACAGTGGCTAACGGGAGCTGTAGCCAAACACCAATTTTAGTATTCATATAAAAAAGGTTATTATATATGAAAATCTTTTAATGCAAATCACTTGTCCATTTAAAGCAAAATTTTATTTCTCTTTTCAATGTCGAGAGGTATTGTTTAGGTTTATATATCAATGGTAGACTTAAAACCTATTAGCAATGTGTAGTAGAGAGCTCGTAGAGAAATTGTAACTGTACTGGATCGTTTAAAATAAATGTTTATTAATTTCTTGACACCTGTCAATGGAGAAATTAGAACAACAAACTATGTAAATTTTTTTAAAAGTAAAGTAAAGTAATATTGTGCCGACATGAGGTCATGCAAGTACTTGTCAATCGTTTTTTAAGCGTCAAGGCCAAATTTTTAAGTAAATTACTTGTGCGTGAAAAATAAAAAATTAGCGACAATGACTGGACAAGTATACTTTAAAAGGGCTTCGTCGAATGCAGAGTACGGGGAAAAATTCCCTGAAAAGTCAAGTTTTTTTACGCCGTTCGCTCGCATAATTTGCAAAATGATTAAATTCTTCGATGACTCTGGGAAAAAAGGAGACGAGGGGAGAGAAAGAGTCGAGGCAGTTTTACATAAAAGAAGCACATGCCGCACGCGCGACTCTCTCGGAGAGAGGGAAAAAGAAAGAGAGATAGTCGGGCTCTCTTTTCAGGAGGTATATAACCTCAGCTGCTCGCTCGCGCTGCAAAAAAACCGGCAGCCTGCGCGTAGAGGGTGGAACGAATTCGAAGAGAAAGAGGCGAGCGCGCGAGGGGGGAAAAAGACTCAGCGAGGAAGCAGAGCGTCGCGCAGCGGCCGAATAAAGTATACTAGGGAGAAAGAAGACGAAGACGAGAGATGTAGCGAAAGAAGCGCGCAGACTGCGCATCGTGAGGACGCGCGTGTGCACTGCTCGCGCGGAGACGCGCACGGGAAGAAGGAGAAAGCACGCGTGAGGGGGGAAAAAGAAAGGCCGAGACATGTTGAGGGGGATAAAGGACTCGACGTGTGGATGTGTATAGTCTGTACAGCGCGAGAATTAATATTGCTAAAAGGAGTTACAGGTGGAACGCCTTACTCGTATACACATCTATGCACAATTTTCGCATTCTCTTTGATTAATGTCGTTCCACGCTCTAATGAATTGCTACTATTCGTTATGCACATTTTTCCGCGATGTTATAACTAAATTACAACATTTCGGACCTTCGCAATATTTATTAAATACTTTATTCAAAGTTGATCCTTACAATGATTGACGTTCAGCCTTGATAAGATACAACTTTTAATTTCATTAACAAAGTTTAGCTTCATTTGGCTGCATGCGTGTGAAAATCTTTCATACAGACAACCATAAACGTAATGTTTTATCTTATCTGCGCATCTGCAATTCAAATTGAATAGACTGCTGAAGTTCAGATACGGTGTGCATTTCTAAGGAAAGGACGCGCAGTGTGCGTGTGTGTTGCGCCAGACTGATACGCTGACTCGACTGTTTTGCCCCACAGAATGCTGTATACCTACGTGCCTTGTGTACTTCCCCATATAGAAGATAACAGTGACAACTTCTGAGGATCTTTTACCCTCTATTTTCTGTGGGCTTATCATAAGAAAGAGTCTGGAACGTGGAAGTTTTTTTTTTTTTTTTTTTAATTAAAATTGAAGCATACATATAGTTCGAGTGTGCGGTAAATAACTTTGGTTATTTCATTTTTCTTAAAAAGATATTATTATTTGTTAAAAAGTTATTGTTGTTAACTAGATAGCTCGTTTAAGTGAATAAATGGTTATAAACTATTGTAAAATAACGAAATGATATTAACGGATAATTTAACTTTGAAATGTTTCGTTTTAAAAATGCCCTTCATCTGAATTGAATTCAGTTCCGCGTTGAATATTGGAAATGGTTGTTCTCGAACGTAACAATCCACACAAGAAAAGAGAGGTATTCCATCTGGTCTATATTGCAACTACCTTAACCGAATACTATAATACAACTGCGCATCTATACTCGTGCTATTGAAATAAAATTTTATTCTTTTTACACCAAAATGGTTTTGTACTCAATATTGTGTTCAGGTCGATAATAATAAAATATTACATTAAAAATATAATCATCAAATACCCTTGATGAATCAAATATTAATATTTGAGATCATTTAATAAAATTTAATTAAAATATTCTATATACATTTCATTTGATTCGATAGAAAATTGTTTCTAAAACAATGCTTCATTTTGTTCTAATACATTTTATTACCAGTGCAAGTATCACTTTTAGTGTATGAATTTCACGTCAAACCCAAAAATGTAAAAGCTCGTGTCGTTTTAACGAAATGCATGCAGCAAGCTATTAACGTGAAAGCACGATTGAGTAATACTATATACGCATAGAGTATAATCATAAAAAAATGTGATTGAAAACGTCATAAAATAAAAGGTAATAATTTTTCAAATAAAAAAAACCAGCCACGACATTTAACGAAATCAGTTTGAATTTTTCCACTAAACGTTGCGATTCGCAGCAGCCGAAGCGCCAATTTACGTCCATCACGCAGCCTATAGATTCGCAAATGCTTTAAAATCCCATTTACGCGGCGAACATCGCGCCGTAGTAGCTGGTACAAGGGTTCGTAGCCATAGAGGCGCATGCAACACTACACAGCGTCCCGGCGTGCTTGGCGCACAATTTCTCTCCCATAGATACATCATTATGTACGTTATACAGACGAGGAAGCGTGCATGCACACCTCGTCAGGCATCGAATCGCGCGCTGCCTCCGTTAAGACGCTCGCACGCGCTTCGCTCTACGTATATATATACACGCGGAGTCGCGTCAAGGGGTCAACTTGTAACAAATGCTCCCTCGCAGTCCATAATGTGACCTATAGCTATATACGTGCTGCTGGAGCGAGAGAGAAACTCTCTTGGTTGCGCGTGCGGACGGGTAATCGATTGCGATTCCTCGTCATTTAATCCGGCATATTTCATTCGCGCGCGACGGCAGCAGCAACAGCAGCGGAGCCAGCAAAGCTCAAGCGAGTATATACTATACATACGTGCAGGCTGCCTTCTCTTCTCTCAACTTGCGTCTTTATCTCTCGGGCCGCACATACGCGCGCGCGCGGTTCCCTACGGCACTTACGACCTTCTTCGTACACACCGGTTTGGCCTCGCGCGAGAGCGCGCTACAGAATTTCTCCGCAAAAAGGGTACCTGCGTGCAGTCCGCGCCTTATATTCCTCGCTCCTCGCGAAGGTCTCCTCTCTTCTCTGTCTTGGTCTCCTTCTCTCAGGCGCCGATCAGCTTCGCCGCTCGAAATCGCCGGGAATTCACGTGTTGGACTGGACTCTATGCGTGTGTCTGCATCATGTCTGAAAGCACGAGGAGAAGGAGGAGGTCAGGAGAGAAGGAGAAAAAAGGAGGGCGCGATCGAGCCGAGAATTTCCCAGCGGGTCGTAGGTCGAGAATCGGCACACACGAGGTCCCGCCAATTGCTCGCGAACGCCTCGAAGGTAAGTATATTGGCGTGTGTGGAGAGGAAAAGAAGGGAACGCACATGCAATGGAATGATTGAGGAAGAAGGTGCAGAGGAGGAAGGAAGGCGAAAAAGGTTATTAGAGTGGAAGGAGAGCAGGGAGGATGGGGCCAGACACACACGCTCGGGTCGAGGGAAAAAAGCGCGCCGGCTGGTTCGCGCTCTTCGGCCCGAGGTATTTATTATTTTGTGGACTCAATAAAAAGTTCACTTTGATTACTCGACAACGGTAATTGGCGAAGGTGAAATATTGTATGCAAGTGATTTTCTCCGTTGAGCGATTATTTATTAATACTAAATCATCGGATGACAACGCTCATTGTTCGAATTTGGGAAGAAACGCGAACCATATGTGGCTGCTTTGCGCTGCGGTCATTCGCAAATGCCATAAATTTACCGCTATTAAAATTTCCTTCGCTTAAAATTCGAGGCATTTTAGGGCAGTCTTCATTTTTGAAAAGGGAAGGTTTGTACTTACTGTTGGCGTGTTTCCTGTTATTCGTATATATGCGATATCGCTAATAGTATAAGTTTTTCTATATGTGTAAATAAAAAAAAGCATTTCTTAGCTTTTCAACTTTTGCTTAATACATCACTCTAATATGAAATTTATATATTGATAGAAAAACAAACACATTGTCTGTAAAACTTTAAGAAAGGAATTCCTTTACTTTTCAGCATTAATAAAAACATTTTATTTCAAAAGCATTGAAAAAAAACAAATAAATTTCAAAACTGGAAAATTTTAATATAATTTTATTTACATGAGTATAAACTGAGGCCGAATATTATGAAGCGAAGCAAAATATTATTATCAATTAATTTTTATATTTGTTAGAACAATAAAAGATGTTTATTCCAAAATCGAATTTGTTTCTCACTCCATATATAATCTTATTTGTACAATGTCTAATATTTTAATTATGTTTTAAATTCAGCCAACAGCTGTAATAGCACGTTTTAAAAATGCGTACAAGATAAAAGATATACACGGACAAAGTGGTAAAGCAGCCGACGTGGGTATATACATTGGGAGTGCAAGTCCGAAATAAGAAAATAATATAGTGGAGCGGGTGGAAGATGAAGGAGCGAAATTTGCGAATCAAGAGTGGGAGAGAGGCGCGGAGTGAGCAGGACGCGTGAGAGCAAACGTTTAAAGGGGGGAAGAGTTAAAATAAGAGAGAGTAAGATAGGTGTTAGGGACGAAGGGAGCGAGGGAGAGAGAGAGAGAGAGAGAGAGAGAGAGAGAGAGCTGTAGCTGGGTGTGTAATTAACATACCAAACCTCCCCGTAACGTTCGCGTCCGTGCCTTATACACCTTTCTGCGGACTACTCGGCGCGTCTTCGAGTCCGGCATGGCAGTGTTTCTCGCCGCTTTCTACAAAGTACGCGTGTGCACCTATATACATGAATATATACAAACCGGCGCGCCACATATGAGCGACTGCGAGACGCAAACACTATATATACACGAAGGTGCACGGGCCGAGCGGATATACGCGAATCGAGGAAATTACACGGCGCGAGCGCGCTTTTGATTTAGGACGAGGCCGGGGTTATTTACTTAGGGCCTTATTTATTTTGATTGCACGTTAATGCGCTCAAATTGACGCTCGCCCGTATATCACGAACTCGCGAGTTTTTGCGAATTTTTCTATATAGCCGTTACTCCATGCTTCTTTTCCCGACTACTTGTACGAGGTGTAAGTACGCGAGTATACGAGCAGAGACAGCGCGCTGTATGGATTATGTGCTGGGCAGGCTGCAGCTGATGGGTTAAGCGTTGCGAATAGTTATTGCAGCAAGGCGGCATATTTATTCGCTATGGTCAGTACAGTGGAGAGAAAGAGAGGAAAAGGTTAAAAAATATGCCGGCTTCGGCCGCAAGTGAAGGGCCTTATTAAGTTGAGGTCGGCTTCGTTTTGTTCGCGCGGTTATTCCGCTGAGAGAGGGAGCGTGAGTATGTGTAATCACTGAGAATAAAGGTGATTTTCTCTCGAATCGCTTTGATGTCTGAAATCGGATGATTCAAGAGCGAAGTCATTTGAAGACGTAAAGGCGGTGCCGCGCTCGTAAAACTAAATCGATTTTCACAAATCAATCTCGATATGATTGAAATCGTCTTCGAGCAAACGTGCGAGTCTTTAACTTATATAACGCACGCCACAGTCCGTCATTAATGTTGATGGTTATGGCATTGTACCTTTTCTTTTTAGTTCTCGTGCTCCTCAAACATTTTGCCATTTCGCTAAAGTATCTGGAAATTATTTATAAATTACGAATCCACGAAATGAACTATGTTATCTAGAGACTAATTTTATTGAAAGAAAAACCTTGATACTTGATTAAAATTGTAACTTTTTTTTTAAATGTATTTTACACAAGTAAAAAGATTTTAGGCAGAGGAAACAAAATTTAGTATAATATGTTTTGTACTCCAACTAATTTTGTTTTTATCCATCCCTTTTAATTATTTTATGAGGAATTCAATAAATCTATCGTAATCGATCATTAATTTGCCTACCAATATACTAAAGATCACATATTATGATCATAGTTCACGTCGCTAATTCTATTACGCATGCGTACCGCAACCGATCAACTTTCAATTTTCGAGCGAAATATGCTTGTACTTCTAAATCAGTAATCTCGTTCGACCGATCAAAGCTGTGCAGTTAACCGCCGCTCTAAGGAGACGCATACCCGCCGCGCGTGAAAATAACCGGCACAGTTTTGCCACGGCGTGTTCAATCTCGTTGAAGCCTATATATCGATGACGAGACCAGCGATCCGTTGACTATATATACAACCTATACATCGCAACGCCGCAGTAATCGAAGGCCATAAGGCCGCATTGATGCGCCGCGTATACAACCGAAGCACCGTAGGGACGTGCCCCCTAAAGAAGCCGCGCAGATGCGTATTTCGCTGCGATGATCGAATATATAGCCGACGTCGTCGTCGTAACGTGCGTTCTCAGCATCAGAGAGTGAGAGAGAGCTGTCCGTCCGTTTCGATCGGAATGGAGCATTATATCCGCCGTTGACGTCGCCCTTATACTCACGAGCTTGTGTGTTCCCTGAATATCTACGTGCAGTGTACACGTGACGCAAGTTATATACGGATATACTGTAATACCTGAAAACTGTGTAAAATGTACAGAATTTCTAATTAATTTGTAGTGCCGTTGTGGCAGAGTAGTAATTTGAATAAATATGAGAAAATGACTACACGCACGGTTTTTCCAGTCTTTTTATAGACTCATTTGTGTAGCTATCTCGGAGCTTTTAGCCGGCTTATTATATAGACGTATAATGTAGTTTTCCTTGTTGCGGAAAAATAATTTGAACGAGTAGTATCTGCTCTATGATGATGCTGACGAGTTTATTAGAATTCTTATATAACCATAGTTTTCTATAAAAAAAAGAAATATTAATAACACGAGCGTTTTCATCTTGAGGGATGCTTTTTAAAATGTACAATGCGAGTTCTGCACTACTCGTGTGTATATATAGATATAAGTGAGAAAAACTAGAAATGCAGCTTTTTCATGAAGCTCAAGTACCTTTGGCTTTCTTGTAATCAGCCGTATAGAATGGTATACGTACGTTCGCGTTCTGAAAAGCTGCTATAAATCTAGCTGCGCATAAAATATTCATCAAAAGAAGGTATAGTCGCTTCTCAAAGCAAATATGGCTAACGAGGTGGAGTACTGAAGTATAATATGTTACCTAGTTTTTGCTTACTCCATACAGTGCCGGACAAGAACCTCGGCAACTTTAAGAAAAAATGACTTTTTATACAATTATTCGTTCCAGTAACTCGAGTATATTTTCACTCTACAGATCACGTATCTTTAAATTAAATCTTCGCTTGAAGCGACGCTCCCTTCAGTTCATTCAGTCAGAGCTACGACAATATCCCCTTATCGAAAATAGTCGCAGAAAGCGAGCGAGAGTATAGGAACGACGAGAAGGAGCAGAGCACTTCTCGCGCATAAATTTCAATAGCTAAAGTTCCGATTTCAACGTTCCCATAAAAACGCGCTAGCGAAGTCGAAGTCGTCGGATGGGGGTACACGCGCGAAAAAGAGAACTCACACGCAGTTGCGCGCCGTGCCTCCATGTATATATGCGCGTCAGTATATATACACGGGAGTCGGGCTGCGATCGGGAATCAAGTAGTAGCGCATACAAATGAACCGGCGTGTATATATGCATAGCGTTCTGCTACCGGAGTAGGGGGTGATTGGACAAACGGAAAAGCGTAAAAAGCGCCCGGAGCGCGATAAAGCTGCTATATATATACACACACATCGGGCATACTACCTCTCCGATCTCTCCCGTGGACGCATATACATATATGTGTCCATAGATCCGACTCGCGGAGCACACACACACATGCTGCTGCTGCTCGCGCGTGCAGTTCCGTACGAGGTCATGCCTATGCGCCGCGTCGATCGGGGCTATAGGTATATCTCGCTCCATTAGAGCAGCGCGCGTGTGCTGCTGCTGCCGTTGCAGCTCGCGCTTCCGATCCTTATCTTTACGCCTCTGCCCTGCCCGTATGTGCGCCCATACTGCGAGGCTCTGCGTGATGCTGCTGCTGCAGACTCCAGTATGTATAGTCGCCGTACGCTGCAATACGCGCGCACGGAGCTCAATGGCCAGCACAACGCGCGTGCCTGATGCTGCATGGGAGGAAGAGATGGAGAAAGATGGATCGAGACGGATAGTTAAAGTTCATTATGGCTCGCACACGCTGGGAAATGGATCTCCCTCCCACTTGACGCTGAGAAAAAGAATGCAGGAAGGAAAAAAAGAAGAGCTGGCGAATTAGCCGCCTCCGCGCTGCGGTGTAGTGATGATTCGATGGCCGTGAGTATATACCGAGCGCGCATCATTGCGTGCGCGCGCCGTAAACGAGCCCCGGCCTCTTTTCTTTCGCTTTTATATACACACAGGGTTAAGAAACGCGAGCGGGATACTTCACTCGGGGATTTCTCTTTTTTTCCCCTATCTCCTCGCTTCTTTCTCTCTCTCGTTCTCCCGCCGTTCCCGCGAGAGCCTCTCAAATTGGGTTCTCCACGCGCGGCTTCGAGCGCGCGGTGATGAAACTTTATCTCCCCGTGCTGCGAGTAATTCCTTTTTAATTAGAGAAGCGCGCCGGCACGCGTGTGTCAGCTATATTGGATTCGCGCTCGCGCGCGAATTTTCCGCTTAGCGCGTGCGTATATACGAGCTTTTTTTATGAGGCGGTAAATTTTGAAATCACACACGTATACACGCGCGCACCGACCATGTGTAAATTCTTCGTTGCGAGCGCGTTGTTTTTCTTCTTTTTCTTCACCAAATAACTGATAGAGTTTAATTTAGCGGATTAGCGTTCGTTGAGTGGGAAAAGTGCATGAAATATTCAGTATGACGCGGTGTGTATAAATATTAAAGTACTCTACGAGATTCTGCTGCCATTTATACTTGTTTACGTAATATTTCTGTACCTTATCTAGTATAAATTATTACGAGGATCATGCTTTTGATAAATTATAGCCAAGTTTCAATTAATGATCCTGGAAAGCGTTTTATATGTTTAGGCGATTATCGCCTGATGCTTTACCGCCGCTGATTTACTTAATCAGTGCACTTAGCATCTCAGATTTATGCTAAAGTAGAATGCGCATATACACATAAAATTCTGGGTAAATTTAATTATTTTGATATTACACAGACACGATGCTTATATTCGCATGTAATTTTTTTTAGCATATCAGTTTCAATCTTAATTGTACAATTATCACTCAATAAAATAAGATGGAGATGCCGACAAGCAAAATATCCTGGTCGGTATGGAAAAACGGGGATGTAAAATTGTAGCAAAAACCAGAGGCATCATATAACCGCGTCATGATATCGTAAATAGAAAAACGCGCGAGCCCGCGGGAGTAACAAATGGAAGCATCATACGGGCGCAGTTGGAATTTACGATGTGCTCGCTCGTATATATGCGGCACATTTCAGTAGCTTGCAAAAGTCCTGCGGTAATAAGCGAGAGAGAGAGAAAACGCTACTGCGTTCGCGTCGCGGGTAATCGTCCTGCACTCGCGGCTGATGCTCCCGGCTTCGTTTCTCTCTCTCTCTCTCTCTCTCTCTCTCTCTCTCTCTCTATCTCACTCACTCACTCGCTTACCCGATAAGCCGTTAATGGAATCTCTATTGCAGTAACTTTCCCCGCTTCCGATGTGCCGTGGAGAGCTCGCGGATCGGAATTTGTCGCCGTTCGCATGTAGGCCGCGGGGATGTGGAGGGACTGAGAGGCGCGATACATGTTACGCGCATTTAGATTACGTCTTCGTATTACTTTATCCACTCATGCCGGCAGCTGCCCTGTCATTATAGGTAAAATCAATATTACAGTCGTTTGGTTTCAATGAAAATGTGGCAACATTTTTTAAAGGACATCGATATCTATGATACAGTGTAAAATTAATATTACATTTTATAGCTGGATGACGTTTAAATGACTGGCGTAAAGGATCACTTTGCATACATAAGCATCAACTTCGTGTAGTTTAGTTTTCTGTAACAGTAAACTAATACATCGTTGCTTATTTGCCGTCTATAATACAACTAAAAATATTCTGTCAAATCTTGTGCGGATGCATATGTAGTAATATGACAAGGTACATGTAAGATTGTACCGTTAATGTTAAGATTAGTTTTTTTTATTTTCAGTAAACTATCATATTTCTTTATTATATTTTAATGTAAAATGATACCTAAAACAATTTACAGTTTTGTAGATATCTTAAAAAACAGCTGCCAATTCATTGGCACTTAGCTTTCTCAAACTAATTTATCGATTTCTTTAATTACATTGAAATTCAAAAAATAAATTTTTCACAAAAAAATTGAAAAAATTTTATGGAAAAATTATCTGGTAATGGTTCCATTGCTTTTCATTGCTGTTCTATTTGTAATTTATTTTTTATGATAGCCATTCTTGAGAAATAAATTTCAATCATTTTCGCCTTCAACTCAGGTGGCAATTTCCACGAGATATGGACTGTCCAAATTTTTTCCTCCCTAGGTGCGTAATATACTATACAAGATTCGACAAAGATAATCGCAGTTACCAGATTTTTTTCTTAAATATAATTTTTAACAATAAAATCAATGGCTATTGATCTTCTAGTATAAGTTTTGAATAATATAGAATAGGATTGATTGTAAAGTATTGTGAATGTATTGTAAATATTTACTGTACAACATTTTTATGATATCGCAAATAAATGAATTTAACAAAATTTTCATCAAATTATCAAAAAAAATAATATTGTAGCCGGTTTTAAATTTATTTATTTATTCCAGATATTATTACAAATTAGTAATTCTGCAGAGGTAAATGCAGTTACCTGTGCGCAGGGCTGGAGAAAAAAACATTTATAAACTTACATGCTAAAACTTATACACGAAATATGTATTCGTTTAAAAGTAGTTTTTTGAGGACCTCACTTTTACCTACCTAATCCTTTCACATTAAAATATAACGAAAAAATGTGTTGATTTTCTACAAATAAAAAACAACTTGAACTACTATAAATGTTTTTCGTAAATATATTCTGCTAGAATAAAATCTTACAAAATCTTTGATCTAAAATATATTTCTATATGTCTCTCTTACTTTTCATGTTATCGTTATAACTCCTGTCTGATATGGTCTAAAATTCAGTATCTTGTTCTTTCTGTCTGAAAAATACTTTGAAAAAATCAACTTGTTTTGAAAAAGGGATTTTTAAAAAAAAAGATGCTAAATCTTCTATATTGACACACTTCTTTTTTAAAAAGTTTTAGTGTTGTCCGAAACTCAGTCTTGTTAGTTGTCATGGGCTCAACTACTCGAATGTATATCCGGGCTCTGACGCGTCAGGATGAGGTGTTCGGGTAACTCTCGCGACATTAGCTCAGTTGGTAGAGTGTCAGATTATAATCCGCGGGTCCGTACGTTCGAGTCCCGGTTTTCGCATATTTTTTACGCGACTTATTCATTTTATTCACTCGCTATCTTCTCGCATGTAACATAGTAACATTAGCATAGGATTAACGAACTTTTCAAGGAAAGATATAATGTTGCAAAATGCCTTTTCTATATCATACAGTTTTATCATATGTACAAGATTATAAATAATTTACAGTTTTTAAAAATAATAAACTTAGGAGTTTATAAACCACAAATATGACGAACAAAGTTATTAGTAAGTTTCTGTTGATCAGATGCAATCATTTATTTTTTCTAAATCGTCATTTTACTTTGAGTGGCGTATTATGAAACAAATTCAATATCATGACGTTACTCTCATGAGAATGATTTTTCCGTGCTATTTGTAGAAAACGATAAGAAGTGCTAATTTTGAAATACGATGGAAATTATTATGTTCGTTGGTAGAAAATAGTTTGTCTACTAATGGTTGTCCAATTTTTTGGTCCGACGTATAACAAAAATATTGACCAACAGTTTGCCAAAGGTTGTTAAACTATTGATAATAAAAAATTTAATAACTGATGAAAAAAACAGTAATAAATTAAAAATGTAAGTACATAAAACCAATTTAATTGTAAACAGTAATAAAAAGTCAGACGGAGAAATCGATATACGAAATTATTTTGGGATTAATTTAGTAACAAAAACACCTCAATAAATGTAAGGAGACGAATGAGGAATTACATTACACGATTATAAAAAAAAATCCAAGTGAACCGTCAACGAGGAAATAGTAGTCGATATTCTTTCGAAAAACTTGGCAATGGACGAGCACTCTAGAAGTTACCAGAACTTAATCGGAGCTGCAACGATCGAAAGACCCTACTGTTCAGGAAAGTGCTCATAAAATGCCTGTGGCGATCGGTAAAAAAAATCGAGCGTGCAAGTTTCTTATCGGGCAATAACCTCAAAAGCGTCATTGAAAAGGACGAAAGGACTCTGTAGGAAGTCACGAAGGGCCTCAAACCAAAACCCAGAATCACACTAAAATCGCTGTAAACATCAGCCACGACCCTTAAGAACATCGGGGCATCAAACGAACAGCAACAGCGGAAGCTGCGGAGCCTCAGAAGCGAAGCAGACACTAGATACGGACCAGGTATTCGCGGCCGACAATGGAAAGCACTTTAAACACAGATAAGATGGGAACGGATAACTTAAGACAATTTGTTGTTGAGACAATATCGGGTTATAAAATAAGGCTTATTTCGTAGATATTTCCATTGCATAAACCCAAAAATTTTTACAGTCAATAAATTTGAAATACGTAATGATCAAGCTCATAACTTACCGCGCGATTGAAAAATGCAGGCCCTCGGTCGGTCAATCTATTTCCTTCATCTTCACTTGATACAAACCCGATGGTTCAGCGCGATTCATACTTAACCGAAATAAGTTTAATGAATTCGTTCAAAAGGAACACGTTAAGATAGAGGACATTCGTACGGCTATTAACTTAGCCAAAAACGATTTTATGTATAAGTTCGATCTTAAGAACTTCTGCTAACCTTAATACGAATGCAAGGCGTCAGTGGATCTAACAATCTCCCTCTTGTACCTATAGGCTTCTCAATCAATTAAAAAAAAAGCGAAACCGAACCCAAAAGTGCGTGCATTTTTCTAGGCACGATTATCAATTATGAATTAGAATTATCGAGGGATCAGAGGCATAAAGTTCTTCTAAGGATAGACAACCTAATGGCATTCGAGTAATAAATAAATGGAAGGCACCAACGCGCAATTAAACGCTTTAGCGAGCGAGCTGTGGTGCATAGACAGGAAAATCTGGGTATTTACGGAATACGTTGCATCAAAAGACTACATAACCGATCGGTACAGAATGGGAGCTATCAGACCACGCTTTTGAAAAAATCTGTCAGACTTCCGGCTACCCTTCAGTAGACCTTTTCGTATCTAGAGTCACAACGAGAAATGCAAAATATACTACTAGTCGGACAGGGGCCCTGATGCTATCTTCGCTACTAGTTGGGAAAACTACTCGTGATCCACCTTCCCGCTCTTTTCTCTAATCCTCGAAGTAATTAGGAAAATAAACGAGAGCCCCATCGGTATCTTAATTGTTCTCCTCTGAATGACACAGGCCTGGTAACGAGATTTCTTTTTTACCATTCTTTGAAAATTCATCCTTCTGCATAGCAAAATTCCTTCAGTGCTATATTGAAAGAATAATAGACATCAGAGGAAGCGAATAATGGCTGTGGTTTCCCTTTGGAAAACCATACCAAAAGGTAAGGTACAAACAATCAGTCACTGGCTAATATGCCTAATTTACCATCTACCTTAATATGCGGTATGACGTAAATTACTGAAATGTAGTTTATCGATGTAATTATCGATTGTAATTATCGAGTGAAACTAAAGATCACTCGATAAATCATACTTATTTATTTATTTTTATTTTTGAGTTGATTAATATCGCGCGATAGTAAGAGTTGTTCGGATTAGTGTGTCACGAAGCTCGGAAAGCTTGACATTTTAACCTCATGCAAAAATCCAAAAACCAATTCTTTCATTAACGACAAAGTAGACACTGGTATGAAGGTTTCAATAGTTGTTTGTATTTAACCTACTAATAGTGTTTATAAATATAGTTGGAAATAATGAGAAGAGAAATCTTACAATATTAGTTATTGGACGAAGCAGGACAACTGGTGCCAACGACCTGTATTGCATCTGAGACGACATTTATCGAGGCATTATTATGAACATGAAATTATTCTACTACATTATTGAACTCGCCTTAGCTCCGAATACAATACAGTTTATTCAACTTACAGATGTGAGCATGTTTGCGCCATTAAAATCACATTTGAAAAAATTTTTAAACAGATACAAAAGTAAATAAAGTAATGCAGTAAGTAAAGAAAGAAAAACCAAAAATATATTAACGAATAATATTTATAGTAGTTGAAGATTTTTTTATTTTTAGAAAATTCGTTATATTTGAATGTAAAGTGATATCTAAATCAGACTAACATTCTGTAGATACCTAAAAAAATAAAGTTTAAAAGTTGCATCAATATTATTTTTTTTGATAAATTGATGAAAATTTAGTTAAATTTATTTATTTAAGATATCATAAAAATGTTCCACACCAGATATTTACAATACATTCAGAATACTTTACAATCATTCCTATTCTATACTATTACTTTTAGAAAATGTATTTTTATTTTCATCTTTGAATACCTTCTTCGAATATTTAGCATCTCATTTATGAAAATTTCTATTCGATGTGATATTCCGCAAGGGTTGGTTTTTGGGCGTTTTCTTTTTTCTATGTACCATTAATCAGATTTACCCTGCTATTCTCAAAATACAACAGATTAAGTTTCGATGTAAGCTCCGGGTTGGGTTCTCTTCTATATCATTCGGTGCCGCACCTCATTGATATCACAACTTTCTTTTTTATTTATTAAAACGCATTCTGCTTCATTTTGCCTTTCATTAAAACGATCAGTATTTCTAATATACTAACAATATTGAATTTCGGATCATATCAGGAAGACGTCAGAAAAGTCACAGGACGATTCAATAACATAAAAAATAACACACATAGAGAAATATGTTTAAGACAGAAATTGTAAGATTTTCCGCCAGCAGAAGTATATTTACCTTTATCGAATCTTATAAATTTATATTTACACTAAAAACTCTTAGTTACGGCTTAAAATCTAAAAGTTGCTTTTCTCTGGCGAGAAGTTTCGGATATGTACGTTGGTTTTGCCCGAGGGATGAGGGATGAGGGCGGGATGTGGAATTAATCATTTTGGTATTGTTAGTATATATTTTTGGCTGCAGGCCTGAAATCAACGATAGATAGTAAGTTTTTATGTCTGTCAGTGTGTAACTTGTAGGAAAGATTGCTCGTGAAAGTTGACGATTGTGTCGACGTATGGAGCGGCGGATGCGTTGTCTGAATGCAGAAGTAGATTTGCAAACAGAGAGCCAACTGCGAGAGACTTGGAAAGCATTGAACAGAGATTGGCTGTCCAATTTGGATAATATTATCTAGGAGATTTCTGTTGGCAATTGCTTGATAATGTCGACGACTTGCTGAAGACCACCGAAATAACTCAGTAATTGCTTAAAGGAGTCCATGATGATGCTTTTGATTGCACTTCTTAACACTTCAAGTGCAGTAGATTAAGTGCTGAGCTCCGGATCCCCTTATATACCATTCAGTGACGCATCTGCGATTGGTCGGCGGCTATCTATCAATCAGAATCGATCCTTATTGTACCTTATTGGCGGAAACTGTGCAATCGGTTGCGGTTGCATATTTCTTGGAAAACCATAGGACTCTGTCCAAATATCTACACTTATTACACGTACAGAAGAAAACTTTGTAAGGTATTATTTTTTAATTTATACTCTCTAAAGTTGAATTAGTGAAAATTGCTCCACCATTTCAATTAGTGGAAAAAACTACTAATTTATTAGTGC
>JAWWEQ010000027.1:10104665-10119969 GCA_035583055.1 Torymus tubicola | reverse complement strand
CACCGGGAGCCAATAATTAGTCATTTCTCTTGGCTATTTACTAAGATTGTGCCCCATTTTTAATAGTCAAATTTCTAATAGTAGCTATTATTGCCCTAAAGTTACGATATACGGCAAAGGTAACAACATAAGTCCATTTTTCAAATTTAGTACGTGGCATAACAACATAAGTTCAGCAGTGATTTATTTTATCCAACCAAATTGAATATAAAACTTATTTTATATAAAATATATACAATAACTAGATAAAATTTATAATTTTGCAAACGTTAAGTGCATGAACGTGAGAATTTTGAAAATTAGTTCATAATACCTGTTGTTTTATGAAATAAAAAAAATGCTTTCTAATTTATCGCGAATTCAAGTTGTATTCAAATTGTATTATTTTTAACATAATTATTCGTTGATTAATTGATAATTTTAATCGGAATTCATAATTAAATGAACAAAAATGATCGAAAAATAAACGATAACAGGACTATTCGATAAGTCCACGTTTCCGGCATAACGACATAACTTCATACTTATTCGAGTTTTCACGAAGGAGAAAATGCATAACCTGGTCATTATACCACCGTGTCAATATTTGTTTTAAATATGGTAATTGATTAGTACAATATCATGCCCTATCTCGTTTATTCCGATCTTACGAATAAGTTTGAACATTGAAACCCATTATTCTCAGAAACTCCAAAAGTGGACTTATGTCGTTATGCCTCGAAGCCACAGATATATATAACTGAATATAATTTCTATAGTCAGATGTCAAAGCTAAGCTTTGACAAACATTACAGCGACGTGTTTTGAAACTTATTTCCTGAATCATAATGTACTTACATCTGACGTACGAATAGCAAGAGCCTTATAAAAACTAATTTTTTAAATATTACAATGTAATGGTTATTTTATTGATAAAAATGATCGAGTTGTTTAGTAAATAATAATTAATTATTATTTTCAATAGTTTTTTTTAAAGGACGATTTTTCAAGTAATATTCTATCATTCATCGTTTTTATTATACTCTGTGAATAAGTATATTTTAATTACATTTAATATGTTTATTATTCAAGATAGATTGTCAATAGAAGTCTCGCAACCTTTCTCTTTACCAAACAACTCGGACTCATCAAATAATAAACTTATTATATATGGATACATATGAATGTATACACGAAAAGTTAAATATTTACATGCGAATGGACAATATGATAATATACAAATTTAAAATTTACGTCTATCTTGCTTTATAATATTCACGTTTTAATTTGAATAGACTTGCTTTATCTTAATTTGTTAGAGACAGTGCAAAACCTAAAAAATTTATAAACAATATTTCATTTACGTTCATTTTTTGTACAAAGGTAAAAATAATTTATGTTTTTTCATAATATAGATATTTTTTTATAGCTGTGATTTATAGTATATTACGCACCTAGGGAGGAAAAAACTGGGACAGTCCACATCTCGTGGAGCGTATTAGTATATTACGCATCTAAGGAGAAAAAAACTTGGAAAGTCCACAGCTCGTGTAAATTGACACCCGAGCCGAAGACGAGGGTGGCAAACACGAGCTGTAGGGTTTCCAAATTTCCTCCCGTGGTGCGTAGACTATTTTTCACCATACGGGCCGAAAACATCATTTTTCCGATTCGGTGCCGGGAGGGAAATTGGCACTTTCGGGCAGGGTATGGTGAAAACTATTTTTCCTCCCACCAAAGCCGATTATGCCACATTCTCGTTTTTTCGCCGGGAGGGAATGTGGTACTTTCAGCCCGGCGGGAGGAAAAAAATGTTTCGAAGTATGAATAATATAGTATATCTTACGGCTATTTTATAAACTTCATTTAACTTTTTCACTTGATTTCTTCTTTTTTTAGGCAAATTATAAAAATGAAACGTAATCAAAACCTGGATTATTCGTCTTCTAAAAAGAAGCGGTGTAAGATAAGAATTGATTTTAGCCTAGACAACATTATGAAGAATAACAGTGAATATCTATATACTTCATCCGACGCACCACCTAATTCAGTGGATAAAGAACCTCTACAAGAATCAAATAAATATGATTTTATACGGGAAAATGACCTTTTGGATATTATCGAAAATGATTCATCAAAAAGGCAACGGATGTTACCTTCTTGTTATCTTTCAGAAGAAATTAGTTTCCGATATGTAGTAGAAAATACACTTTCTTCTAGGAAAAACAACTCATCACAAAAGTTAAATACGACACCATATTATAATGAAAATGATTTGACATGTCTATCATTAGACAAATTTATAGCATGTAAAAATGATCCACTAGAGATAGCCGAAGCATTATTACAATCTACATCTCTAAATCATTCAATACGAATCTCGGAGACACTGCATGCTGTATCTCCAAATCATAAAATGTCTCCGATATCATATTACGATGAGGGAAACTGTTCACCTCCGATCTCACTGTTGTCAAATGTTGCAACACTAAGTCATTCGTCACCAATCTCGCAAACATGTCGTTATCTAGTCAACATGGCTTTAAATTCGGAAACGTCGAATCGAGAAAAAGACGACTCGCCACAAATAAAAACATCAGCTTTGAATGTGCAAAATAGTTCATCTCAGAACTCCGAAAAAACATCCTCCACGGATAAGAGTTCATCTCCATCATTGCTAAAATCACAAAATTATATGAATGTGCAAAATCATTCATCCGATGAATTGGTATGCATAAAACTAAACAAGGATTCATTTTCACCGTTGCTAAAATTAAAAAATGACATGGATGTACAAAATAATTCATCCTATGACTCGGAAAAATTATACTTGGATCTAAACAAGAACTCATCTCCATCGTTGTTAAAATCACAAAATGATATGGATGTACAAAATAATTCATCCTATGACTCGGAAAAATTATACTTGGATCTAAACAAGAGCTCATCTCCATCGTTGTTAAAATCACAAAATGATATGGATGTGCAAAATAATTCATCCTATGACTCGGGAAAATTATACTTGGATCTAAATAAGAGTTCATCTCCATCATTGTTAAAATCACAAAATGACATGGATGTGCAAAATAATTCATCTTATGACTCGGGAAAATTATACTTGGATCTAAATAAGAGTTCATCTCCATCGTTGTTAAAATCACAAAATGACATGGATGTGCAAAATAATTCATCTCATGACCCGAAAAAATTGGATCTAAACAAGAGTTCATCTCCATCGTTGCTAAAATCACAAAATTATATGAATGTGGAAAATCATTCATCCGATGACTTAGTATGCTTAAAATTGAACAAGGATTCATCTCCACCGTTGCTAAAATTACAAAATGACATGGATGTACAAAATAATTCATCCTATGACTCGGAAAAATTATACTCGGATCTAAACAAGAGCTCATCTCCATCGTTGTTAAAATCCCAAAATGACATGGCTATGCAAAATAATTCATCTTATGACTCGGGAAAATTATACTTGGATCTAAATAAGAGTTCATCTCCATTGTTGTTAAAATCACAAAATGACATGGATGTACAAAATAATTCATCTCATAACTCAGAAAAATTATGCTTAGATCTAGACAATAATTCATTTCAAACATCACTAGAATCAGAAATAGATACATTGCTAACGTTAGTACTACAGTGTTCATCTACAGATATTAACTCTCCCGTAAAAATTTATTCACCGCAAATGTTTAATCAGCCACTAGTTACGCAAAGTGGTTTATCAGAAAGATCATCATCAAATTTACCGGTTCAAGAGACATCGAATGGATTTTATTTTCGAGAAAAATATTGTTCTCCTAATAAGAGTCCACAAAATGTTTGTAGTTCTATTACACAGAATCAATCATTGAATACATCGAAAGCATCAAATAGCGGATTGCAAGATGTTGTAATATGCCCGTCATTACCGTCACTCGTCAAAGTGAAATATGGAATGCACAAACTACCAGTACGAGTTTTGCCGAAATACGAGCCTTTAAAACGGCGAAACCGAGAATTACTAAGATGCAAAGTACAACAACCAATATATCCACCAACAGCGCAATCTGAGATTTAAGATTTATTGTCGTACCGAAAGGAGGTTCACGTTGTAATGTAAAATGACTTAATGCACCTAGTTGAACGCCATTCTACAATGCCAAATGAATCACCAAATGCATTACAACAACCTTGTAGTACAGCACAATATTTACTAGTGCAGTTGCTATCAGTACACGTCGCTAAGTAAAATAGGTTACTGTAGACCCTTCAGGCAGATTTTACAATTGAAAATTAATCACTGCTGTTTTCACATGCAAATTCTGACTCGAATTTTAAATCATCATACTTTGCAGCTTTTCGTCTTACGCCATGAAATCGGGTTGCACAGATGCCTGAAGTGGATTCTGCAATGAGAAATTATCTTCAACCAATATTAAATAACTGTCATAATTAAGATTAGAAGAAGATCAAGACTAATAACTTTAGAGAATGGCATCTGTTATCCATTTAATCTTCAATATCTTTACCTCGAATTCCGAAATCATCTCCAACAACGCCTTGCGGAGTTTATGGTGAAATATAAATTATGAAAAGTAGAACAATTTTTTCAGATTGGTTGCAATTCATGGTATCGTAGAAAGTGTTCAATCTGCAGGATCATATATGAATTTTCTCGGTTTTTCAAAAGAGATTCTACATACCACATGGGCTTGTATTATAACTAGAAAGAAAGGATTGTTCAGCTACGAAATGTCTGTGATATGGTATTTTGTTATTGTTATATTAATGTGGCAGTAGTTTATGTTGAAAATTAAAAGATAATATGGAAGAATGTAATATTGAAAATTTTAAAATATGTTATGTAATAGTGTTATAAGTATATATTGTATCAATTTTTATTATTATTTATTTTATTTTATAACTATTAATTTTTTTCTAATGAGAAATAAATGCTTAATGTCATAGGTGAATGGTTAATAGATAAATATATTGCAAAAATATTTATTTAAATTGTAAGGCATATACGTTCAAATAAAAAAATTCTATTTTTAGATCTAATTCAGCTAAACGAAGTCAAGAAAATAAAAGTTTTGACTGATACAGACGACGTTGGTTCTTTTACATGTTCAGCTTCATCCTCATTCATGAAACATTATAAGTTTTCCCATCGCGCGGGCAAGCCAAGCCAACGCAATCGCGAGGGTCATTGAAATTCATTGATTTGTCCAAGCAAATTTCGTTTTAGCGCTCGACTTTTTTTGAAAGTCCCACTACAAGCGCTTATAATCTCAAACAGAGAGGGAGAGGAGGTTTCTGCGATCTCGCACACGCCTGCAACAAATAGCTTTCAGAGCGCGCTCGTGGCCTTTGCAAGGTGTTTGCATGCATTTACATATGTAAAATCACACACAGAGAGGGCCGCGTGTATATATAAGCATTCTTTCCATGCCTGCCGTCTGTTTTCTCTCTCTCTCTCTCTCTCTCGCGCGCGCGCGAATTCTGCACGCCTCGGGGCTGCAACAGCAGCAGCAGTCTCCTCCCGTGGAATCGTATCTGATACTGAAATCGCGCGGTGGCGAAGACGGGCGACGGCGATGCGAACGACGGCGCAGCAGTGCGCAAGGGAGGTCAGACACAGTCGCCGATTTATCTGGCCACGGGAGCGCGTACGCGAGCTTCTCGCATAAACGGAGATATCCCTCGTCGACGCCCGGTCATTCTTAAATTTAAATTAGGTCATTGTTTTGGAGGAAAAATTGCACTATCGCGTTAAGAGTTCCATAACTTTAGCAGACTTTTTGCCTCTTCGCATATGAAGGGCTAATCCTTTGCTGGAGTTATCTTTCGTTTTCGATTGAATAATAGAATCGCGCGGAAATTGTTCGTGCTTTGTTCTTCTACTACCAACGATTACCTTGACTATGTGCATTTATATTGGACTAGCCAGCCTTATGCCAACGCTTTTTTATTGAATTTTCTTCAAGTTCATTGTCTTTTATAGTGCTGCGAGAATATTATACTCGCGTTAAAGTATAATAACAATTACATTAAGATATTTAAATATAGCATTATGTTTAAATACAATACTTCTACTAAAATCGCAACTATTTACAGTTTTTGTACATGCGTGAAAGAAATTATTATACTGAATGAAATCACGGCAAAGTTAAGTCTTCGAAATGACTTCTAAAGCACTATTCTCGTCCTACCATAAACGTGGAAAAGCTGTTAGCACAGAAAGAATGTGACACATTTGACTATTGTTGGATTTATTGCATGGAAAAAATCCAACTCGAGAAATCTAGTATCGATTTTTCATTTCTCACGTAATAAGTACTCGAGCCCATTTGGCTGGCTGTGCCATGCTCAATGATTTGGCGGCGAGACGAGCTAATCGGGCAAAAGCCACATTGCTGCCAGTCACTGATCTTTGTTTTATCGTTTTCGGGCAATTCGATGGAATTAGAAACGTTGGAGGGGCTGCGAGTGAATGGGAGCAAGTGTCGAATAAAAAGGAAAAGGGAGGTATAAAACGAGAAAGCGAAATAGTGACACAAAACACGAACTCGGCGAGATGAGTGAAGTAAGAAAGAGAGGGAGAGAGGGAAAGGAAAAAAGAATCGAGTTAAAGGGAGACGTTGTTAGATGAGACGGATGGATGGTTAAATGGGGTGGCGGTTGGAAAGTCAAGTAGAGTGGCCAAAGCCGGCCACGGGGGACGTTTATGACTGGCCTGGGCCTGAGTTACGATCTCGATACTGCAATAAGCGCGCTCTTACCAGAGCTCATGTTTTTTCTTTTGCCCCAACGCATTCTCTCCCTCCCGCCCTTTCATCTTCGTTCGTTCCTTTTCGGTCGTCGCCAGACTCTCGCTCTCCCCCTTCCCCTCTCCCACCTACACACTCTGTCCCTTTTCACTTTTCCCGCCCTCTCTCTCTCTCACTCGCTTCCCCTTCTCCTCGCCGTCCTTTTCTCTCTTTCTTTATCCTCGTGGGGACTCGAGAAATATTATTTAATTAACGGCTGCGGTGTGCGGAAACTTAAGCGGAGAGCGGCCCTGGCACAGCACATCCTCCTACGGCGACCGTAAATAAAAGCGTTATTTCCTCGCGCGGCTCCTTTCTACTTTTCCGCGCAATTTCTTCTAGCCCCCGCGCGAGCGCGCGCCTACCACCAGAATTTCCGAATGGGACTTTCATTTCTTTGCGATTGCACGATTCAAAGACTTTCGCGGCCGTTCTTAAAGTGCTTCTTTAATTGCGGATTGCTGTACGCGATACAACTTCATTTTAAGAATAGTTTTACTTTCATTTATAAAGGCAAGAAAATAAATAAAAACTAATTTAATTGTATTATAAACAAAATAACAGTAAAACTAATGTTGCAAAATTTATGTTCCTTATCATTATTGTTTTTTTTCTTTCAAAGATGAAGGAAGGTAGAGTAATGCTACATGGAATGCTTATGTTCTATTCTCATCATTACGTTGTTTCGTATATACCTGTCAGTGTTGAGCAAGGAGAGTATTTATATCCCATTAAGTGTATGATTTACGTTTAAAAATAAACCGCACCGCATTACTTCGGATCTATAAAGTGTTCTGAGTGATAGGCGATATTAATCAGCCGCGTGATTTCATTACGTCAGCTCACGGATGGAAATTCAATTTCGTTAGCGCATACGCGACGTTCTCGGCATTCTCTCAGTCAAATAGCGCTGCGAGCTTTTCTCTACACTAACCAATGGGTATGACTCAAGCTTTGCGATTTTCCTTCTTTGATTATTTCGAGAAAATGAACTCCCGGTGCGCGCAACTGGCGCATCTTCGTCAGCTGAGACAAGTCGAAAAGTGTGGCCGTACATTGTGAGTACGCGGGCGCTTCGGGTGGTATAATTAAAGCGACGTTAATTAACATTATAGTGCGTGTGTGTCGGTGTAGAGTGTGCATGCGGACGACGCCTTTATAGATACTGAGTAATGCGCGCCATTATCATGATCGAGCTCTTATAGAAGCCTCATTACATTAAGCAGTGGAAAGTCTTTGGCCACAAGTTCATATAGGACAGGTTGCAAGCGCCAAAATGAAGATTGGCCATTTTATGTTTATGCCTTTTTGATGAGGAATACTTTCATACTACTTATTATATTATGACCGCTGTATCATCTTTAATTAAAATGTTATATTACTATTTGATTTTTCGTTTTAACTAACACAATCTTATGGTAGTTTTATATCTATTTTATCAACTCATGCAATGTAGTTACATATTATTATTCAAGTTTTATTAGTACTCTTTTCTTGGAGATATTCATTAAAATTCGTAATAAAATATTTTCGAAATTTAATTATTTTAATTCATATGTGACGAATTATTATATTTCATGCCGTAACGATGCAAGTCTTGAATTTAAATTATAAATGATTTGCTAATTATCATTTCTATTAATTTTCTTAAATACTGTTATAGAATTAATTGCATATACTGCATATGCATAGATTAAATGAATAATTTTTTGTTTCAGGTAAGTTGATGATATAAGCTGACATTGTTTAATGATTACGATAGCGTAAATACCATACTGTAAATTTTTACTATTTAGATATTATGTCGGTTGCGTCAAAAATGTCTGATTTTATACTTTTTTTTATCACTACATTTTTACAGAAACTTTTTTGCAAATTTACAAGTACTTATAATCGAGTATAATAGATAATTAGGAAGAGAACTTTTCTAATAATATGCGCCCATCTATTGTACACTGAGAGAAAAATATTGTTATAGTTAACATAATATTTTCGATTTTGGGCTAATTATACCAACTTCTGTAGGCAAAAATGCTATTGTTACGGTAAGTATATATTAACTATTAACATATGACCAATTCACATGAATATACTGTCATTTGACAGTCACAATAACATTTTAAATTTAAAAATAATACTTTTTAGGATTGAAAAAATACAGTTTGCATCTGAATAAAGGACAAATAAATACAATAACAATGATTATTATACAAAACCTATTATTCTCTCTTTTTTTCTTACAAAATTCTTTATCTGTCTCTGTCTACGGAACTCGGCTCGACACACGCGGCGCTTCGTGTCGAGGGGCACTTTTATAACTATAAATTTCATATGTTAACTGTTAACATATCGAATATTTGGAATAAAATATGCATTGTATTTAGAAGATTGTAGTATAGTTAACGTAAATAAATTACACAATCTTCATTAAGATATTGGCTAATTTTAATGTTATCGTGTCAACACATTAACAATAAAGATATTTTTCTCTCAGTGTATTATAACGTACAAACAAAAATTCGGGAACGTAAAGTATTTACACAAGTGCGTGGGATATACGTTTTAGGCTATTCATAATGTGAAAAACACATTCCTTAAACGAGTTGCACACTTTTTCCGCTTGTCCTTAAGTGTATAGAATTTTATATAGCTAAAATTATTTTCAAGGACAGCCTGAAAAAAATCATGTAGATAGATTTTAAGACAGCCTCGACCTGGTGGGGATATTAGAATCCCAGTTATTAATCTGTTTGTTAATCTTTACTTATCTTCCAATGAAACGGAGCATATAATTTTTTTTTTCAAATAGTCTGCTTCTAGCTTTGAGATACTTCAGTTCTTTTTACTGATATAACCATGTCGAAAATCGTGTTCAGTGTCACTGTGTTATCTTTACTGCTTTTCCAATCTGTACTATGTTTCCAAAGGTAAAGTGTAGTTTAATAACGAAAAAACTTATAAACTATTATTTTAGAAAAATTATTCATTATACAGAACTAATCTTAGATACTACTGCAAAACTTGATAGTAGTAGAAGCTTTCTATCAAAATTCATCATGGCTTTACAATTCACAAATCTACATTTTCCATTTTTTCTATCATACGAAATCGAATATTTAACGTAACACAGTATAAACTCGTTATTAAAATGGCTCAATTAATTTTTTTCCATTTAAATAGCAAAATGTAAACAATAAATTTTCAATAATTTCAATGAATTTCTGGACATTAGAATTTTATATTGACATCAATATCAATTTCTTAGCTAGATATTATTTTTTTTTTTTTGATAAAATGAGTATTAACACCCTGGTGGAAATCAAAAATATTTTCTATACTTATTAAATGGCCATTTAAATTAGAGACTGGCCATAAAATGGTCATTTCACTTATCTAGTTTTTGGCCCCTGAAGAAACGCTATTTCTCCCATTATTCGAACATTTAATAGATTGAAAAATAGAATGAGTTAATCGAAGATTGGCACAAGCTAGTTCTTATCTGTTTAAGAGGAGTTGGTTAGGTTTTTTAGTGAATAAATAACCAGCAAAAGCCTTGTTATAATGGAGAAGTATGAGAGAGACGAAAAATAAAGACAATATGGACATTTTTTGAATTATCTATGAAAGGGTTTATATTTATATAGTAAATGCTTTTTTGGCCTTCGTATGTTGTTTATATTTTAGTAAACTTTGAGTTAAAGCTAGAAATCTTCCAATTTAATGTCAAATTCGTTAGAAAAATTAAAACGAAAATTTTGAGGTTATGCCATTCTAGTCCCAATCTATTAAATGTGTGAATAATAGGAGAAAAGGCGTTTCATCACATACGATTAACTGGCCATTTTTCCTACCCATTTACTAGGATTTGGGGGGATTTCGCGATAGACAAATTTCTACCAGGACAATAACTAAAAAGTTTACTACTACTTTTTAATACATATAGGTATGCAACTTTCTAAAAATAATTTTTAAAAACTCAATTAAAAACATTCAGTAATACGTGCTTTTTTACAAATTTTATCAAATCATATAACCGAATTCATGAAAATATTCACAATAAAAAAAAAATATTTATTTTTACAGTCCTGACAATCGAAGGAGGACCAATATTAATAATAATAATGATAACAGCTACGATCACTTTATATTGGCTCAAAGTTGGTCTCAAACAAATTGTTGGGAATTAAACAAAAAGTGGGCAGAAGCAAAAACAGCTACATGTAGCCCTTGCCCAACAGGTAAAAATCTGAATAGTTGGATAATTCACGGACTTTGGCCTGCGCGTTCCGATGGAAATCATATAGGGTTCTGTGATAAAAGTGTGCACTACGAGCCACGCTTGGTAACTTCTAGTTTAAGGGCAGAATTGAATGAAAAATGGGTTAGTAACAAAATAACATTTGCCAGGGATTCATTCTGGTCCTACGAATATAAGAAACACGGAACTTGCGCCTTGGATGTGCAAGCCACCAATAGCGTACCCAAATACTTTAAAAAGGCTGTTGAATTGATGGACCGTTATAATATAGCACAATTAATTGCATCTCAAGGAATTGTTCCCGGTGCTACATATACCTTTGATCGATTTCATCGCGCAATTATTAACAGTTTAGGAGTTACTCCTCATACTCAATGCCTTCGTAATCCTGTAAGTATAATTGATTTATTATTACAAACAATTGCCTTTTAACTCAAATTATTTGTTTTCATGTTTTAAATAATATATTTTAATGAATTTTAGATTACGCATGAGCAATACATATCGCAGATCTTCGTATGTTTCGACAAATCGTTCCGACCGATAGATTGTTCCGATGAATATATGAGTAGTTGCAAACGTAATACTGGAATAATCTATCCTAAGAATTTAAGATCTTGTTATTAATAATTTAAAAATATTTATTATCAAATAATTACTTGATTACAATGTTTGTATGTCATTTCATTTGTAATTAAATTATTATCATTTAATAAAAAGGGTGATATTGGGTAACATACATAATTTTAAACTAAAAGATACTAAAAAGCCTTTTCAAATTAAAATAGTAGGTTTATATTGGCGACACAAGTCGCTATAGTAAAAAAAAAAATGTTCAAATCACGCTTCATGGCATAGTAAATATTACAGTGTCTTATACTTTGTTTGTTAGAGAAAATATGATAAACATATTGACTGAATTAGTAAATGTAATAATGTTTTGTTTAGATTAAAGATTATGCTTTTTGCATTTTATAATAAACTTTATGGAATAAGTAATTGCGGCGATTAATATAATGAAAATCCCAACCTAATGCCAAATATTAAAAAAAATTGATTTCCTTAGTTTTTCACACTGAGAAAAAATATAGTAACTCTTACCATAAAAGTACTATAAAATATGGCTTTATATGGCTACGACCTTATTTTATAGTAAAATTTATACAGAAAATTATAGTAGAGGTAGCTACAAAATATACTTTTAAATACTATATATCATGAAAATATTTGAAAAGCAAAGGTTACTGTAAGGTGAACAGAATTTACTAAATCAATATAGTAAAATTTGCCTAAAAACTTTATTCAATGTACTATATTTATTGCTGTTTATAGTAAATGTCCTTATTTTCTATATTAGGTTGTACTACAATTCATATATGGTACAAATCATTTAAAATATTGGAAAATAAAAAAACATATTGACATTTAATAAAAATAAATTTTATTTTTTATTTTTCCTGTTTATTATGCAAGATAATATCTTCGTTTTTTGCATAGTAAATAAAAGAAGGTTCAATATTCGCAATTTTATCTAACGATACTAATTGTTCGTGCAAATATTAATACGTTGTGTTTATCGATATAAACTATGTAAAGTATTTATGTTTATCATATAATATAGCAATACTTACTTGAACAAATATGGTTTTATATGATTACGACAATAAAATCCGGGAACCGATACTTTTCTTTCTGTTAATTGTTACCATAACTAGTGCTAATTTTGATACAAGGCTTTTTAATTTTAATGTATATAGTATTGTTAAAAAAAGGATAAAAATATGGTAAAAACTGTTTTTCCACATAGTATAATTTAAATTATTACGTAAAGTTCAATATCCCATAAAACATTGCTTTCCATACAAAAATTTAGTTACTATAATGTATAGCTGTTGAAACTACATCGATATATTTATCGTTAACATATTACTATAGTTTATCTGATTAAAAAATACAGAGAAGACAGCAACATTCAATTTTACTATACAATACAGTTAACATTACTACCGTCTTTTTTCTCAGTGCAATCATTCAAATATAGCAGTATAAAAATCCTTGACAATTAAACTCTTTAAGCGAATCGCGTGGAAAAAGAAGTTAAAAAAGTGGTGAAGCTAATATCGCAAATCTTGGTTAACGAGAGGCCAGAATAATCAGGCAGGCCAGCGCGAGCCCTTACGCAGCTGCGGAAGTTTGGAAAAGTTTAGCGTTGCTTGCCGTGTCCCGGCGCGTCGCGACTTTTAATTGAACTTTCGATTACGCGCGCAATTATCATGAATGGAGGTAAATCCGAAAACGAGTGGCGAGTATAAAAAGGCAAGAATCTTCCGCGGGGAGAGTTTATAAGCGCGGCCGGTGTGCTACGCGGGAGGGCTTTAACGAGTCCGGAAAGTAGTCTGCCTAATTACCCAGCAAAGGAGATTCATTCCGCTCGAAGAATCGTCGCCAACGCGCGCAAGTATTTCGCGATCATCCGCCGCCGACGGCGGCTCCTTTGCTTTCTTCTGCACCGCCACATCGCACTGGGGCCATTAGGGGGATCTTCCCCCTCCCCCCCTCTTTCTCTCTCTACGGCTCTGTGCTCCGAATATATATACAAACAGCGCCCGGCGGAAGGTATATAAGTGCCATTCGCCGTTTCCGCACGCGCGCGGGGAGCCGAAAAGGGAAGACGACGGCGGCTGGCTTTAATAAGCAAAGCCACAAGGCGTGATATTGGTCTGTCACCGAATCTCGGGGCGCGTTGCACGCGCTCTTATTTACACTGCCGGTACTAAATCTTCGGCGCGCGCTCTCCTGAATTTTTCCAATTTACCTCCCTTTTTTCAGGGCGCTGCCACACTGTCTGCCGAATTGTTATTCCGTGCGGGTTGATAGTGAGATAATATATGGTTTTAGTTTCGTGCCGGGAAAACTTGCGCGCTGTGTTTACGGAAACTTCTGGGGACGTGTGCCTGTTATTGAATTGGAAATAAGTATCATTCTCGCCTGATCCTTATTAATGTACTTTCGTTTTGTTTTTCTACATTCGAATGCCATATAATGTCGGATCTGAAAGCAGGGCAAGAATATGCTGCACAGTTACCACAATATTTCCCAACGTGCTTTTCCCTCTTGGCCACGACGCTATTCTCGAAATTCAAAGAACTCGGATATTTCGCGTTACGACAGCATAAAGCGCGCCGCGAAAAAAGAATTTCCTCCGTTTACTTGCATTCGTCGCGCGCACTCGTAAAACTCGCATTCCCTTTCCTCTCTGCGCCTTACACCCCCTCGGACTACCTTGCATACCGATATTACGTCGCGCATCCGTGAAATCCGACCGTACCGCCTAGATAAAGTGTCGGCGCAAGGCGCGGTTGTTCATTGTATATACCGCGTTCGCGGCGTCTAGGAAGCTCGACGTCGCCGCGGCACTTTTCGCGAATTTCCCGGCTGTGATAACCGCGGCTGGGTGAAAGCAAGGGAGCTGGGGAAAAAGCAACGAAGGAAGCCGCAACGGCCTGTGGAATGCTCGTGGCGCGCTCGTAAAATTCCGTGTCTCTCCCTCAAGCACGCTCACGAGCGCAGGAAGCTTTTGCGCTGCGGGTGATTTCAGGTTCCACGCTCATTTTGGACATATTGTGCATTGTCGTAAGTCGTTGAGAAATAAATTATAAACTTTAGTTTCGAACTACTGTGTTTTAAGTTTCGAATCACCGTTGTCGGAAATCGTAATGTTGTATTTTATTATTATTAGATTAATTATGTGTAAAATAATTTATAGTTGTAAATTCTTCTAGAATAAAATTTCTTTTATAGAAAGAAATTGTTAAGCCTTTTAAATACTTTGAGAGACTATAATATGTCTTGGTAGCTAAGTCATAACTATTTTTATCACTAATAGGTATATCAGCTTTAACTGATAGTATGTCTTTGTGCTTAGTGTAACGGCTTATTATTGTTTAAATCAACACCCTTCAACATTTCTTAGCACTCTATTCTATAGCTAAACGTATAACATTTGTATTTATTATGCTTAACAATCTTTTTGAATAGCATTAGACTGAAATTTTTATTGTTAGATCACTTCAAATTATTATTCTGAAAAATAATTATTATTACCGTACAAAAAAGCATAATTCTTGAGTTTAGCAAATATAAGAATGAAATTTTCGCTGACTTAATATCGAAGTTAATATGCTCATCTGATTTTCTTTTATATTACCTGGTGTTAACAACTTTTCACACTTTTTATTGGTCGGTTTCGAGTTTT